>CM040121.1:369496904-369906935 GCA_022559845.1 Amorphophallus konjac
ATCAAAGATCCCACGAATCTAGACTTCCACAGTTTATGGCTAGAATTCCAAGGTTTAAACTAAGTAGCAATAACAACTTCAAGTAGGAAGGAGATTCATTTCCAGAATTTCAAGGTAAGTATAATCATCAAGGAGATTGAAATCAAGTCACAACAAGAGTTAATCATGCTGCGCTACTGTAAAACAGCAGCAATCAAACAAGTTAATCAACATATTAATCCTAATCATCAAGTTAAGATATCATGATTTAACCATTATCATTTGCATTAAGACAATTGCCAAGAAGCTGATTCAAGATGATAAGGCAAAGAACAACTCCCACAGGAGTGAAATAGAATGCATTAACAGAGATTTAGTTACACCATTAACCACTAATTATGTGGGTTTCTATTTAATCTTGTATGCATTGAAAATGAAGATGATAAACAGTGTGTTTTTACACTAAGTTTGCATGTATGGACCAATGTTAATTGAAACTAAAAAGGGTACATGAATAGGTCATTAGTTCCTCAAAAATGTAGTTTTCAAAGTGTTTAAGTTGCATGGTTTGATTCCCCGATGATCCGGATTGATCCCCGGGTCAAATCATCAAAAAAAACGGGTTTACACTGCATGGGTCGACCCTTTGGGTCGACCCCTGGAAAAATTCCAGGGATGGGTCGACCCCTGGGTCGACCCCTGGCTTCCTGGCTGCATGGGTCGACCCATGGGTCGACCCCTGCAGGCTGTGGGTCGACCCCTGCAAGGCAGCAAGCTGCTGCTTGCAGGGCTGAAATGGGTCGACCCGTGGGTCGACCCCTGGGTTTCCAGACCCAAAAAAGCGATGAAAACTCCAAGAATTTGGGGTCTAAAAAGTATTGGGATCATAACCATAAACTCTAGGGTCATTAATATGCATCTTAGGGTCATAAAACATAATTTTAAATCATGAATTTCGATAGGAATCCAATGAAATAAATCCTATTCTATGAAGAACACAAGTAAAGTCTAGCTTGCTAGCATGCTTCTAATAACACACAAAATACTCTAGGCATGATCTATAAAAATTGGGGATTTTGATGTCAAAAGAAAGCTAACATGCTATTGATTACATTCATGTATGTTAATTAGAAATTGGGCTATTATCACCTACCTCAAATTGAAGAAGGAACTCGAAACCTAGAATAAAGAACAACTTGACAGCACCTCACTAAAACTTCGATATCTCCTCGGATACCTAATGAAAATTGGGGCTTTTGCCACCAATGGAAAGAGCTCGATGAGAGGTACAATTTGCTATACTCATGATCAAGATTTGGTTGAGAATTCCTACCTCAATCGATTGATCAAAGAGGGATGAAGGGTAGCCAACGGCCTACTGACCGACCTCCACAAATCGAACTAGATCTCTCCAGATCCGAAATTTCAGCGAACCCCACAGCAGCCAAATGAAAGAAGACTCGTAGGGCTTCATTTTGATAGCTCATAGAGCTTCTGGAGCCTTCTGAATTGGGAGTATTTGCTGCTGCAAGCTACGAGTTTAGAAACGGTGCCGAAATCCTTGACTTGACCAAACTATGTCGGCAGCACGTTTTGGGGCTAAGTTTACCTCAAATTGATTGAGGGTAAATGTTCCTTTATGTAATACCTTTCATTTGCCTCTGGAATCACCCCATTTGGTTGAGAATCAAGCTCGAATTTGATGTTCAAAGTTTGGGTGAATAGTAAATTCGAATTTGGGTTAGGTGGGTTATAAGTCAGGCTTAATCCACTGATTAGGGCTAGATAATGATTTAATTAGGCTTACTCCAAGAAGACAAAAGTGTTAGTCGTAGCATCTATTATTTAATTACTATTTTTATGAATTTTTATATGTTAGATAAAATTCCATTTCTACTATTCCGTAATTAATTAAATATTAAGTTCGAAAGAATTAGTTCGCTAATTCGGCTTAATAAACGATCGTATTAGGCTTAATTGTAGAAGACAAAGTTGATAAACAAAATTAATTCTACAAGATGTGATTTTTGGGGATTTTTAGAAAATAGTAAAAAAATGACTTATTCTATTAATTAATTAATTAATCTAATTAATTTGGATAATTCTCACTAATTCGAATAACTTCAAATAAATTCCAAATAATTAAAAATAACTTTTTAAATAAATTTCTAAAGAATTTGGGGTCTTACATTCATGAATTTCAAACATAGGACTATGTAATGGAAGAACCTAGGCGTCACACATTCTTTGACCCATTCGACCCCTTCGCTAGTGGGCCTCGTGATCCACCACTTCCCTTCTACCTTGTCAAGGAAGTCCCCTGCCACTCTCTTCCCACTCGAGCCAATCAACCTCCACATAGAAATAGGTCCGATGATTGAGAAACATGGCACGCCTTACCTATATATAGTGGTGATGAATCTCCTAGCCCTCCCACGCCCACATCCAATAGGAAGTCCTTGCATGCACGGTACCTTTTTGGATGTCTAGGAGTCCATAATCCTACCGACCTTTGGTTGCATCTAGTGTATGCATGACACACATTCGGGTGTCCTGACCCACCTCGCACAGGTACGGGTCAGACTAACAGTAGGTGAGTCTAGGGTCTTGTGTGTCTGTCCATGCATATGTCCAACATATGAGGAGAGCATAGTGAGTCTGCATGCATCGAGACGAGTCGGTCTTTGTACGCTTGCGTTGTCAGTCCCTTTCGAGTGCGAGACTTGTCGGACTCTGGGTGTCACGCCCCGAGCGCGGAAGATACCCGGAGACGCGTGACGAGTTTATATCAATCATGTCAATCAGAGTGGTCGTGTATTCGACATAAAGACAGAGGTGCGCAAAATAACAAGATAACCCAATCCTTTATTTCATAATGGATAGACTATTACAAATCCAATACTCTGTTTAATAAAAAGGAAAAGAATACATATTTGACTCAAGAAACTATAGAAAAGACTAGATGACACTTGAGCAGCTCTATCACTTTCACTCTTGACCATTCCCATCCGATTGACTTCCATCGTCATCGGACTTACCTGAAAAGTAAAAAGGGACAAACGGAATGAGCGAACGCTCAGTAGGAAATTATATCTCAAGTACTAGCAAGGGGTGTAAGTAATTACATCTTTCATGAATGCAATAAAGCTATGCATGCTCGCATAAAACGACAAGATTGAGAGAATGTAATATCAAGGAAATAAGATGAACTTAATCATGAACTTTCAACAAGATAACAAGTTTATTCAAGATATTCAAGCAAGTACGTTTAACAAGTCATGTCAAGAACTTTGGCTATCATGTATCAAGCAAGTAAATTACCCTTTTTCGGGCCACGCAATTCATGTCAAGTCAAGTACGATTCAAGTACAAGATGTGTGTGGAATGTCCAATCAAGCAAGTCAAGTACTCGGTATAATGCCAGATACCTTATCATTTTAACTCCCATGGGCACAAGTACTTTCGGGTGCTCCTCCCAGGACCAGATCGGGCCCTATATGCGTAGGCATTTATCATGTGTTTTGACATCCACTCTTGTTTATAGCCAACGTAGAATTTCAATAATCAAGCTTGTAGACACGTATGACAACTTTGATAGAATAGAGTCCAAAATATGACAAAGGACATAGAATGGCGATAATAACGGTATAATCACGATATCGATAAAAATCTAGGTAGAATATGGTTCCCTTAACTTGGGTACCATGACAAATCAGTATGGACATTCTTTATATAGAATTGAGGTCCACATGAACAGTATATCAAAGGTAAGATACCCTCATTCCTATCATAGAATTGAGGTTTTTACAAGAACGACATGATATGGCATGATATCATCATCCCATTAAGAATTTCTTATGATATACTCTTTGTATAATCATAAGGGCCGGTATCCCATGTTTCTTTAGAGTGACATGGCATCAATGGTGTAATCGGTTTTTAGGGTACAACCAGCTCAGTCGACCTTGAGGGAATCCAAGGTACGAGGAGTCTTACGGAGGTCTCTATGACTAACTCGCTAGTCCAAAGGAACGGAATGTCCAATGGAGAGCTTGTATGTCAATGAGAGTTGAGTGTGATCGATAAAACAACGTGAAAAGTGGGACTATACTCACGGAGTGGAGAATAGTGCCGATATATACGTATATGTATAATATGAAACCATCGGTTAACAGAATCAGGATAAAAATCAGTTTACAGAAAATAACGACTTAGGTCAAGTCGTTTCTCAAGTAATTAACGCCTAACATAAGGGCGTTTACACGTGTTTCCATTTTGCAGAATTTTCATTAATTCAGTAATTTATCTAAAACGCGCTTTGGTCAGGGTCGTTTCTTCAAGATCTGACGACTACACCAGAAGGCGTCTTATTGTTTACATATTTGACAGAATACAATTAATTTTCAGGAATTATCAAAACGCGCCCTGGGCAGGGGCGTTACTATTTAATTCTATTTTTCAGAATATATAAATTTCAGGATTTTAACCGATACACGCCCTAGGAAGGGGCGTTATCTTTCAGATTCACGCCCTATGAGGGGGCGCTAATATGTGGAAAACGACTTTGTCCAAGTCGTTAATTCAAGTTCCTTCAGAAACTTTAAGGACAGTAATAATTTCAGGATAACAGAGGAACGAATGTAATATCATGACAGTAAAGTTAGCAGGTTGAAGACATAGGATCATGCATATATTTATAATCATGATTTCTTAGATAATCAGTTCTTAAGATGGGTGATTAACGGTTTAAAGAAATTAACGCCTGAGTACGGGGCGTTAAACATGAAATTTACGACCTGGGAAGGGTCGTTTCATGTGAATTAGCGCCCTTGACAGGGGCGTCTCTTTCAAAATATTGCAGAAAATGCATGGAAACTATAATAACCGTATGCATGACATGCTTGTATATATATATCTTGCATTAATTTCATTTGGGCTACAGTAACTTGAGAAAACCTACCTGAAGACTTGAAGATTGATATGAAAAGGGGGACGTTGTTGCTTCACAGCAACAATAACCACAGTAGGAGGAAGAGAAGGCTTTGGTGAAGAACCTTTGTTCTTCGGTTCTGTAACTCCTACAAGAACATAAGAAGAAACATTAGTATTTCTTCATACTACCTGACCGAAAGTAAAAAGGGAAAAAGAACAATACCTTTGTTCTTCGCGTACGCCGCCTTCTTAACCTATAACAGAAGAAGATGAAGAACTGTTAGTTCTTCATGTAACAGACATAGAGAAAATCAGAGGAACTATTCCTCTCTCACGTACCTTGCAGATTCCGAACGCCAAATAGCGTTGAAGGGTTCGAGTAGTAAATTATTTATAGGGATTTAGGGGGTCCTATTAGGGTTAGAGTCCTAGTGGAAGTAATGCTTCCAATATAGAGTCCTTGCCCTATTTAAATACTTACTAGATTAACATAATCCTTCCCGGGATAAGCTCCCGTGTCGAACGGAACTCGAATGGAATTAACGACTTTGGTCAGGGCGTCGATTCTTGAATTGACGACCTGGTTCAGGTCGTTTCTTAAGAAGCGCCTTTCGTTAGGGCGTTTCTTTGTTTAAAACACATCCAAGATAGGGGCGTTTCTTGGCCTTACCGTTTTTGGCGTTTAGAATTTGACGCCGTGTTGTCAGGGCGTCCCTTCTTGAATCACGCCTTTGCTAGAGGCGTTTATAATTTAAATAGCGCCTTTATCCGAGGCGTTATTTTATATTGTTTTATTTATCTATTTATTTGATTTATTTTAAAATCTTTATTGTTATTAATATTTTATCAGGGTTGCTACACCCTCCCCCACTTAAAAAGAATTTGGTCCCCAAATTCAATTGCATATCATGTATACACGCGGAGAGTGTAGAGTATATACCTCTTAGAACAACTCGGGAAATCGTTTCTTCATAGATTCCTCGGTCTCCCATGTCGCTTCGTGTTCAGGATTCTTATTCCATTGCACCTTGAGCATGGGAATAATCTTATTCCTTAGAGCTCGTATTTCTCGATCTAAGATCTTCATAGGCTTCTGTTCATAGGTGAGATCTTTCTGGATCACCAGATCTCCATGTTCAATAATATGAGATGGATCGTGCACATACTTCTTCAACATAGATATGTGAAACACATTATGCACGTCGGACAATTGAGGAGGTAACGCGATGCGATAAGCAACCTCGCCAACTCTTTCGAGTACCTCAAATGGTCCGATGAATCTTGGCGTAAGCTTGCCCTTAACACCAAATCTTCGTATGCCACGTCCAGGCGATATTTTAAGAAATACATGATCTCCAACCTAGAATTCAAGATCTCTTCTTCTTGTGTCAGCATAAGCCTTTTGCCTGGTCTGAGCAACTTGCAATCTTTCTCTGATTACTTGTATCTTCTCAGTTGTATCCCTTACCATGTCTGGACCTAATAGTTGTTTCTCTCCAACTTCGTTCCAGCATAAGGGTGATCGGCAACTCCTTCCATATAAAGCTTCGAAAGGTGCCATTTGGATACTAGCTTGGTAGCTATTATTATATGCAAATTCCACTAGTGGCAAGTGATCGTGCCAGCTTCCTCCAAAGTCAATGATGCATGCTCTAAGCATATCTTCAACAACTTGGTTAGTTCTCTCGGTCTGACCATCCGTTTGAGGATGAAAAGCAGTACTAAAGTTGAGCCTTGTTCCCAACGAATGTTGTAATCCCTTCCAAAAATGAGAAGTGAAACGGGGATCTCTGTCAGACACGATTGAGATAGGAATTCCATGTAACCTGACTATTTCCTTGATGTATAGTGCAGCTAGTACATCAATTGACCATCAGCTCTTTATTGGCAAGAAATGCGCCGATTTAGTTAAACGGTCAATAATAACCCATATTCCATCATGTCCTCCTTTTGATTTGGATAAACCCATGATGAAATCCATACCAATGTCCTCCCACTTCCACTTAGGAATATCTAGAGGATGTAGTTTTCTAGCAGGCTTTTGGTGTTCTGCCTTGACCTATTGGCATGTGAGACAGCGAGATACATAGTATGCTATTTCTCTTTTCATATTAGGCCACCAAAAGTTCTTCTTTACATCTTGATACATTTTGGTTGATCCTGGATGAATAGTGTACCTTGATCGGTGAGCTTCATCTAAGATCTTCTTCTTTAATTCCGGACAGTCGGGTATATAAGTTCTACCTTTGAATAATAATCTTCCATCAGAAGTTAGTTGAAAATCAGATTGTCCTTCTAATCTACCTTTGATTTCCACTAATATAGGATCATCATCCTGAAGCGCTTGTATCTCAGATAATAAATCTGACTGTATGCTTACATGAGATAATGTGACAAATTTGGCTTCCTTGTCCAAGCTTATATTGAGCTCGGAGAATTGTTCTAGCAACCTCCATTCTTGTATCATACAATTGGCTATCATTGCTCTCGGCTTTCGACTAAGGGCATCAGCAACATAATTACCCTTTCCGGGATGGTATTGTATATTGAAGTCGAAGTCCTTGAGATATTCTAGCCAGCGTCTTTGTCTCATGTTTAGCTCCTTTTGTGAAAATAGATATTTGAGACTTTTATGATCGGAGTATACAGTAAGCTGCACTCCATATAAGTAGTGTCTCCATATCTTTAGGGCAAATACCACCGCGGCCAGTTCTAAGTCATGGACGGGGTAATTCTCCTCATGCTTCTTCAGTTGACGTGAAGAGTATGCTATGACCTTTCCTTATTGCATTAGGACACATCCGAGGCCAATGCCAGAAGCATCTGTGTAGACCTCAAATTTCTCTCCTTCTATTGGTAGAGCTAACACCGGAGCTGTAGTGAGATGATCCTTGAGAGTTTGGAAACTTCTTTCACATTCCTCACTCCATTCATATCGGATCTCCTTACGAGTTAATCTTGTAAGTGATACGGCGATCTTAGAGAAATCTTTGATGAATCACCGATAATAGCCTGCAAGACCTAAGAAACTTCTGATCTCGCTAGCATTGGTTGGTCTTCCCCAGTTTCTAACAGCTTCAACCTTTGATGGATCAACAGATAGACCATCCTTGGATATCACATGTCCGAGGAAAGTCACTTCTTCAAGCCAGAATTCACATTTGCTGAGCTTTGCATATAATTGATTTTCCCTCAATACTTGCAATGCGATCCTTAAATGCTCCTCATGTTCTTCCTTAGTTTTGAAATATATCAATATATCATCAATGAAAACCACCACAAATTGATCTAGATAAGGCCTGAATATGCTATTCATTAATTGCATAAAGGCAGCAGGGGCATTTGTTAGTCCAAAAGGCATAACAACAAATTCGTAATGGCCATACCTGCTTCTGAATGTCATCATCCTTGATTCTTAATTGATGATATCCCGACCTGAGATCAATCTTGGAAAAATATTTGGATCCTGAAATCTGATCAAATAACTCATCGATTCTCGGCAGTGGATACTTGTTCTTAATAGTGAGATGATTCAACTGTCGATAGTCGATGCACAATCTCATGGATCCGTCCTTCTTCTTCACAAATATGACTGGTGCTCCCCACGGGGAAGTACTTGGTCTAATAAACCCTTTTCGAATTAGTTCCATCAACTACTCCTTCAACTCTTTGAGTTCCGCAGGGGACATTCTATAGGGTGCCTTAGAAACTGGACCAGCACCAGGGACTAAGTCAATGGTGAAGGCCACTTCTCTTTGAGGGGGTAATCCCGGCAAATCTTCCGGAAATACGTCTGGAAATTCTTGCACTACCTGAATGTCTTCTATCTTGGTTTCCTTAGCTTCTTTAACAGTGACAAAGGCAAGGAAGGATACACATCCTTTCCTAACGAGCTTGCTTGCTCGAAGAGCCGAAATAAGAGGGGATTTGTTCCGACTCTTGGGGCGAGTAAAGACTAACTCTGGAAAATCTTTGAAAGTAATTTGGCTATTGCGGCAATCAACCGTTGCCTGGTATTTGGATAACCAGTCCGCTCCCAGTATAACATCATACTCCTTTAGATCGAGGCATATGAGATCTATAGGTAAATTCCTACCTTGAACCATTACCTCACAGTTTTGGTAGTGATGAGTAATATCATTTTCGCTTCCAAGAGGAGTAGTTAGAACTATTTTTATCCATTCTGGTTCTAACGGTAACGGGTCGGCAAACTTCTTAGAAATAAAGGAATGCGATGCACCCGTATCAAATAAGACATAAGCACTTTTGGAACAAACTGTTAATGTACCTTCTACCAGTCCACCTTCTTCTTCTGGTTCGGTCTCCTGGATTGCATGAAGACGAGCATTCTTTGTCACCGGGCGTTTACCGTCACCGGCTTGGTCATTCATTAATGGACAATCGGGAATCTGATGTTCGCGACTCCCACAACGGAGACAAGCTCCTAATTTCCTCCAGCATTCTTCTGTCTTGTGACCAGCCTTGTCACAATGCTTGCACACTGTCTTAGAAGGGGTAGTTGTGATAGAGAAAGGCTTGGTCTTTTTGAACTTATGGTCTTGAGAGGAAGAACCTCCATTATTGGGCCTCTTCTTGAAATTGGGTTTGAAAGAACCCGAACCCGTGACTTGTTCCTTCTTGTCTTTCCCACGGATCCTATCAGATAGTTCCGTGGCATCTTCAAGTAGTTGAGCTCGGCGCACTATTTCAGAATAAACTTGGATGTCCATAGGCGCCAGTTGAGTAATATAGTGGGGCCTAAGCCCATTAAGAAATCTTCGGGCTTTCATCTTCTCCGTGCTAATAAGATGCTTAGCATATCTAGACAACCTGGAGAACTGAGCTTCATAATCTGCTAATGATAAAGATCGTTGCTTTAATGCAGCGAATTCTGCAGCCTTCTTTTCTTGGACTTGGTCCGAGAAATATTTAGCATTGAAGTATTCCACAAATTCTTCCCATGTTACTTGAGTAGGATCGATGGTTGCTTCAATAGACTCCCACCAGCATCGAACATCTTTCTCTAACTGGAATGTAGCTAATAGAACTTTGTCCTGATCCGTGCATTGCATGACACGGAATATGCGTTCGGTTTCCCGAACCCAATGCTCGGCATCGTCCGGATCGGTCGATCCCATAAACTTCGGGGGATTCATGTTCTTAAAGGCTTGGTGTAAGCTTCCAACTCGTGGAGTACCACCTTGTGCTACCTGTTGTAGCACTTGAGTCATCCCTTGGAGGGTACGCTGCATGTTGCGCCATTGAGCACGTTCGGCAGCCATTATCCTACAATTATAATAGCTACATTAGTATTATATCACTGTGATCTTATTAAAAGACTCATTGACTCTTACCCCTTGGTTCTACCCAATCTCACTTGGTTAAACGTTCAACTTATCCTTGGACTTGGGTTTTTTCCTAGGAATTGAATACCTTAGGCTCTGATACCACAAAAACTGTCACGTCCCGAGCGCGGAAGATACCCGGAGACGCGTGACGAGTTTATATCAATCATGTCAATCAGAGTGGTCGTGTATTCGACACAAAGACAGAGATGCGCAAAATAACAAGATAACCCAATCCTTTATTTCATAATGGATAGACTATTACAAATCCAATACTCTGTTTAATAAAAAGGAAAAGAATACATATTTGACTCAAGAAACTATAGAAAAGACTAGATGACACTTGAGCAGCTCTATCACTTTCACTCTTGACCATTCCCATCCGATTGACTTCCATCGTCGTCGGACTTACCTGAAAAGTAAAAAGGGACAAACGGAATGAGCGAATGCTCAGTAGAAAATTATATCTCAAGTACTAGCAAGGGGTGTAAGTAATTACATCTTTCATGAATGCAATAAAGCTATGCATGCTCGCATAAAACGACAAGATAGAGAGAATGTAATATCAAGGAAATAAGATGAACTTAATCATGAACTTTCAACAAGATAACAAGTTTATTCAAGATATTCAAGCAAGTACGTTTAACAAGTTATGTCAAGAACTTTGGCTAACATGTATCAAGCTAGTAAATTACCCTTTTTTGGGTCACGCAATTCATGTCAAGTCAAGTACGATTCAAGTACAAGATGTGTGTGGAATGTCCAATCAAGCAAGTCAAGTACTCGGTATAATGCCAGATACCTTATCATTTTAACTCCCATGGGCACAAGTACTTTCGGGTGCTCCTCCCAGGACTAGATCGGGCCCTATATGCGTAGGCATTTATCATGTGTTTTGACATCCACTCTTGTTTATAGCCAACATAGAATTTCAATAATCAAGCTTGTAGACACGTATGACAACTTTGATAGAATAGAGTCCAAAATATGACAAAGGACATAGAATGGCGATAATAACGGTATAATCACGATATCGATAAAAATCTAGGTAGAATATGGTTCCCTTAACTTGGGTACCATGACAAATCAGTATGGACATTCTTTATATAGAATTGAGGTCCACATGAACAGTATATCAAAGGTAAGATACCCTCATTCCTATCATAGAATTGAGGTTTTTACAAGAACGACATGATATGGCATGATATCATCATCCCATTAAGAATTTCTTATGATATACTCTTTGTATAATCATAAGGGCCGGTATCCCATGTTTCTTTAGAGTGACATGACATCAATGGTGTAATGGGTTTTTAGGGTACAACCAGCTCAGTCGACCTTGAGGGAATCCAAGGTACGAGGAGTCTTACGGAGGTCTCTATGACTAACTCGCTAGTCCAAAGGAACGGAATGTCCAATGGAGAGCTTGTATGTCAATGGGAGTTGAGTGTGATCGATAAAACAACGTGAAAAGTGGAACTATACTCACGGAGTGGAGAATAGTGCCGATATATATGTATATGTATAATATGAAACCATCGGTTAACAGAATCAGGATAAAAATCAGTTTACAGAAAATAACGACTTAGGTCAAGTCGTTTCTCAAGTAATTAACGCCTAACATAAGGGCGTTTACACGTGTTTCTATTTTGCAGAATTTTCATTAATTCAGTAATTTATCTAAAACGCGCTTTGGTCAGGGTCGTTTCTTCAAGATCTGACGACTACACTAGAAGGCGTCTTATTGTTTACATATTTGACAGAATATAATTAATTTTCAGGAATTATCAAAATGCGCCCTGGGCAGGGGCGTTACTATTTAATTCTATTTTTCAGAATATATAAATTTCAGGATTTTAACCGATACACGCCCTAGGAAGGGGCGTTATCTTTCAGATTCATGCCCTATGAGGGGGCGCTAATATGTGGAAAACGACTTTGTCCAAGTCGTTAATTCAAGTTCCTTCAGAAACTTTAAGGACAGTAATAATTTCAGGATAACAGAGGAACGAATGTAATATCATGACAGTAAAGTTAGCAGGTTGAAGACATAGGATCATGCATATATTTATAATCATGATTTCTTAGATAATCAGTTCTTAAGATGGGTGATTAACGGTTTAAAGAAATTAACGCCTGAGTACGGGGCGTTAAACATGAAATTTACGACCTGGGAAGGGTCGTTTCATGTGAATTAGCGCCCTTGACAGGGGCGTCTCTTTCAAAATATTGCAGAAAATGCATGGAAACTATAATAACCGTATGCATGACATGCTTGTATATATATAACTTGCATTAATTTCATTTGGGCTACAGTAACTTGAGAAAATCTACCTGAAGACTTGAAGATTGATATGAAAAGGGGGACGTTGTTGCTTCACAGCAACAATAACCACAGTAGGAGGAAGAGAAGGCTTTGGTGAAGAACCTTTGTTCTTCGGTTCTGTAACTCCTACAAGAACAGAAGAAGAAACATTAGTATTTCTTCATACTACCTGACCGAAAGTAAAAAGGGAAAAAGAACAATACCTTTGTTCTTCGCGTACGCCACCTTCTTAACCTATAACAGAAGAAGATGAAGAACTGTTAGTTCTTCATGTAACAGACGTAGAGAAAATCAGAGGAACTATTCCTCTCTCACGTACCTTGCAGATTCCGAACGCCAAATAGCATTGAAGGGTTCGAGCAGTAAATTATTTATAGGGATTTAGGGGGTCCTATTAGGGTTAGAGTCCTAGTGGAAGTAATGCTTCCAATATAGAGTCCTTGCCCTATTTAAATACTTACTAGATTAACATAATCCTTCCCGAGATAAGCTCCCGTGTCGAACGGAACTCGAATGGAATTAACGACTTTGGTCAGGGCGTCGATTATTGAATTGACGACCTGGTTCAGGTCGTTTCTTAAGAAGCGCCTTTTGTTAGGGCGTTTCTTTGTTTAAAACACATCCAAGATAGGGGCGTTTCTTGGCCTTACCATTTTTGGCGTTTAGAATTTGACGCCGTGTTGTCAGGGCGTCCCTTCTTGAATCACGCCTTTGCTAGAGGCGTTTATAATTTAAATAGCGCCTTTATCCGAGGCGTTATTTTATATTGTTTTATTTATCTATTTATTTGATTTATTTTAAAATCTTTATTGTTATTAATATTTTATCAGGGTTGCTACACTGGGATCGGCTCTATTTCAACATATCGGATCTAGTCACATATAGGGACCCAGCGGTGATTCTTAGTGAGTCTTCGAGCCGCCTTCCCTCCGTTGAGAGTGACCCCACCCCGGAGTATCCACCTCTAGCCTCCTTCCCCAGTAGTGTGAGCATATCGAATCTATACGGGATGAGCAGGTGTCGAATACTTGGAGTGGAGCGTACTCCGCGCTTCCTGGTACGATGATGGATCCGCCGGCGTCACGAGCAGTCGCACCCCTTACTCGACGGGGTCGAGTTCTTCCCACCCGGGGAGAATTGATGGGGACATCAGAGCAAGGCCACTAACTTTTATTTTGTATTTGAGTCCCTTTAGTTTGTATTTATATCATTGGGAAAACTTGTATGCAATTGTAAGGCTTTATAAGCCAATTTGTCATTCCCTAAGGATCTTTGGGTTTTTATGTAAAAGTTCAGTAGGACCAGCAAGGGGCCCCCATATCATTCCCTATTGGTCCACCTAAGTGATAAGTGTCCATTTTCTATAGTAATTCATTGCATGTACACCATTTTATGTGCATATAATTAGGTAATTATGCATATTTCATAGTTAACCTCAACTCCACATTTAAATTAGAGCTTTCACGTAAATTGATTAATTTGGTGATATTATTTGATAAATTAAAGTTGAGGGTCATGGGCATTAATTCTCCATTGCATAACAATGAGCATTTGATATTTATGTGCACATTATGATAATTTTTATGGACTAGATTGTAATTATGTGTGTGCAGGACACCGAAGGTAATTACAAAAGAAGCCGGGGGCAAAATTGTCATCGCCACTTTGACCAAGTCAAATAAAGAATTCAAAATATTTTGGTTGGAGGGAAAAGAAAGTTCAAAATTTTGAATTCAAAGTTTGAAAAGGAGGAATTCAAAGTTTAAGTTTGAAAAGGTGGAAAAGGACATTCAAAGTTTGAAATAAAGGAGAGACATGATGAGTCTTGGGAAATGGGATGCCTAAAGTCCAAGAAAGGGGGTGCCCACCTACTTTTTCTCTTCCCCATACATCATATCCTACCTAAATCTCAACCATCCATCTCCTTTTGATACAATCTTCACCCTCCATCTACCCAACTTTACCTATAAATAGCCCATGACAAGGAGGAGAAAGGAGGTTCTTCTTTTGGGCAATTTTTCTCTCCCTCTCCCTCTCACATCTTCTTAGGCCGCCGAGTTCACCCTCTTTCGTCCCTCTTCTCCTCTTACTGTCTTCATGAAAGTTCTTTATCTTTAAGTCCTCTACAACTTCTTCGTCTGCATCATCTTCTAATTCCTCCTAGTTTTCAATGTATTTCGTGTTTTTCATTGTGTTATCCTGTTCATCTCCGAATCAGTGTTTCTCTCTGTTCTTACCCTTATTTCTCCACCTTATAGTCATTTTCACCTCTTACTATTTTCATAAAAGTTATTTATTTTTATGTCCTCTACAACTTCTTCTTCTGCATCATCTTCTAATTCCTCTTAGTTTTCAAGGTATTTCATGTTTTTCACTGTACTGTCCTGTTCATCTCCGAATCAGTGTTTCTCTCTGTTCTTCCCCTTATTTCTCCCCCTTCTAGTCATTTTCTTCTCTTACTAGCTTCATAAAAGTTCTTTGTTTTTACGTGTTCTGCAACTTCTTCTTCTACATAATATTCCAATTCTTTCTATTTTGAAAGTTATTTTCTGTTTTTCAACTTGCTGTCCTGTGCTTTCACTGTTCATCCGAGGTGCTAGCTTCTGTTATTTCTCTATTTTGAAGCTCTTATGCTCTTATTTTGTATCTGAGTTCTTCATCAAAGTTCTTCCCCTCTCCCTCCTCTTCAACTTCTTTTTCTTAGGCATCCCCTAATTCATCTTGGTTTTAACGTTATTCACCCTCTAAAGGTGGCTTCAACGATGAAGGTGACTTCCTCCCGACGTAGACGACATCTTCCGCAAGGTGGTTCATGATCCAAGGCCAAGAGAGGACGGTGTTGTCATCACCATTACTGCTACCATCTTCATATCTTAGGCTCCTTTTGTTTTTATTGTTTTAGTTTCAATTTACTTCATTGTAATCTCGTCACATCCTTGTTGTAAGCTTATCTTGCACTTCATCTACTCTTTATTTTAAGTTAATAAAAAGAGTTATTCCTTTGATCTAGTTCTTGATCTTCTTCCCTCTCTACATCCTTCTTCTATCTCTTCTCTTCACTTCATGTAATTATTTTCTATAGCATAGGCGCATAGTCATATGTGTTTTTAATTAAGTGTTTGGTTTGTTCATCACTTCACAATTTTATTTAAGCAAAACAAAATCACAAGTGTTTTCAAAAGGATTCCAAAGTTTTTAACTCTAAAAATATCTTCTTCCCTGTGGATTCGACCCGTGCTTGCCATAGTACTACGTTCTCTTTTGATCATTTTATGCGAGTTCAGTTTTAAGATTGTTATACGCGTGTTTTAAACGATGAACTTTCGCGTTGTCAATTTTTGGCGCCATTGCCGGGGAGGAATGATGATTTTTGGTTTAAGAACTTTGTTTTCCTTGTGTTTATAAGTGTACTAATATCTCTTTATTTTTTATATTTCTTCAGGTGAAAAAAAAAGAACGAGAGAACGCACTTCAAAAATTGAAGCTAAAAAATCAAAAAAGAAGAAAGAAAAAAAAGAGAGCAGTTAAGAGGTAAGCCCTCCTCCCTTTCCTTAGTCTTTTTGTCATTTCATTTCAAAAAAAAAAAAAAGAGAACGAGGGATTGCGCATTAAGTAAGTCTTCAAACTTATTCCTCTCATTTTGTGTCATTTCCTTAATGTTCTTGCTTATTGTTGTTAGATAGGTTCACAAAAAAAAAAAACTCTTCACTTGAACTCGATAAAAATATTCATTCCAAGAGTAGAAATCACACTTCCATGTTTTAGGTCATGCATCATTTAGGATATGATTTATTTTCTTCTTGTTGCTTAATTGTTGTTAATTACATTGTTGAAGATTGCGAGAGGGAAGGTGAGTACTCTAACTTTTCTAATTCCATGCTTGCATAGAACCCCTTGTTTGAACTTGCTTTGTTGCATATCATTTCAAAGTATCTTAAGGGCAACACTCATAAGTAAGATAAGGTGGGGATTTCATCACCCTTCCTTAGCCCACAAACTATAATTCCCTTGCATCTTTGCATCGCCTAGACCTTAAATAAAATCCAGTAGACGTTGACCCTAGGTTCACATTGTGGTTCTTGTGTTATTTGGGCTTACCCTCTTATGAAAACTGGTGCCTAAGGCAAGACGGTCGGACGGCAAACGCCTTAAGCGGGCTAGTGGTTTGACATAATTAGGTCTCTACGAAAGTAGGGGGAACCTCCCACTACCCCACCCCTTACCTGGCCGGTGGAAATATTGAGGGTAAACTTAAGTTTCACTTTAGCCATTTTGTGAAACCCAATTTGTAGGTCTAGGTCACAGCTAGGTCATTAGGTAATTCGTGTGACAACTTATTTGTGTTTGCATACAAAAAAAAATTTAAAATAAAATAAAAAATAAAATTTTCTCCTCTTATCTCTCTTCGTCCTTATTTGAGTCAAAACAAAAAAAAATAAAAAAATAAAAATCATCATAAAACAATTCTCTCATCTCTCATCTTTAACCTTGGTTTATGCAAGGGAGAAGATCTCAACACCTTGACTTAGTTGAGCCCATTAGTGAGATTGAGCGATTCATTTTTAATCCGGCTCAAAATCAAACCCAACCTATGGCTGAGCAACACCAATTATGGGTGCCCAAACAGATGAAGGAATATTTCATTCCTTCGAATTATCAGCCATCCACTTATATCCAACTGCCTAATGTCCCTGCTTTGCACTATAAGATCAAATCTAGCACCATTCAGATGCTCCCATCCTTTTATGGGAAGACCAATGAAGATCCCTATAAACATCTGGATGAATTTCTAGAAATTTATTCCACTGTGAAAATTCAAAATTTCATAGATGATGCTCTCCGCCTGACCTTATTCTCTTTCTCACTTAAGGACAAAGCCAAATACTGGCTAGGGACCTTTGGGAAACCTATTGGCACATGGGCAGATATGCAGCATGAGTTCCTTAAGAAGTTTTACCCCATCGGTAGAACCAACACCATGAGGTGGGCAATCACAGGATTCGCGCAACTCCCAAATGAACAAATGCATGAATCATGGGAGAGATTAAAGGAACTCCTCAGAAAATGCCCACATCATGGGCTCTCCAAATGGCAAATAGTGCAAGCTTTCTATGAGGGCCTAGATGATCAAGTTAGGCAGATTGTTGATGCATCATGTGGTGGGGCCTTTATGAGCAAGAGTGAGGATGAGGCCTATGCCTTATTTGAAATATTGAGCGAGAATTCAATCAACTATGCTTCCTTATCCTCATATGAGAGAACTATTGGGCCATCTAAACGGGCCGGGATGTATCGTGTGGAACCTGAAGCTAGAGTGGATGTGAATTTCATCCATCAAAAATTAGACAATGTGGATATCATGACCCAAAAGTTAGAACAAGTTGATATGTTGACCCACAAGTTAGACCAGCTCCTGGCCCAAAACAAACAAGAAACCACCATCTTACCTACGTCCAACCCATACTCGGACCCAACACACCATGAGGTGTGTGCTTTATGTGCTAGCCCGGACCATCATGTGTCCGATTGCCCAACAGCAGCCCAGTTACCACCTTTTATACAGGAGCAAGTCCAAGCAGCCCAGGGGTTCTCTAAGGTCAACTATGACCCATTTTCTAACACCTATAATCCGGGCTAGAGGAATCACCCCAATTTCAATTGGAGAAATCAACAATCTCCCAATCAGCCCACCATCCCCTCTGCGTCTCAAACTCACAAACCACCCATCCAACAACAATTTCAATCACAGCCACCATTTCAAGAAAATGCTTATGGTCGGGGACCGCAAGCCCAACAACCACTTCCCCGATTTAACCAGGGTCAGGTCCCATACCAATCTCCTCAGCCCAATTACGGGCAATCTTCCAATTCCCACCAAATCTATCAACCTCCTCCGCAACACCACCAGGACTCCCAAATTGATGATAGATTCCATCAATTACAACAACTAATTCTGGCTCAAAACCAATCCTTCCAACAAACCATGCAAGCCCAAAATCAATCTTTCCAACAGACCTTCCATGCCCAACAACAAACTATTTCTAAGTTGGAAACCCAATTGGGCCAATTGGCTGAAGCCACCATGAGAAGGGAAATGGGCCAATTACCAAGTCAGCCTATTGCTAACCCCCGCAATCAACAACCTCCAGGCTTCCCTCTAAGAGCTCCCATTCTTCCTCAACCCAATCAACCTCAGCCGCCCCCTCTTGCAGGTCCTCAATTTGAGAATGCCAAAGCCATCTCTACCCATAGGAGCGGGAAAATTCCTAATGATCCTTATTAGGCTAAGGATGTGGGTAGTAGTTCGGGCCAAGACGCCCACAAGGAGAGTAATAGTGAGGATGAGGAGCCTGTGATTGTGCAAGAGAAGAAAAAGGCAGAGGGTGGAGAGAAGAAGCTGGATAAAGGGAAGGCGAAAGTTGATGAACGACCCCAAGAATATGTGCCTAAGGTCCCTTTTCCCGATGCTCTAAAGTCGAAAGCTCACAAGAAACCACCGGTATAACAGGAAGAATTCGTGGAATTATTTAAACAAGTGAATATCAATATTCCACTCTTGGATGCAATCAAACATGTGCCGGCATATGCAAAGTTTTTGAAAAAGCTTTGTACTCCAAAGAGGGAGCCAAGGGCGGTGACTCAAAAGATCCGCTTGTCTGAGGATGTGAGTGCTGTTTTGATAAATCATTTGCAAAAAAATTGAAGGACCCCGGAGCCCCTTTAATCTCATGTGATATAGGTGAAGTCACTTTTGATCGAGCATTGCTAGACTTAGGTGCTAGCGTGAATCTTTTACCCACCTTTATCTATGAGCAGTTTGATCTAGGGGAGTTAAAACCCACTTCAATCATCCTCTAATTGGCGGATAGGTCGGTTAAAACACCAAGGGGTCTGTTGGATGATGTCATTGTTAAAGTGCATGAATGTTATTTCCCGGTGGATTTTCTCATTCTTGATATGGCCTCATCCCAGGATTTAAAGCACACACCTATTATTTTGGGACGTCCTTTTCTAGCAACTGCTAAGGCCAACATCAACTGTGCCACGGGAATGATGGATATATCATTTGGAGGCGAAAAGGTTTGTCTGAATGTTTTTAAGGCTTCTCAGTATCCGGATCAAGGAGATGAATGCAATGTCATTGATATCTTTGAGGATGTGATTCCGGATAACATTGAGGACACCCTAGAAGAGGGTAGCATGCTTCAAGATTCTCCTCTCTCTTCTACACCCTGGTCTAGGGTGGAGTCACTTCCTCCATTACAATCTGAACCTACTCTTCCATCTCTGGATCATCCGCCTACTCTTGAATTGAAACCTCTGCCAGACTCCCTTAAATATGTATATTTGGGACCTAATCACAGTCTACCTGTCATCATTGCCTCCAATCTCACTTCTGCTCAGGAATCCCAACTCTTAACTATTCTTAAGGAGCACAGGGGGGCAATAGGTTGGTCGGTGGCGGATCTCAAGGGGATCAGTCCGTATGTTTGTATGCACCATATCTATTTAGAGGATAATGCCAAAACGAGCAGGGAGATGCAATGCCGGTTGAATCTGAACATGAAAGAGGTGGTTAAGCAAGAGGTGGTGAAGTGGTTAGATGCTGGAATTATATATCCCATCTCTGATAGCAAGTGGGTCAGTCGTACACAAGTTGTCCCAAAGAAATCCGGGCTGACCGTGATTCAAAATGAGAAGGGTGAAGAGGTGCCGATAAGACTACAAACGGGGTGGAGAGTCTGTATTGATTATAGAAAATTGAACTCAATGACAAAGAAAGATCATTTTCCTCTCTCGTTTGTAGATCAGATTTTGGAAAAATTGGCTGGGCAAAGATATTTTTGCTTTTTGGATGGATACTCCGGCTATAATCAGGTTGCTATCTACCCGAAAGATAAGGAAAAGACTACATTCACGTGTCCGTATGGCACGTTTGCATTTAGAAGAATGCCATTTGGGCTTTGTAATGCCCCTGCCACCTTTCAGCGGTGTATAATGGCAATCTTTTCTGAAATGGTGGGGGATTTTTTAGAAATTTTCATGGATGACTTCTTAGTTTTCGGTGACTCATTTGATTACTGTTTGGAGAATTCGCAGAAGGTGCTGGCACGATGTATTAAATCCAACCTTGTGTTAAGCTGGGAGAAAAGTCACTTTATGGTAAGAGAAGGCATTGTGTTGGGCCATGTTATTTCTGAAAAGGGAATAGAGGTAGACAAGGCTAAGGTTGATCTGATTTCTAATCTTCCTCCCCCTTCGTCTGTCCAGTAAATCCGCACTTTTCTTGGTCATGCGGGTTTTTATAGAAGATTCATTCAGAACTTCTCTACCATTACTCGTCCGCTCACTAAGCTCCTAACCAAGGACACTCCATTCCAGCTAGATGAGTCTTGTCTTGAGACTTTTCACTCTCTTAAAGCGGCCCTCACTCAAGCCCCAATCCTACAATCTCCTGATTGGTCGCTCCCATTTGAAATCATGTGCGATGCATCTGACTATGCCATAGGAGCTGTCTTAGGCCAGAGAATTGACAAAAAACATGTGGTAATTTATTATGCGAGTCGCACCCTCGCCGATGCTCAATTGAATTATACGACCACAGAGAAAGAACTTCTGGTTGTTATATTTGCCCTAGAAAAATTTCGCTCATATCTTTTGGGGGCCAAAGTCATTGTTTATTCGGATCACGCTGCATTGAAATACCTGCTCACCAAGAAGGATGCTAAACCCCGTTTGATTATATGGATTCTCTTGCTACAAGAATTTGATCTTGAGATCAAGGACAAGAAGGGGTTAGAGAATGTTGTAGCTGATCACTTGTCTAGGATTATGATTCCTGAAAGTGATCCTATGTCTGATTCCTTCCCTGATGAGCAAATTCTTTCCATCTCTCACAACTCAACCCCTAGGTACGCTCACATAGTCAATTACCTGGCGGTAAGACAGATTCCAGGAGGGTGGTCTAGGCAGGAGAAGGATCGATTTTGTTCAAAGAGTAAGCACTACTTTTGGGAGGACCCCGAATTATTCCATATTGGTCCGGATCAAATAATTAGGAGGTGTGTCCCTGAGGAGGAACACCAAAGTGTTCTGAACTTTTGTCACACTCTAGCTTGTGGGGGACATTTCTCGGGAAAGAAAACAGCTACTAAAGTGTTACAAAGTGGATTTTTCTGGCCCACTCTCTTCAAAGATGTCTATGAATTTTGCAAGATTTGTCTTAGGTGTCAAGCTGTGGAGAACATAAGCAAACGAGATATGATGCCACTTAACCCCATTCTAGTTGTTGAAATCTTTGATGTTTCGGGAATTGATTTTATGGGCCCCTTTCCACCATCATTCGGACATGAGTACATTCTTGTAGCGGTCGACTATGTGTCTAAGTGAATTGAAGCCATTGCCACCCGAACCAATGATCATAAAGTTGTCATGAAGTTTGTCCGAAAGAATATATTTTTAAGGTTTGGGTGTCCGAGGGCGATCATTAGTGATGGAGGTTCTCATTTCACTCATACCCAATTTCGAGCTCTTCTCGAGAAATATGGGATCACTCATAAGATTGTCACCCCCTACCATCCCCAAACAAGTGGCCAAGTGGAGACATCCAATAGGGAGATCAAAAATATCCTGCAGAAATCTGTTAGGCCCGATAGGAAGGATTGGTCTGAAAGACTAGATGACGCTCTTTGGGCCTATCGGACAGCATACAAAACTCCCATTACCATGTCTCCATATAGGTTAATCTTTGGGAAAGCTTGTCACCTACCTGTTGAGCTTGAGCATAGGGCCTATTGGGCTATTAAGCAGTTCAATTTTGACTTGGCCCAAGCCGGATCTCATAGGGCCTTACAACTAAATGAGTTGGAGGAGTTGAGGAATGAAGCCTATGAAAATGCCAAGATTTATAAAGCCCAGACTAAAGCATTCCATGATAAATACATTTCACGAAAAAAATTTCAAATCAACCAAAAGGTCTGGCTTTTTAACTCTAGGCTGCGATTATTCCCCGGTAAATTGAAATCTCGATGGGATGGACCATATGTGGTAATTAAAATATTTGACCATGGTGCAGTAACAATTCTTGATCCTAAAACTGGTCAAACTTTCACTGTCAATGGTCAACGTTTGAAACCTTACATTGAAAATCTTCCAATACTGTAGGAGGACTCTCTCAGGCTGAGTGACCCATTGTGAGCTATATTGTGTCTGGCTGAAGACGTTAAACTTAGCGCTTCTTGGGAGGCAACCCAATTATCCTGTCTCTTTTCAAAAAAAAATGTGATTGATTTTCTTCTTTTGTCTAAGGATCATGGAGCATGGAGCAATATTTCTTTGATGACGACATCTCTCTCTCAAGTCGTATCTATCCTTCCCTCTACTTTTTATGGCTTTATTTCATTTCTATATTTTATTCATGCCATTAGGGACAATGTCACCTAAGTTGGGGGGTAGCTTGAGCTCGAATTTCCTCAAAATAATTGCAACCTTTCATCACACCTCTAACAAGTGTTTCATATTCATATTTCATGATGAGAAACTTTTCTTAGAATGATAGGACTTAGAGTCTTACACGTGAAAGTTGCAAGTTAAAGTGATGAATTAATTGGTTATGTCTTTAACCTTTTCCTCAGAATACACCTGAAAATTCTATTGAACTTACACACAATTGCACAATAACAAGATCGGTGGATGACAAACATTAGGATGATGAGAATTTTACTTGACACTTAGGTGATGATGAATATTATGCCCATTCGTTGAACGTAATCGTGAGGAAAAAGCTACCTACAAAAAAAAAACACACATGGAAAATGCCCTTGAACTTAGTAACCGGGCTTGCTTCTCCTAAGGCAAGAGTTGAGGTTCGCGTCAAACGGCGAAGGGATGTGCAGCACCGTGTGTCAAAAAAAAAGATGAAAAAAAGAAAAAAAAAGAAATATAAACTGGCAGAGTGAAGCTACCTGTAATTCGAGAAGCTTAATTCACGAGGTGGGCAGAATTGAAAATCATCTTTAAGTGAAAGGTAGAAGACTCGTTCATCTAGATTGTTTGGTAGTCACTAGTCAAGTTATATCACTCATACACAAAGAGATATTAAATTTTAAGTGTATCCTGAGGAAAGGTCTAAACACATGGACCGATGAAATTTATACCAAATACATTCTGCTTGAACTTGTAATACTCCAAAGTCTAAATCATTATGTATAATGTTCTTGCCATGATCTGTGTCACATGAGTGTTTGCTAGTCCTAGTTTTATAATTGTTTACATTGCTAAGGGACTAGCAATGTTCAAGTTGGGGGGTGTGATAAGTGTCTATTTTTTATAGTAATTCATTGCATGTACACCATTTTATGTGCATATAATTAGGTAATTATGCATATTTCATAGTTAACCTCAACTCCGCATTTAAATTAGAGCTTTCACGTAAATTGATTAATTTGGTGATATTATTCGATAAATTAAAGTTGAGGGTCATGGGCATTAATTCTCCATTGCATAACTATGAGCATTTGATATTTATGTGCACATTATGATAATTTTTATGGACTAGATTGTAATTATGTGTGTGCAGGACACCGAAGGTAATTGCAAAAGAAGCCGGGGGTAAAATTATCATCACCACTTTGACTAAGTCAAATAAAGAATTCAAAATATTTTAGTTGGAGGGAAAAGAAAGTTTAAAATTTTGAATTCAAAGTTTGAAAAGGAGGAATTCAAAGTTTAAGTTTGAAAAGGTGGACAAGGATATTCAAAGTTTGAAATAAAGGAGAGACATGATGAGCCTTGGGAAATGGGATGCCTAAAGTCCAAGAAAGGGGGTGCCCACCTACTTTTTCTCTTCCCCATACATCATATTCTACCTAAATCTCAACCATCCATCTCCTTTTGATATAATCTTCACCCTCCATCTACCCAACTTTCCTTATAAATAGCTCATGACAAGGAGGAGAAAGGAGGTTCTTCTTTTGGGCAATTTTTCTCTCCCTCTCCCTCTCACATCTTCATAGGCCGCCGAGTTCGCCCTCTTCCGTCCCTCTTCTTCTCTTGCTGTCTTCATAAAAGTTCTTTGTTTTAATATCCTCTACAACTTCTTCTTCTGCATAATCTTCTAATTCCTCCTAGTGTTCAAGGTATTTCATGTTTTTCACTGTGCTGTTCTGTTCATCTCCGAATCAGTGTTTCTCTCTGTTCTTCCCCTCATTTCTCCCCCTTCTAGTTATTTTCTTTTCTTACTATCTTCATAAAAGTTCTTTTTTTTTAAGTCCTCTATAACTTCTTATTCTGTATCATCTTCTAACTCCTCTTAGTTTTCAAGTTATTTCATGTTTTTCATTGTGCTATCCTGTTCATCTCCGAATCAGTGTTTCTCTCTGTTCTTACCCTTATTTCTCCCCCTTTTAGTCATTTTCATCTCTTACTATCTTCATAAAAGTTCTTTGTTTTTAAGTGTTCTACAACTTCTTATTCTACATCATCTTCCAATTCTTTCTGTTTTGAAAGTTATTTTCTATTTTTCAACTTGCTGTCCTGTGATTGCACTGTTCATCCGAGGTGCTAGCTTCTGTTATTTCTCTATTTTGAAGCTCTTATGCTCTTCTTTTCTATCTGAGTTCTTCGTCAAAGTTCTTCCTCTCTCCCTCCTATTCAACTTTTTATTCTTGGGCATCCCCTAATTCATCTTGGTTTTAAAGTTATTCACCCTCTAAAGGCGGCTTCAACAATGAAGGTGACTTCCTCCCGGCGTAGACGACATCTTCCGCAAGGTGGTTCGTGATCCAAGGCCAAGAGAGGACGGTGTTGTCATCACCATTGCTGCTACCATCTTCATATCTCAGGCTCCTTTTATTTTTATTGTTTTAGTTTCAATTTACTTCATTGTAATCTCGTCACATCCTTATTGTAAGCTTATCTTGCACTTCATGTACTCTTTATTTTAAGTTAATAAAAAGAGTTATTCCTTTGATCTAGTTCTTGATCTTCTTCCCTCTCTACATCCTTCTTCTATCTCTTCTCTTTACTTCATGTAATTATTTTCTATAGCATAGGCGTATAGTCATATGTGTTTTTAATTAAGTGTTTGGTTTGTTCATCACTTCACAATTTTATTTAAGCAAAACAAAATCACAAGTGTTTTCTAAAGGACTCCAAAGTTTTTAACTCTAAAAATCTCTTCTTCCCTGTGGATTCGACCCGTGCTTGCCATAGTACTACGTTCTCTTTTGATCATTTTGTGCGAGTTCAGTTTTAAGATTGTTATATGCGTGTTTTAAATGACGAACTTTCACGTTATCACTAAGCCTTAGAGTCCCATGTGGGGCTGGTCAAAGTTCCAAGGTGAGCTTCTAGATGATTGATCATTCAAGGGGACAAGGTGGGCAAAAAGTCCAAGTTGGAATGCAATGGTCAAGGGGGCGCCCCCTTCCACTAGGATATGTTTAATTTTTTTTATTTTGACCACATGTGGCATTAATGTGATGTGCCATCAATACCCCCCCTAATCTTAGATCTGAGGTTAGTTAGGGTCATTTTACATTTCATACAAATACCATGTAATTCCCATTTTAGTTGAATTAATGAGATGAAAATTTATGAAATTGGCTTGAGCCATTGAAGGGAGTGCCCTTGTCCCTCTCTCCCTCCCCTATTGCAGATGGATTTCTGCCATTCTTAGGGTGTGATGACATTATACCTTCTTCTCTGCCTCTCTGATTTCTATTTCTGCCGCCGCCGCCTCCGCCATCGGACCACCATCGCGCCGCCGCCACCATCGCCAGAGTTCTGCCCAAATCAGGACAGAGCCTCCTTACTCAAATTTTAGCTCCCAACTCCATGATCTGCTGGAGCCCAAATTTTGAGGGTAGGTTCCCCACGCAAATACCCTCCCCCAAAAAACGTTTCCCATTTTCTAGCCTTCTTTTTTCTATTTTTTCAATTTCATGTTCTTCAGCCTTCCCGATCTGTCTGTGTTCTGTCACGTGTTCCAACAAGCTACTTCTTCCATAGTTCGACCCCATTCCCCTTTTCTGATTGAGTCCAAATTAGGACTGGGCATTCTGCCCACCAAAGCCCATCTCCAATAATTTTCCCTTGAATTTAGGAGCTCTTTTCCCCTTCCAAAAAAATAAAACTCAGTCAAATTTCAGTTCTGTCCTGTGCGGTCCAGATCCGACCCACCAAGGCCATAAATTCCGTTTCCTCTATTAAACCTCCACTAGAAAATCTACAAAAAATACTCCCGTCTTCCTTACTTATCCCTCTATAACTTTCATGAAGATGTTAACTTCCAGATCGGAGGTTTGAGCCACGGTCAACGTCTGTTATCAGAAAACTTCATTTCTGTCCAGAGTTTTCTGAGTCTGCCAGTCAGTCTGTTCAAAAATCCACCACGAAAAATCCAGAGCTGTCAAAATTCCTACCACAGTCCTTGGTTGAAGAATTTCGAATCAGCTTTCCAACAGCACCAATTTCGCATCGATCCGACGTCGGGATTGATCGCAGCAGTAGATCTCGTTGGGTGGCGCACTATAAAATAGAAGCTTCAGGTCCGTGGGCAGCAAGGTCAACAAGTGAAGACCGGAGCCGACTCGCCTTGCACAAGGCGAACAAGCGCGCCGCCGCCCCAGGGAGCTTCTCTCTAGGAGCCAACGTCACAGCGGTATCACTCCGGGCTCACTCTGATGTAACACGCCCTTGGACTCTAACAAACAAGCGCAATTCACAATGATAACGGACCGAAATCGGCGTCCGCGCACCCGACACTCACCTAAACCCGGGGTAACTTGGCGACGCCAAGTGGAGGATGTAAGGGCTGGGCCCTTGCTGGTAGAGGGCCAGTAAGGCCAAGGTTTGTTCCCAAGGGTATGGAGGCCCAATTCAATGGAGTCGACGTTGTGCCGAGGGCACCGGTTACACTCTTCCCCACGGTGGTCACTCGAAGCAACGGAGCTTGAGGGACCGAGCACCTACTCTCACGGCCAGCGGAGCTAAGAGAAAATATTGAAAGGACAAGCACTAAGGGAAGCAAGGTTAGAACACTTACTCGACCGGTTTGAAGAAACCGGTCCCGCTCGGAGACGTGGGCGAGCGGGGAAGCGTGGTTCCCCACACGCTGTGCCGGAGTAGCTTGACCCTGTTTTAAAAATTTACAACACTACTCCCCATGCAAGGGGGTGGAACAAGGGGAGGGGGAGTCATTCATACACTCAAACACTACCTCCCATAGGGAGGGGCTTTAAGCCGGCCAGGCGGGGAGGGGAAAAATTGAATTGGAAGCCGAACGGATGGACAACCCCGGTTCTGCCTGCTCTCTGGAACAGGGAACAGACAGTTGAAGATGACGCTGCTACGGCCACTCCTGAATTTTGTTGATGATGAGACCAGTTGGAAAATCATCGTAGCTGAATCAGGATGATGCCTGAAGTTTTTTGATTTCTCTAGTCGCTGGTGCCGATCGGGGTCAGACTGCAAACAGGGCCCCTAAGTTCTGACTCTGGTGGCAGAAGCACCTCAATAGCAGGAAGAAGAGGTCGCCACAAGCGCTCCTTAACTCTGAATCAAGTTTGGCTGGAGTCGTTGGAACCGTTGTCAAGTCTTCTTCGAAACGTGACCCACGGGAATGCCAGATGATGTCAGAGCAGCTTGGGAGAACCGAAACAGTGGACAGGGGTCGGTTTAGTCCCAGAGGGGACAGAACTGCGCACCTGAGGGAAGAAAACGAGAAAACACAGCTCCGGATGCCGAACGGGGTTCCGCTTCTTGATACTGGAAGTAGACTTGGCGTAGAAACTCCCAGCCAAGGCCCGCCTTCAGAGCTTCAAGAAGTTGGCCATGGGAGCCTCGGCAACTGGCTCCAGGTTGACTGTTAGGAAGCAGATGCGCAGTCGTGGAAGATCGCCTCCCCCGGGCAGCCACGAACTCAGAACGGGACGAGACCACCACCGTCGTGAAGAAGACAGGGAGACACTTCCAATGGTACCACTTGAGCCTACAGAGACGCTTGGACAAAGTCAGGGTCACCTCTGTAAGCTGTTGATCCTCTGCTGACTCAGAGCTGCAAACTGGCTGGTTGGGAGAAGCTTCAATGGCACAAGGGATGGGGAAGGAGGGTGGCTAATGGTGTTGGGAAGTGGTGGAATGGTGGGTGGGGGATGTGGTGGAGGTATGGATTGAGAGCTATGGTGGAGCTAGAAGGGTTTTGGGGAGGGGAAGGGGCAGGGAAGCTGCTGGTTCACTGCACTAGGTGGGGGTGGGAAGGGGAGGTGGAGGAAGCACAAGTTGAAGGAGAGGGAGAATGGGGGGCGACCAGATTTGGTGGCCTCAAGTTGGGGGCAGCCTAGGGTATGGAAAGGGGGAGGGAGGAGTGGAGGGAAAGATTCAAACTCCACTTGGGGGCTGGGAGATTGTGTGGGGAAGAGAAGGGATTGTGTTGGGAGTGGTAGGGGGTGGTTTGTGGTTGGAGGGTGGAGTGGAGATAGGTGGAGTCTATCTTGGGGGTGGGGTGGATTAAAGAGGAGGGTGTGGGGAGTTGGAGTGGACTTAATGGAGGGGGAAGGGGAGTGAAAGTAGTTGGGAAGGTGAGGAGAGAGAGAAGGGGGCGAACCCCGTAGAGAGAGAGAGAAGGAGAGAGAGGGGTAGGGGATTGAAGTGGGCTTCTCACCCTAGGTTTCACACCTTCTGACATGGAATCTCTCCACTAAGATTTGAATCTTGGACTCTTAAAATGGTAATTTTCATTAACTTGAAATGGGAGAAATGGGGTCCTATATACGGCAACCCACATTTTACAAAAAGTCCCTGACTCATGCAACATTGAAAAATAACCAAGGGGTAGGGGGCGCCCTTGGGCCTAGCCCAATGAATTGGGCCCAATAACAATCTAATCAATCCTAATGACACTCAAACTTAAGGAAATAAACAAAAGACCTAGGGACATGACTCAAATAAAAGGGAAAATACATCAAAATGACTCAAATAGAAAGCTCAAAATGGATAATGGGGCCCACATGGAATGATGCCCGAGCTCAAACAACTCTGGAGTGTGAAGATGTCCCAAGACAGAGGGAGTCGTGGGTGATGCCTCCATCAAATCCCCTAGGCTACGAAGAGCTCGACTCTGTTGAGTAGGGGTCCATCCTGCTGTGATACTGCTCGAGAATGTCGGGATCCAGCTGCTGGAGGTCTTCTCGACTCACCCACGAAAGAGGCCGATCCTTCCACCTGACGAGATAGCGCTCGTATACCTTGCTTCTGGTGGTAGTAACATGTTCATCCAATATTCGCTCAACTCGCTCATGCTGGGCTCTCTTGGCTGGTGGACTCTTCTCACGGGTGGGTGCTCTCTCAATGGGGGAATGTGCTCAATATCGTCACTGGGTACCACCGCGGGACCCTTATATGGCAATAGGTCAGCCACATTGAATGTGGGGCTCTCTCCATATTCCTCTGGGAGATCTAACTCATAGGCATTAGTGCCAATGCGCCTCAGAACCTGGAAGAGACCAGCCCCACGAGGCCTCAATTTCGAGATGGCTCCTGGGGAGAGCCTCTCTGTTCTTACCATCATAAAGTCACCCGTGTGGAATTCTTGGTGACGTCGATGAGAGTCGGCCATCCTTTTATAAGTCTCATTCTTATTGCTGATGTGCTTGCGGATTTCTTCATGCAATTCTCTAATGTGTTGGGCAAAAGACTCAGATGAAATAGACACTCTAGCATGCTGGGGAAGGGGAATGAGATCTGAAGGTTTCCTTGGCTTGTACCCATGCACAGCTTCAAACGGACTCATCCCTATGTACTTATTGATAGAGTTGTTATATGCAAATTCAGCTTGAGGTAGAATGAGATCCCAATTCCCCGGACGATCCTCAACAAGACACCTAAGGAGGTTCCCTAGACTCCGATTGACAACTTCGGTTTGGCCATCAGTTTAAGGGTGGTAGGCTGTGGAGAATTTGAGGAGGGTACCCATCAAGTGCCAAAGAGTCTTCCAAAAGTAGCTAGTGAACTTGACATCCCTATTGGAGACTATGGTTTTGGGTAGGCCATGGAGGCGAACAACCTCATCAAAGAACAATCGGGCCACATGGGAGGCATAAGAGGTTTTGGAGCATGGGATGAAGTGGGCCATTTTTGAAAATCTATCAACGACCACATAGATTGAGTCATGCTTTCTTTGAGTCTTGGGTAGGCCTAGCACAAAGTCCATGTTTAAGTCTTGCCATGGGCAGTCGGGGATGGGGAGAGGGGTATCAAGGCCGATGTTTTGCTTCACCTGTTTGGCCGAAGCACATGTGCGGCATTGACCCACTATCTTGGCTCTGTCTCTCTTGAGACTAGGCCAAAAGAATTGACCTTTAACTAGAGCAATGGTCTTATGAACCCCAAAATGGCCAGCTAGTCCTCTAGCATGCAATTCCCAAACCAAGAAATCACGGAGTGAGGTCCGTGGTATGCAAATCTTTGGTCCCTTGAAGAGGAACCCATCCTCCAAGATGAAACCCTCATGCTCTTTGCTAGAATGGGTGGTCAAGGTGGTATAGATGTACCCAAAGTCGGGGCAGCTAGGGTACTCATCCTTGAGCCTCTCAAATCCGGTAACCTCCACTTGGATAGTGGACAACAAAGAGACCCTCCTACTAAGAGCATCCACCACTCGATTCTCACTTCCCGCTTTGTGTTTGATGGCAAAGGTGTAGGATTGGATGTACTCAACCCAATGGACATGTCGGGCATTCAACTTTTGTTGGGAGTTGAGGTATTTGAGGGCCTCATGATCAGAAAAGATGACAAATTCTTTGGGCAACAAATAGTGCCTCCAATGTCGAAGGGACTGAACCACGACATAGAACTCTTTGTCATAAGTAGAGTACCGTGTCCTAGCATCACATAGCTTCTCACTAAAAACGGGGTGACCCTCTTGACTAAGGATCCCTCCTATTCCTATCCCGGATGCATCACATGTGACTTCAAAGACCTTAGAGAAATCAGGTAGGCATAGGACCGGGGCTTGGGTCATCTTCTCCTTAAGCTCTTGGAAGGCTTTGGAGGCTGGTTTGGTCCATACAAAAGTCCCCTTTTTGGGGCAATCGGTGATAGGGGCGGTGATGGTACTAAATCCCCGAATAAACCTTCTATAGAATGTGGCCAACCCATGGAAACTTCGGACCTCATGAAGAGTGTGGGGTTCCGGCCAATCTAGAATAGCTTGGACCTTCTCGGGGTCCATGGAGACACCTTTGGTAGACACCACAAATCCTAGGAAGGTGATGGATGTAGTCATGAAGTGACACTTGCCTAGGTTGGCAAATAGACTCTCTTGTCGAAGGACGGTGCAAACTTGCCTAAGGTGGTCAAAGTGGGCCTCTTGAGATTGACTATATATGAGGATGTCATCAAAGTAGACCACTAGAAAGATCCCAATGAAAGGCCTAAGGGCCTCCATCATGAGACGCATGAAAGTACTTGGGGTATTTGAGAGCCCGAAAGGCATGACCAACCATTCATACAAGCCATCCTTGGTCTTGAAGGCCGTTTTCCATTCATCTCTGGGTCTAATCTTAACTTGGTGATAGCCACTCTTAAGGTCTATTTTGGAAAAAATAGTGGCTCCAGCTAGCATGTCAAGCATGTCATCAAGCCTAGGGATGGGGAACCTATACTTGACGGTGATTTTATTAATGGCCCGACTATCCACACACGTCCGCCATGATCCATCCTTCTTAGGAGTGAGAAGGGCCGATACGGCACATGGGCTTTTGCTAATACGGATGAAGCCCTTCCTAATGAGTTCCTCTATTTACCTTCGAAGTTCGGCATGTTCCGTGAGATTGATGCGGTAATGAGGAAGATTGGGAAGGGTGGCTCCCGAAACTAGATCAATTACGTGTTGCACATCACGCATGGGAGGGAGTTGGTCCGGGAGCTCCTCCGGGAACACATCATGAAACTCCTCTAGGAGGTGTCGAATTTCAATGGGATGGGGGTTGGAGGGGGTGGGCTCTCCTAGACAAATGACAACCGCACATAGAGGTGTCCCTTGAGCTATCTCCTTCTCAAGCTCTCTTTTGGTGATGAGGTGAAGACCCTTGGTTATTCCCAAAGTCTTATCTTGTTTGGGGTTTTGGGAGAGAGGTTGGGTTGGTGGGGTGGAGTTCCCCATGACTTGAGATGTGGTGAAGTGTTGACCTTGAGGGGGTGGACTTTTCTTAGGCAAGGGACGTGGTGGGGAGGGATTAAGACGGATGCTCTTTCCCTCATGCTCAAAGGTGCATGTATTGGTTTTACCCAAAATAGTGGCATCCACATCATAAAGTCACGGTCTCCCTAGTAGGATGCTACCTACTTCCATGGGGATAACATCACACCAAATTTGGCCATGGTAGGAAGAGAAGGTGAGGGGCACAAGGCAGTTAGTGTTGACCGGGATGGAGTTGTTGTTGATCCAAGAGACCCGGTATGGGCTAGGGTGGGGAGTAATGGTAAGCCCAAGGAGCTTAACGGTGTCGGGAGACACGGCATTGACACAACTCCCATTATCTAAGATTACTTTTCTCACATGGCCCCCTATCTTAACAAAGGTGTGGAAGATTGAAGTTTGTCGCCAGTCCTCCTCTTGGGGTTTGGTGAGGGTGCATCTAATCACTCCTAGATGGGAGTCGGTAGATGGAATGGTGTAGTCTATACCCGACTCATGGTATTGGGCCTCATACTCTTCTTCCCAATCTAGTGAGGCTTCATGGACCTCAACCATACTCTCAACTTCCCCTTGGGGTGGGGGAGCTTCTTCCTCAATAAGTAAGCTAGACAACCCTTTGGATGGGCATTACCCCGAAATAAGAGGTGACTTGCTCCGACTCTTAGGGCTAGAATAGACTAGTTCTGGAAAGTCTTTGAAAGTAACTTTGCTGTTACGGCAATCCACAGTTGCCTGATACCTAGACAACCAGTCTGCTCCCAATATGACGTCATATTCCTTTAGGTCTAAACATATGAGGTTGATAGGAAGATTTCTTCCTTTTACTAAGACTTCACAGTTTTGATAATGGTGCGTAATATCGGTTTCATTTTCGAGAGGAGTAGATAAAAATACTTTCATCCATTCTGGTTCCCTAGGCAGTGGGTCAGCAAACTTCTTGGAAATAAAAGAATGTGATGCACCCGTATCAAATAAGACATGTGCAGACTTGGAACAAACTTTCAGTGTACCTTCTACTAGTCCACCTTCATCTTCTTCGGTCTCCTTAATTGCGTGGAGACGAGCATTCTTTGTTACCGGGCGCTTTCCGTCACCGGCTTGATCATTGAGTAGGGGACAGTCGGGAATCCGATGATCACGGCTCCCACAACGGAGACACGCTCCGAGTTTCCTCCAGCATTCTTCGGCCTTGTGCCCGGCCTTATCACAGTGCTTACATACCACCTTAGCAGGTGTAGTGGTGATGGATAAAGGTTTGGTCTTCTTGAACTTTTGCTCCTGGGAGGGAATGCCTCCATTACTTGGCCTCTTCTTGAAATTAGGTTTGAAGGTGCCGGAGCTAGTAACATTCTCCTTCTTGTCTTTCCCACAGATCCTATCAGATAGTTCCGTGGCATCTTCTAGTAATTGGGCTCGTCGAACCATCTCCGAATAGACTTGTATGTCCATCGGTGCCAGTTGTGTGATATATTGGGGCCTGAGCCCATTAAGGAATCTTCGAGCTTTCATCTTCTCAGAACTAACTAAGTGTTTAGCGTACCGAGATAGCCTAGAGAACTGCGCTTCATATTCAGCCACCGACAAAGATCGTTGCTTAAGTGCGGCGAATTCAGCGGCTTTCTTCTCTTGAACTCGATCTGAGAAATATTTATTGTTGAAATGTGCAACAAACTCCTCCCAAGTAACTTGTCCTTGATCTAATGTGGCTTCTACCGACTCCCACCAGCATCGGGCATCTCTTTCTAATTGAAATGTGGCTAACAGGACCTTCTCTTGGTCCGAGCATTGCATGACTCTAAAAACACGTTCCGTCTCTCGGATCCAGTGTTCGGCATCATCTGGATCAGTGGATCCCATGAACTTAGGAGGGTTCATGTTCTTGAAGCTTTGGTGGAGATTTCCTGCTCCACGATGTGCACCTCCTTGTGCCACTTGTTGAAGTGCCTGGGTCATGCCTTGAAGAGTGCGTTGCATGTTGCGGCATTGAGCACGTTCGGCAGCCATTGTCCTACAATTGCAATAGCTATTTTAGTAGGTGATTGCGTTTAAAGGCTTTTAATTCTATTTGACTTTAACCCTTGGTTCTACCCAAATCTCACTGGTTAGAGGTTCATACTTATCCTTGGACTTGGGTTTTCCTAGGAATTGAATACCCTAGGCTCTGATACCACAAAAACTGTCACGCCCCGAGCGTGGAAGATACCCAGAGATGCGTGACGAGTTTATATCATTCATGTCAATCAGAGGATTAGTGTATTCGACACCAAAATCAGAGATGCGCAAAAGTAAAGATAACCCAATCCTTTATTTCCTTCATAAAAGTACTTCTATTACAATCCCTTGAAAATGCTAAAAGAAAAGTACAACATTGACTCAAGAAGAATATGGAAAGACAAGACTAATTGACTCTTGAGAAGCTCTAATCTCTTTCACTCTCGACCTTCCCCGTCCGTTTGGGTCTCGTCATCAGACTTACCTGAAAAGTAGGGAGAAACTGAGTGAGCGAACGCTCAGTAGGAAATCATATCTCAAGAACTAGCAAGGGGTTTAAGTAATTACACTTTCCATGAATGCACTATAGCTATGCATGCTCGTAAAAACGACAAGATAGCAAGAGGATATAATAATAAGATGGCAAGAAGAACTAGTCATGAACTTTCAAGAACTTATCAAGCAGATATCAAGACTTTCAAGCAAGTAGACGCATCATGTCATGATGGAATTTGGCTATTATATTTCAAGTCAAGAAAGTATATATTTACCCTTTCTCGGGCCACGCAAGTCATGTAATATCAAGTCAAGTCAAGTACAAGATTTGTGGAATGTCTAATCAAGCTAGTCATGCACTTCGGTACAATGCCAATACCGTTATCATTACAACTCCTATGGGCACTAGTACTTTTGGGTGCTCCTCCCAGGACCAGATCGGGCCCTATATGCGCAGGCATTGATCATGTATTTTGACATCCACTTTCGTGTATAGCCAATATGGAATTTCAAAGATAAAGCTTGTACGTAGGATAGACTTTTGCTAGAATAGAGTCCAAAAATATGACACTTGACATGGATAGGTGATAACAACGGTATAATCACGATTTCTGATAAAGCTGGGTAGAATTGATTCCCTAACTTGGGTACCATGACAAGTAAGTGCCCACAAGTAGATGGTCACTCTTTTAATATAGAATTGAGGTCCACAAGAACATCATAATAATGTTGATATAGAATTGGGGTCCACAAGAACATCTCAATAATGACATGCTTTCCCCATTTATTTAGATACTTCTCATATTATACACATAGCATAACATGAGGGCCGGTATACCATGTTTCTTATAGAGTGACATGGCAAAAATAGTGTGATAGGTTTTTATGGTACAACTAGCTCAGTCGGCCTTAGTGACATGGAAAAAATAGTGTGATAGGTTTTTATGGTACAACCAGCTCAGTCGGCCTTGAGGGAATCCATAGCTCGAGGAGTCTTACGGAGGTCTCTATGACTAACTTGCTAGTCCAAAGGAACGGAATGTCCAATGAAGAGCTTGTATGTCACTGAGAATTGAGGGGTAATGCGATAAACCATCGTGAATCATGGGACTATATTCACGGAATGGAAATATAGTGCCAGATAATATAATTATATATATATATATCAAAACCCTCGGTTAACAGAAAACAGTTCAAAACGGTAACACAAAAAAATAGCGACTTAATCTAAGTCATTACTTATCAAATTAATGCCTTCTATAGGGGCGTTTATTTATGATTTAACGACTACACTAGCAGGCATCCATTAGATTTATAATATTTTGCAAAATTGCCAATTTCTGGAATTTTCATGCAAACGCGCCTCACAGAGGGGCGTTAATTTTAAAGTCACGCCCTGGTGCAGGGCGTCAGTTATGTAAGAGACGACCTATCCCAGGTCGTTAATTCCCTTAACATCCGAAATAGGATTCATGAACAGTATAATTTCCAGATAATAAAATTTTCAGGAAGAGGATCACATGGTCAGGAAGAGAAAAATAGCAGGATTCAACAACTGTGATCATGCATTATATTAGATACATGGTTTACTTGATATAGAATTTTAAACATGGGTATTTAATAATTAAGTGAAGTTGACGACTCCTGGGCAGGGCGTCAAAACAAGAATTAGCGCCCTAGTTTGGGTCGCTTCTTTTAAAATTAGTGCCCTATGGAGGGTCGCTACTTACACTAATTTCCAGAAAACTATGAAAAACGCAGAGAATCTATATGCATGAATTGACAGATGACTTTATCATAATTACTATGTTGATTTGGGCTACAATTCTTGAGAAAACCTACCTGATTGATGATCTGGGTTGATGGTACTGAAGAACGGTACTCTGTTCTAAACAGAGTGTCCTGAGAACAGCTACTCACGAACTTTAAACAATAGCAACACCAACAACAGCCAAGCAACAGCAACCCTTAGAGTGATAATAGATGAACATGGTGTTGTTCTTAGGCTTCAGACGTAGATATTAACAGCTCCCTCCCTCTTTCACAGTGAACGGAAGAAGAGGACGTCGATGAAGAACCTCACGTCCTTCAACTAGGCAGAAGAGTTACTACTTACGGCAGACTTCCTACAGCAAAGACAATGATGAAGAATATCAATATTCTTCATGATTATGACTGAAGTCAGGGAAGAAGAACATTACCTGTTCTTCACGCACGGCAGCAGAACTTCCTTCAACCAAATAGCCTATTAGGGTTCGACAGGAAGGGCTATTTATAGGGTTTTTACGATCCTAATGGAGTTAGTATCGTATTGGAAGTAATATTTCCCTAATAGAGTTCTTACCCTATCCAAACTTCCACGTAGTTATCCAGAAACTTGCTCTGGATAGTCTCCTGGTTCGAACGAAACTCAAACGGAATTAACGCCTTCACATAGGGCGTTAGTTTAAATTGACGCCTTTGTTAAAGTCATTTCTTATGTAAAATGCGTCCATGTGGAGGGTGTCACGTTTACTTGCCCTTTTTATTATTTTGGCCGTTTAAGAATTGACGACATCTGCTGTGGTCGTCCTTTCTGGAATTCGCGCCTTGTATAAGGGCGTTTCTTTTTGAAGTAGCGCCTTGAATCAAGGCGTTATTTACATTTTGGTTTATTATTTACTTCTTTAGGCTCTTATCATTTATTCATTAAATCTTTTAATCTTATTTGATCAATTGGGGTTTTTATTTCCTTTTATTTTTTTACCAGGGTTGCTACACCCTCCCCCACTTAAAAGAATTTGGTCCCCAAATTCAATCGCAAATATATATATGTGTGGAGAGTGTAGAGTACATACCTCTTAAAATAATTCTGGAAATCGTTTCCTCATGGATTCCTCAGTCTCCCATGTGGCTTCGTCTTCAGAACATTTACTCCATTGCACCTTTAGCATGGGAATAACTTTATTCCTTAGGGTACGTACTTCACGATCTAGTATCTTCATGGACTTCTGTTCATATGTGAGATCCTTCTGGATAACTAAGTCTCCATGATCAATAATATGTGATGGATCGTGTACATACTTCTTCAACATGGATATATGGAATACATTATGAACTTCGGACAATTGAGGAGGTAAAGCGACGCGATAAGTAACCTCGCCAACCCTTTCTAGTATCTCAAAAGGTCCGATAAATCTTGGCGTAAGCTTGCCCTTAACACCAAATCTCCTTATTCCACGTCCAGGTGATATCTTAAGAAAAACGTGATCTCCGACTTGAAATTCGAGATCTCTCCTTCTTGTATCAGCATAAGCCTTTTGTCTAGACTGAGCTACTTGCAGTCTTTCTCTAATCAACTGTATCTTCTCGGTGGTATCCCTTACCATATCTGGACCTAATAGTTGTTTCTCTCCAACTTCGTCCCAGCATAAGGGGGATCGGCAACTCCTTCCGTATAAGGCTTCGAAAGGTGCCATTTGTATACTTGTCTGGTAACTGTTATTGTATGCAAATTCAACCAACGGCAAGTGATCATGCCAGCTTCCACCAAAATCAATGATGCAAGCCCTGAGCATATCTTGAACCACCTGATTAGTTCTCTCGGTCTGACCATCCGTTTGAGGATGAAAAGCTGTACTAAAGTTAAGTCTCGTTCCTAGGGAATGTTGTAGTCCTTTCCAAAAGTGAGAAGTGAAACGGGGATCTCTGTCAGACACGATTGAAACAGGAATGCCATGTAATCTGACTACCTCTTTTATGTATAATGCAGCCAGAACATCAACTGACCACCGACTCTTGATGGGCAAGAAGTGCGCTGATTTGGTCAATCGATCAATGATAACCCATATTTCATCATATCCTCCTTTAGATTTAGTTAGACCCATGATGAAATCCATACCAATATCCTCCCACTTCCATTTGGGAATATCTAGAGGATGTAGTTTTCTGACAGGCTTCTGGTGTTCAGCCTTAACTAGTTGGCAGGTGAGACAGCGAGACACAAAGTCCGTGACTTCTCTCTTCATATTAGGCCACCAGAAGGTCCTTTTTAAATCTTGGTACATCTTAGTAGATCCTGGATGAATTGTGTATCTTGATCTGTGAGCTTCATCTAAGATCTTCTTCTTTAATTCTGGACAATCCGGTATACAAGTTCTATTTTGAAATAACAACCTTCCATCTGAAGCTAGTTGGAACACAGATTGTCCTTCTAGTTTGCCCTTGATTTCCACTAATACCGGGTCACTACCTTGAAGTCCTTGTATTTCGGATAGCAAGTCTGGCTGTATGCTCATATGGGATAAGGTGACACACCTACTGTCCTTGTCCATGCTTATATTAAGTCTAGTGAATTGTTCTAGCAACTTTCACTCCTAAATCATACAATTGGCTAATAATGCTCTCGGCTTTCGACTAAGGGCATCAGCTACAGGATTACCCTTTCCAGGATGATATTGTATAGTAAAGTCGAAGTCCTTAAGATATTCTAGTCAACGTCTTTGCCTCATATTCAATTCCTTCTGAGAGAAGAGATACTTAAGACTTTTATGGTTAGAGTATACAATAAACTGCACTCCGTATAGATAATGTCTCCATATTTTCAGTGGAAATACTACCGCAGCCAATTCTAAATCATGAACTGGGTAGTTCTCCTCGTGCTTCTTCAATTGGCGAGAAGAGTAGGCTATAACCTTCCCTTGTTGCATTAAAACACATCCGAGGCCAATGCCAGATGCATCGGTGTATACCTCAAACTTTTCTCCTTCAATTGGTAGAGCTAAGACTGGGGCAGTAGTTAAGTGATCCTTGAGAGCTTGGAAGCTTCGTTCACAATCCTCGCTCCATTCATAGCGTATCTCCTTGCGAGTTAGCCTAGTGAGTGGTACGGCTATCTTGGAGAAATCCTTGATGAATCGCCGATAGTAGCCCGCAAGACCCAAGAAACTACGGACCTCGCTAGCATTGGTCGGTCTTTCCCAATTCCTTACAGCTTCAACCTTTGATGGATCTACGGATAAACCGTCTTTTGATATAACATGCCCCAAGAAAGCTACTTCCTTTAACCAAAATTCACATTTGCTGAGCTTTGCATATAGCTGATTTGTCCCCAATATCTGTAATGCAATCCTTAAATGTTCCTCATGCTCTCCCTTGGTCTTGGAGTAAATCAATATATCATCAATTAAAACCACCACGAATTGATCTAGATAAGGTCTGAATATACTATTCATTAACTGCATAAAGGCAGCAGGGGCGTTTGTTAGTCCAAAAGGCATAACAACAAACTCATAATGGCCATACCTGCTTCTGAATGCGGTCTTATGAATGTCCTCATCCTTGATCCTTAGTTGGTGATAACCTGACCTGAGATCAATCTTTGAAAAATACTTGGATCCAGATATTTGATCAAATAACTCATCAATTCTCGGCAGTGGATACTTGTTCTTGATAGTGAGATGATTCAACTGTCGATAGTCAATGCATAACCTCATGGATCCATCTTTCTTCTTTACAAATAGCACAGGTGCTCCCCACGGGGAAGTGCTTGGTCTAATAAATCCCTTCTTGAGAAGCTCCATTAATTGCTCCATCAGCTCCTTGAGTTCGGCAGGGGACATCCTATATGGTGCCTTAGAAACAGGTCCAGCACCAGGGACTAAATCGATGGTGAAGGCCACTTCTCTTTATGGGGGTAATCCAGGCAAGTCCTCCGGAAACACGTCTAGAAATTCTTGCACAACTGGGATGTCTTCTAGCTTAGTCTCCTTAGTCTCCTTAATGGTGACAAAAGCAAGGAAAGATACACATCCTTTCCTTATTAGCTTGCTAGCTCGGAGAGCCGAAATAAGAGGTGACTTACTCCGACTCTTAGGGCTAGAATAGACTAGTTCTGGAAAGTCCTTGAAAGTAACTTTGCTGTTATGGCTGATAGGTCCAGAGGGGGGTGAATGGACCTTTACCCGTTAAAAATTAAGGATTAAAAATTAAGTTTAATTCTCAAACAGGAGTTTCCGAATTAGAGCACAATGGTCAAACACTAACCGCAGAACGAACTGCTTGGAGGATAGGGAAGGATCGGCCTAAACAAGCATCTACCGAATATTCAAGCCCAGAAGAGAAAAACAAGCACACGGCACGGGGATTTTTAGGTGGTTCGGTCCTCCAGACCTACATCCACCCCACACTCAAACTGAGTGTGGCTTCACTAACAACTGGGCAACACAGCTTGCCAACAAACGCTGATACACAGCTTACCCAGAGGAACAACCTCCCCTCTTCCTCCTACTCGGAGGAAACCACTAGCAACCCACGGTCACTAGAAACCAGAGACTCACGTCTCTCTTCCTCTATACCAAGAGGGAACCCCACTGGTAGCAGTCCCACTACCAGTGAACCAGCCAGTAGCAACCTACTGCCAGCAACCCACCAGAGGCCTAGCCTCTCTTCCTCCAGACCAGGAGGGAACCCACCAGTGACTCCCCGTTACTAGCAAACCAGAGGTCTAAGACCTCTCTTCCTCCAACCGGAGGGACCCCTTGACTTGCAAGCCACAAGCCAAGGACCGGAGGACAAGCCTCCCTTCCTCTAAACCAGAGGGAACCCTCAAGTGACAACCTGTCACTTGCAACCTGGAGATCAGATCTCCCTTCTCCTGTACCACCAGGAGAAACCCGATCCCCAACAAGGTAATCGGAAGAACAAGACTAAACAAGGTAGCAAAAGGAAAAATAAGAAAACATGAAAATGACAGCGACAGAAGCTGGAAATAAAACGCAATATATATAACTCTCAATGAGCATAGTCGTTCTGGATTTGATCCACGAACAGACTGATCAGATCCTCAGTAAAGCTCTCTCTCCTCTTCTTTTCTTCTTCTTCTTTCAGTTTCTGCTCTCTCTTTTTCTTCTCTTCTTTCTCTCATTTTTCTGGATCGAAGGACTCTCTGCTTTTCTACTCTTTCTTCTATATCTTTCTCTTTTTCGATCATCCTCCATCTGAAGATGAAGGTTTCTATTTATATCAGTAGCAGCAGCAGATCCGGTTCAGAATGCGTGTGCCTCCCACGCTTGATCCAGAACCTTCTTGCCACGTGTCCTTATCGGATTGGTTCCTCTAGCATTGGATCACGTGCTGCCCAGACACTGAGGAGTAATCTTCCTCGGATCCCTGCAAGCAGATTAATTACATTAATACTCAGGGTTCGCTATATGTAGCTGAGATAAGTTGGTTGGCCATAAGAACAAAGAACTGCACGAGATATATGATAACAAAATGAGGTGCACTATACTATGACTGACACGAGATACGTTAGATGAGTTTAACACGAGATAACACGAGAACGACATGAAGTACACGAGAACACAGCTAACACAACAACGAAGATGACACGAAGTCAGATGAAGACAGCATGAGGTGAGAAGAAGATAACACAGAGTGAAGCAATAGAAAGACACGCGATCAGAAGAGACCAGGATGAAAATAGAAGGAAGCAACACAGAGATACAAATACAAAAGAAACACGAAGACACGAATACAAAGACAATACGAAGACACGAATACAAAGACAACACGAAGACACGAATACAAAAGATAACACGAATACACGTAGTGAAACAACACTTGAAAACACAAGAAAAATAACTCGAGCACACAATAGCTCGAATGAACGACTCGAAGATGAGGCGACACGAGTTGAAAGCAACACGAAGATGAAAACAGAAACCGACACGAGGTGAGGTCACAAAGCGACAAAGACACGAGGTCTAGGAAACACGACACGAAGACATGAGATAGACACGTCTTCAACAACACGTGATGAAACGGTGGAAGCAGAAGAACAACTCGAGGAACTACAGTAGTTGACACGAAGACACAAGAGCAAACATAGAGGACTGACTCTAGATGAGCAACTAAGTGCTAACGACACGAGGTTCATACAGAAGCAACTCGAAGTTCATCAGAACAATTCGAGCTACTTCAGAAGAATCAGCACGAAGTCAATCAGCACACAACTTAACACAACACGAGGTACGAAAGGATGACACGGCGTGTTGAAAACACAAACAGTACTAAAACTAAAACGACACGAAGGCAAACAGTACAACACGAGGTGTTATACATAAACATGACGAAGTTCCAACCAACACGAAGACAGTCCCTAAAAATACCTGAAGTGACATGAAGGTTTATTCTTCACAGAAAAATATTCTTTGTTCACTTTCACAGAAAAATATTTTTGTTAATTTTTCACAGAGAAATATTTTTGAACACCACTAAGACTTATAGTGTTGTCATCATCAAAACATGTAAAGATTCAACAAGACTCAACAATCTCCCCCTTTTTGATGGATGGCAACACTATGAGTCTTGAGTCTTTGCAGAAAAAAAATTTCAACCTTTCCAAGGCTAAACAAACATTAGCACCATTATTAAACATTTTTAAAGTGTCAAATAACCATTCTCAATGAATAATAAACATTCTCAACGAGCTAGCAAAGGCCTGATTTCTCCCCCTTTGTCATCATCAAAAAGAAGGAAACAATAAGGATGCAACAATGCAAATGATATGAAATTTAATTAATAAGTCCAAGAGTGTGAGAGAGAAAGCCTCAAAATGGGCAACAAGATACAGAGCATTGTCTTTTCAAGAAAAATGTCTGGCATGTCTGCTAGAAGGGCCACACGGCCTGCCATGTGGTGGTCTCCCCCTTGGAGAAGCAGAGGTATATTCTTGAGGTGGAGTTATGCTAGAAGAAGCTTGACCAGGTGCTGAACCCAAGGTAGACTAAAATTCCTTTAGGTCATTTGACAGTTCAGCTAGCCAATACACCACAGCGCTTCTGACATGTGCCACTTCAGAAATGATGTCATCTTGGCGAATATTAACAGTTTCATATCTGTCAGTCAGAATTGTCATTTCTGTTAAGAAGGCGACCAATTTATCATAGATCTGCTGAACACCTGGACCTAGGGCACTGGATGACTTCTTCAAAACTTCTAAAGATGTTCTGATCTCAAAGCAGTGATCTATAATGTTGGTAGATAGTTTGAAGGAGAAAATTTGAACATCTTGTAACTCACGCAGTGCTTTTGCTATCTTTGAACAAACCTCCTGCAAACCTTGCATCAAGGATCTGTTGGCATCATCTGAAGCCTTTTTGTTGAGTAGGAACCTTTTCCATTCAGTGAGGAGAGATATCTTAAGCTTCAGTAGCCTGGAATGTACTTGATTGATGTTGAGAGTGACATATTTGAGCAGATCATCTAATTTCTTATCTTGTTTCTGCATCTGCTGAGTCAAGTTTATGAGGAGTTCTTCAATGTTGGGTGCCCAAGCAGATTCAATGTTGGGCGCCTGTGCAGATAGAAGTCTAGGTGAACCTAGAGGTGTACCAAAAAATTCTTGCACTGGCGGTTGGTTGTCTACTGCTGGAGCCTGATCTTCAACTTCAGCTTGTGTGTCTTTGACAGGAACTACAATTTCAGGTTCCTCTTCCTCATTTGAAGATTCTGTATTCAATTCTATGACAGGAACTTTTTCTTGACTGTTATCCCCTCTATCTTCCATGAGATCATGATCTGCAGGGCTGTCAACAGGTGCCTGTTCAAGACTTTCAGATGTAACCAAGTTGGTAGCCTCTTCCAAGCTTTTCTCTACAGTCTCTCTTAGAATCACATTAACAAAATCAGCAAGTTCTTGATCAGTACTTTCTTGCTCTTTAGCTGGCTGTTCCACGGGCAATATCACCTCTTCAAATGTCTTCCCAAAAGAATCAAACAGACCATCAATATTTGCATCTAGATCAGTCTGAATACTTTCTTCAGACAACCTGATTTCTTCAGATGCAACCTCAACTAGCCTCTGAAAGGAAAAAGATACTTCAGTGAGTGCAGCAGACGTAATAGACTGTGGTTGTTCAGCTGGTGTATCCTATACAGCAATCTCAGAAACTAATTGCACACCAGTTTGAGCTAAGTCTTGAGATTGTTCCAGATGCTCCCCCTGAGTTTGTGATTCCTTGACTTTCTGGGCCTTAACTTGCCCCACCATTGAAGAGCCCTCCAAGCCCAAAAACACTGAAACAAAATTCATATTAAATATGTTTCGGGCCTTAACTTCAGATGCAGCCTCTCCATCCAAGAAAATCTCTGAATACTTGAAGATGTCTGTCAGATGGGCGGCATAGGGAAGGTGTCTCTTGGATCCAATACATCCCTTCATGACAGTAAAAATGATTTCTGGCAAACATATCTTTACATTCTGAATCAGACAAAACAGTAGAAACCTCTGTGTGTCGGTGATTCTACCCCTAGCTCCAGTCTGTGGTGTGACTATAGAAGCAATTATGTTTTGAAGGAGCTTGTGAAGAGGAGGAAATGACGAGGTTTGGAAAGCTTTCAGCTTCACTTGCCCCTTGTCAAGAATGTTACTGGGTTTACCAGTAATAACCGAAAACACCTCATGCAGACTGTATCTGTACCCTCTCTCCACCTCTCCCTTTTCTGGAATACTTAGAGCTTCATGGAGAGAGTTGCATGTCACTGTTATCTCAATCCCTTTAACAGTCGAAATCAATGCAGACTTATCTCGGCTCAACAACAAGTTGTTGTAAAATTCCATCACCAGGCTAGGGTAGAATACCCTGTGATCTTCCAAAAATTTCCTCCATTCCTGAAACTCGAAGATCTTCAAGAGTTCTGGAAACTTCAGGACCATGGATTCATCACCGAAATCAACTATCCTCGGAGGAATGATTTTACCACTCTCTAAAAATACGGTAGACTGGGAAGGCCTGGTACCTTGCTCTGAAGACATTCCCGCAGCAGCTTCTGATTCTAGACAACGTTGCTGCTTGGACGGAGGCTCCTCAGTAGTTTCCTTTCCTTTCCTCTTCCTTTCAACCTGAGCGACGGATGCTTGCTGATCCATTTGCCAAGACTCCTAGAGTATCAACTCTCTCTTGCCGGTTGCTACTGGAAGTGAAGCTAGACCCAAGAGAGGAAGAGATCTCTGTGGGGAAAGAAAGTGAGCGGGAAAAGATAGAGATGAGTTTGAAGGAACACTCAAGGTGGAGCGGCACGAAGATGAATAGGAAGCGGCAAGGGGAAACGAGGGTTTGTGGATGAAGGCGTGTGAAACAAGAAGGGTTTTGTCGGGTTGCTTTTCACTCTTATCAAACTTTTTCTGGAAATACTCAAACTACCCTCAGTCATGATGTAACACAGCCATTGCCTGTTAAAGTTTGCCCTTCAATATATGGACTAGTTATATTCTTCCAAATTCCATGGTCAGTTACCTCAAGATATTAAATCAACATGATCACAAAATTAGCTGTTAAAGTTGCTTAACCTAGAGAGAGTCACGATTAAATTACTCATGTTTGTCAAGTAAAGAAATAACACATCGATGTCAAGCAGATTTCATTTCTTCATTTAATGGACAAGAGAAGGCATACAGGGTCAACCAATTTGTTGAGCACAAGGTAGAATAGTCCCTTTTTACACAAGGAGACATGTTTATCAGACACCAGAAACCCTGGTTACTCAGGACGGACTACCTTTATGCCAATCAAAGCCAATGAAATTTTTCTTTCTTGACTTTTCCCTTTTTTTTATTATTTTAACATTTCTATACAGAGATAGTTAGTTGTATCATGACAGAAACTCTGGACTTCTCTGATCTAGAGTGTCTATTTCTCCACAAAAGCCATTGCTCTGCCACAAAGAATGGCGTATTCCCTGGTGGCACTTCTCATGATTTTAGACAAAAGACAGATATCTTACTTAACACAATTTTTATCTCACAGCTCTCTTCACATAAGTTTTAGTTAAATCGAGATCCTCAACAAGTTTTTCTCATTTAACAGGAAGTTTTATAATATGTTGACCAACACTTGAGAGGATAACTTAGAAGGATCAAGGACCAAATATAACCCCCATACATTGAAGTTCTTTATTAACAGGTGTAAGTTGTTACACTAGATATTGGGTGGTTTAAGGTATACAGATCACATCTGATAAGAGCAAGAAGACTGTAAGAAAAAAAATTTCTTTGAGAGAATTTCTGAACCAAAAGTGATAGGAGAGAGATAAGAAGGTGGCAGACCGAATGGAGAGAGATGAGATGAGCAGCACTCCTATCAGCAAGCCAACAAGTGAGAGATCACTCAAGACATTAAGCACCAAGGACGCTTACAAATATAATATTCTTGAAGAAGTTCTGTCTCACATCCAGAGAAACTCTTGGGCAATAAACTGCAACCTCATGAGATGACAGATCTTAACACCACATTAACTGCATCGGCTGACAAAATTCTTCAGAAACCAAATGGCCTGTCAAACTCCTTTTCAGCCCACTCAAGGACATCTCACACACGACTCTTGGAAGTATTAATTATTTATTGAATGCAGTGTTTGCCATAAAAATTAAACATGTGAGTTTGTGAATCATGCACATACAGGCTCCCCTGATCAGCAGAATGACCCATGGTACTAGGCGGAGCACTTGGTCTGAAAGACCACCTCATACATAGTAAGCACCTCAGGACAGATTTCCCTGCCTTTTGATAGCTTACTATTTGATATATCATAGTGGTCAAACATGATAATCAATGGGCATGGCAGACTAGAGAGGTTGTTCTAATCATGATAATTCTGTCTAGTCCAAAATAGGCAGTTTATATGAACAACAACAAATATCATTCTGATGGATTGGAGATTGAATTCAGATTAGGAGGGAAGCAGTAAATTTACCTGGAGCATTTAGACATGGGGTCCTTTTATGTGCCCTGGTTTATTACCCCTTTATTCCATCCAAGGCACACCTGCAAAGCAAAGTTATTTTGCACAAACAGGTACCCAAGAAGTCTTGGGTCCTGACATGACAGTATTACTTCTAGCAAGTTTCCTCAGCACATTTTTAACTTGATAGCAAGGAGCAGCAGCTTTCAGTACTGATTTATGCATATCCTTGTTAGCATGAATCCTATGTGCATAAACATGAGACTCCTTGTTAACAGAATAAACATTCTGTTTGCCAAAACCAGTTTGGTTTTGATATCCTGCCAGCCAACAGGTTGCAATCCTGTGACCTGGCTTCCCACATTTGAAGCACTCATTGTGCTTGCCTCTAAAGACATTTCTACCAAATGTATTTTTATTCGCAGGGAGATTAACAGTTTTAGAATTGAGTTTTCTACCCTGAGCATGCCAGCAGTCCTTGACTGCATGGCCATGCTTCCCACAATGGCAGCAGAAAGGAGACTCTCTCCTATAAGATCTTGCCCAACATTCAGTGACCTTATGCCCAAGCTTGTTACAATTAAAACATCTGACATGCTGGTTCGGAGAAGCAGTTTTGTTGATATTAAGAGCATGTTGGTTAGCATAAAATTTAGCATGATGTGGGAGTGGTTTTTTCTTTCCATTAGCAAACCAAGATTGAGCAAGGGTGTGGCCTAATCTACCACAATGCGAACATTCCCTTTTCTTTGAATGAACATCAGGATTTCTATCACGATATTTCCTAGCATCCATATCATCCTTTTCCATCAATCTACATTCATGCATCAAATGGCCAATTCTATGGCAGTAGTAACATGACATTTTCTTTTTCTGAACCTCATGATTTCTGTCATGAGTTTTCCTAACATGCATTTTACTAGTATTCATGTCATCTTTTCCTTTCAGTTTGCATTCATGCATTTGATGACTAGCTTTATGACAATTAAGGCATGACATAGGTTTCTTGTTAGCATGGGATTTAAAGTCAGGATGCATGTATGTAGTAGAATCCACTTTGTTCTTCCCTTTTTGTTCTACAGTTGTCTTCAGACTTCTTTGAGCAGTGAATTGAAATACAGAAGGACTGGCTAGGCTAGCAGATGCAACATCTGAAACAACAGAAGTTTGAATCTTATTTTTAAAACTCTTTTTCTTTGTTGAGTTATAGCCCAACCCTTCTTTTTGAAAATTGACTTTAACACCTAACAATCTGTCCAGATTTTCTTGTCCTTCCACAAATTTTGACAAGGATTTCTTCAAGTCTTCTATTTCATTTTCCAGAGAAACAATGTGTATTTCATAACTGGCAATCTCTTGTTCATTGCAGTTTACACATTCACTTAGCACCTTGTTTGCGATTTTATAGTCCTCAATTTCATTTTCCAGATTGCTCAGTTTATCAGAATCTTCAATGCAAACAGTTTTTCCTTTTTCTAAGGTTAGAAGTCTCTCAGACATACTACTGTTCAACATTTTCAATTTTTCAATTTCTCCCTTGAGCTTGTCATTCTGGACCAATTCATTTCTTAAAATCTGATCTTCACACGGTGGTTCAAATTGTTGATTAGATTCAGATTTTTTAGTTAGCAGTTTATTTTTTTGTTCAAGGTTTTTAATTTTCTGAACATTTTCTTCAATGATTTTCCTGAGAGAGTCATTTTCAGATCATTCAGTTCTGAATTAACAGATTCTTGATTCTTTTTCTTTAACAATTTAATTTGACTCTCAAGCTTAAGAATCTCAGCTATGGAAGCATCATTTGTTTGTTCCAATTTTAAACAGTTTTGACATGAAGAGGAATTTGCACTGGTTAACCTAGTACCCTTTCTCAGTTTCTTATGTTCTCTTTTTAAATTTTCATATAGCCCCAACAAGTCAGCATAGCTATTTTCCCAATCATCCATAGTATAATGTTGAAAAGGGTTTACCTGATCATCATTGTCCTCTTCATTACTTTGATTGTTGCTGTGATCAGTCCCATTGGCCATCATGCAGGCGTCCTTCTTTGACTCGAAGGCTATTTTCAGTTGGTCCAAAATTTCAGTGGCTGACCTGCAATGATAAAAACATGAATGTAAAGCTTTGTCAGTGGCAGCCTTTAGAATTTCCATAGCCTTCTCGTTTTGATCACACATGTATCTATCATTGTCAGTCCATTTGGACATTTTCTTTGGCAGTTTGTGTGGACCATGTGAAATCAACTTTCACATATCCGGATCACGTTGTTTAAGATAGGTACGCAGACTTCTAAGCCACAACTTAAATCCAGAACCACTAAAGATCGGTGGGAGCTTCATTGAAATCAGTTCAGGAGTAAATCAAACAGTAAGACCAAAACAGAAATGCACCTATCAGACCAGCAGGATCCCCTACAGATCGTTGAATCTGGAGATATAGGGAACCGCTCTGATACCAATTGATAGGTCCAGAGGGGGGTGAATGGACCTTTACCCATTAAAAATTAGGATTAAAAATTAAGTTTAGATCTCAAACAGGAGTTTCCGAATTAGAGCACAATGGTCAAACACTAACCGCAGAACGAACTGCTTGGAGGATAGGGAAGGATCGGCCTAAACAAGCATCTACCGAATATCCAAGCCCAGAAGATAAAAATAAGCACACGGCACGGGGATTTTTAGGTGGTTCGGTCCTCCAGACCTACATCCACCCCACACTCAAACTGAGTGTGGCTTCACTAACAGCTGGGCAACACAGCTTGCCAACAAACGCTGATACACAGCTTACCCAGGGGAACAACCTCCCCTCTTCCTCCTACTCGGAGGGAACCACTAGCAACCCACGGTCACTAGAAACCAGAGACTCACGTCTCTCTTCCTCTATACCAAGAGGGAACCCCACTGGTAGCAGTCCCACTACCAGTGAACCAGCCAGTAGCAACCTACTGCCGGCAACCCACCAGAGGCCTAGCCTCTCTTCCTCCAGATCAGGAGGGAACCCACCAGTGACTCCCCGTCACTAGCAAACCAGAGGTCTAAGACCTCTCTTCCTCCAACCGGAGGGACCCCTTGACTTGCAAGCCACAAGCCAAGGACCGGAGGACAAGCCTCCCTTCCTCTAAACCAGAGGGAACCCTCAAGTGACAACCTGCCACTTTCAACCTGGAGATCAGATCTCCCTTCTCCTGTACCACCAGGAGAAACCCGATCCCCAACAGGGCAATCGGAAGAACAAGACTAAACAAGGTAGCAAAAGTAAAAATAAGAAAACATGAAAATGACAACGACAGAAGCTGGAAATAAAACGCAAGATATATAGCTCTCAATGAGCATAGTCGTTCTGGATTTGATCCACGAACAGACTGATCAGATCCTCAGTAAAGCTCTCTCTCCTCTTCTTTTCTTCTTCTTCTTTCAGTTTCTGCTCTCTCTTTTTCTTCTCTTCTTTCTCTCATTTTTCTGGATCGAAGGACTCTCTGCTTTTCTACTCTTTCTTCTATATCTTTCTCTTTTTCGATCATCCTCCATCTGAAGACGAAGGTTTCTATTTATATCAGCAGCAGCAGCAGATCCGGTTCAGAATGCGTGTGCCTCCCACACTTGATCCAGAACCTTCTTGCCACGTGTCCTTATCGGATTGGTTCCTCTAGCATTGGATCACGTGCTGCCCAGACACTGAGGAGTAATCTTCCTCGGATCCCTGCAAGCAGATTAATTACATTAATGCTCAGGGTTCACTATATGTAGCTGAGATAAGTTGGTTGGCCATAAGAACAAAGAACTGCACGAGATATATGATAACAAAACGAGGTGCACTATACTGTGACTGACACGAGGTACGTTAGATGAGTTTAGCACGAGATAACACGAGAACGACATGAAGTACATGAGAACACAGCTAACACAACAACGAAGACGACACGAAGTCAGATGAAGACAGCATGAGGTGAGAAGAAGATAACACAGAGTGAAGCAATAGAAAGACACGCAATCAGAAGAGACCAGGACGAAAATAGAAGGAAGCAACACGGAGATACAAATACAAAAGAAACATGAAGACACGAATACAAAGACAATACGAAGACACGAATACGAAGACAACACGAAGACACGAATACAAAAGACAACACGAAGACACGTAGTGAAACAACACTTGAAAACACAAGAAAAACAACTCGAGCACACAATAGCTCGAATGAACGACTCGAAGACGAGGCGACACGAGTTGAAAGCGACACGAAGATGAAAACAGAAACCGACACGAGGTGAGGTCACAAAGAGACAAAGACACGAGGTCTAGGAAACACGACACGAAGACATGAGATAGACACGTCTTCAACAACACGTGATGAAACGGTGGAAGCAGAAGAACAACTTGAGGAACTACAGTAGTTGACACGAAGACACAAGAGCAAACATAGAGGACTGAGTCGAGATGAGCAACTAAGTGCTAACGACACGAGGTTCATACAGAAGCAACTCGAAGTTCATCAGAACAATTCGAGCTGCTTCAGAAGAATCAACACGAAGTCAATCAGCACACAACTTAACACAACACGAGGTATGAAAGGATGACACGGCGTGTTGAAAACACAAACAGTACTAAAACTAAAACGACACGAAGGCAAACAGTACAACACGAGGTGTTATACACAAACATGATGAAGTTCCAACCAACACGAAGACAGTCCCTGAAAATACCTGAAGTGACATGAAGGTTTATTCTTCACAGAAAAATATTCTTTGTTCACTTTCACAGAAAAATATTTTTGTTAATTTTTCACAGAGAAATATTTTTGAACACCACTAAGACTTATAGTGTTGTCATCATCAAAACATGTAAAGATTCAACAAGACTCAACAATGGCAATCCACAGTTGCCTGATACCTAGACAACCAGTCTGCTCCCAATATGACGTTATATTCCTTTAGGTCTAAACATATGAGGTTGATAGGAAGATTTCTTCCTTTTACTAAGACTTCACAGTTTTGATAATGGTGCGTAATATCGGTTTCGTTTCCGAGAGGAGTAGATAAAAATACTTTCATCCATTCTGGTTCCCTAGGCAGTGGGTCAGCAAACTTCTTGGAAATAAAAGAATGTGATGCACCCGTATCAAATAAGACATATGCAGACTTGGAACAAACTTTCAGTGTACCTTCTACTAGTCCACCTTCGTCTTCTTCGGTCTCCTTAATTGCGTGGAGACGAGCATTCTTTGTTACCGGGCGTGTAGCACCCCTGAAAAATTTAAGGAAAATACAATTTCTAAATAAATTAAAACTTTCATAGACATAAATAGATATACACTTAATGGGTCTCAACGCATATAATATATTATATTTTAACAACCAAAAGTAAATGAGCCGCGACATAACGCTTGCCCACTAACTAAAATAAAACCTCATCCCAAAATAATGCAACCCGTAGGTATACACAATGCTATATAAAGCTCATTAAAACTCAAGCAAACAAAAGCAACCCCTATATATGTACCCAAGGCCCACCTATAATCAACATTTCTAAACTCATATGCCACCTACGGGAACCCACGAAACCACCCAACTCAAAATAATAAGACCAAATACATAGTTAAAAACTCACATAAAATATATATATAAGAACTTTGAAAAGCCTTAAGGCCTAATAGGAAAAAGACTTTCCCGTGGCTGAAAAGAGGTCAAGGTTAATGGGCCTTATGAGTTTACGATACAAAGGATCCCCATTTTCTCAACAATTTAGATAACAATCAATGGGCATTGGGTGAGATACGAACATATGCATGGACTTTTTAAAGTACCCAATACATGTCACGTTCTACCCTATACGAGAATTAGGATTTCCCTGGATAATAGAGATTAGCGGCAGTTGCTTTAGAAAGGATGAGGATCTTAGGAAGGTCAACACGTTAGGATTTCTTAGGTGGGAAACTTAATTCTCACTTGGATTCTTGGCAGCTGTAGGACTCTCTCCCTATAAATAAACCATCTTCAAAAGTGCAAACCCTAGTTGTTGCTACATTCGAAGGTGCTGCCGTGGGAGTCTTCTTCCATCTTCTTCCTGTGGCTACTATTGCTACTGCCGGGAGATCGAAGGGAGGTTTTGTGCACATCATTTGTTTCCCTTCTTCCCGGTGGTGCTGCGCGGTGTTGTTGCTGCTGCTTCTTTGCGGTGGCTATTGCACTCCTGCTGCCACTGTTGTTGCTGTAGTACGAGAATCTTTCTTCTTTTTTTCTTCCTTCATATAAGAGGTAGGTGTTCTCTCTGATGGCTAAACCTAATTAATAAAGGTGATATCATAACACAGCATGCTTTTGTCAAGTTCTTATATTCTAGCTTCCTGATTAGAGATTTCTTCGTATTTCTGTCAAGCGTGCATATAGTTCTTAAGGTTTTAGAAGATTCCAGTAAAAGACGCCCTATGTTAAGGCGTGTTTTTAAATTGAGACGACCCAGCTTAAGACGCGATTTAAATTAACGCACGTGATGTCAGGCGTCAATTTACCGGTTAATGGATAATTTCGTATGTTTAAAAAGTAATAACTATGAATCCTGATATGATAATCAAGGCATGATTATATTAATAAGTTACTGTTATTTTTCTTGAATTATTCATGTCCCTAGTTTTTTTTTATTTGGAAATACTCTAAAGTCCACATTAAATAGACGACCCTGTCAAAGTCATAAAATTGAATAGGACGCCCTCGAACAGAGGCGTCAAATTGTATGAAAGATTACGGCAAAATGAACTTCGCCGTCTTGTTTGTGGAAGGCGCCCCTGACCAGGGCGTGGATTAATTAAATAAAGACTTTAACCACGTCATCAATAGCTTGAATTATCAAGTTTTACGCTGAAGAACACTATAACCAGTAGTTATGGATTTTTGATTTTTCGGCCGTTCATGGGCGCAGGAGTGTCCTTAGGACATGAAAATTTACGGGCATATTATTGGGGTGGAGATCGAGGTAGTGAAAGTGGTTGCATCGTTTTTCGTGCCCCCTATCGCAAGATCTCCCGTCTCTCAACGAAAAATTATTTTGATCATATGGTTAGGTAGAGTTTGTCGAGCCGGTCATTTCGGTATATCATAGGCTCGATTCCGACATGGTTAAGTCAAGAAACGAGAGGAATAAAGAAGTGACAAAATTTGACAATTTTGAAATTTACGACATATCATGTGTCGTCAACCATTCTTTTGACGACGTACTGTTTAGTCGTCAAATTATATATAATATATTTATATATATATCATATATGCACATCTTTGAAAATCGATATTTATTAAAAGATATAACAGAAAATTATGAAAAATATATATTTGGAATCCTGTTATTTTTCTCCTAATTATCATATATTATTTTTCTTTAAATTATTTTAAATAAATCAATGTGTCTTTTAATGTATGTTTTTAAATTTATTCAATTAAATATGTATAAAATGTGAATTCTTGTTCAATAAATAAAGATAAAAATCATGAAAATTAGCGTTTCCCAAGAGGATGGTAATTAATAAATGACGCCACCCACGGGTGTCAAATAATATAAGTTTATTTAATTATTGTTAATTATAGAATAGGTTGGACATGAATTCTATGATTAACATATACATGTTCTCACCGTTTTCTTCCGTTTTTGACCCATACCTCGGGTCTTTTGGCACTCTCATCTCGCGTCCGTAGATGGAGTCCCTGTTTCATGGTTGGTTCACGTATATACCTCAACTCTTGGTGACATACGAGCCCTCCGTTGGACATTCCGTTCCTTCGGACTGGCAAGTTAGTCATTGAGACCTCCGTAAGTCTCCGCTAGCCTTGGATTCTCTCAAGGCAGCCGAGCTGGTTGTACCCTAAAAACCTTGGATCCGATCCGTGTTACTTTGGTTTTCTGTCAATCTTGACACTCTTCTCCTTTTGGAAATCTTATTGTCATTAATTCGAGAACATAACCCTTTGACTCTGTATTTGGCCAAATCTGATTCGGAAACATTAAAGGGCTGTGGGTCCGCGACTTTTCAGTGCCAGGTTGGACGGAAGTCCAGTTCTGTAAACCATGGTAAACTTCTGGGTGTGGCATTGCACCGAATTCTGTATATCTGTTATATTTCTGATATTCTGTTATATCTGTTATTCTGCAAATTCTGTGAGTTCCAGAAATTCTGTTATTCTAATATTCGGATGTTCGGTTATTCTGATAATTTAGTTATTCTGCTTGAATGTTTAATTCTGCTTATATTTATTGAAACTCTGTTATATTCTGGCCAATTCTGAAGTTATGTTCATCCGCGTATCTGTCCTTGTTATATTCTTATAACTTGTCCTTGACTCTGCATGGGAATTCATCCCTATTTCTCTTAAGCTCGTAACTGCCTTTGACTTTAATATTCATCTGTCCTGTTAGATTGATCATCATGATTTCCTAGTTCCTGCATTTCATTTGTCATGAACATGAGTAATTGGTTAATCACTTATATTCTGCTTGATGAGAGATGTAATTCCTACTGAGCGTTTCGCTCACCAGCCTATCTTTAACATTTTTCAGGTATCAACATTGAAGATAGTCCATCAGATGGGGAAGGGCAAGAGTGATGAGCGTTATGGAGAATTGTGTCAGTGTTTTATCTTTCTTTGAGTCTCATCCTGTTATTAGAGTCGTCAAGTCACTATCTTTTGTTTTCTTGGGTCTAGTCCTATCATTTGAGTCTTTTCTATTTCTAGATTGTATTAGCAAGTTTCTTCTCTCTTTTGGTATGTAATTTAGAGTCTGGTCCTATAATTCAGATATTGGAGTAATAAAGATTATCTTAGTGGGCCCAAAGAATGTATGTCTCATGGTTCGCTCTGAATAGTCACGACTGCATCACTGCCACGTTCCGAATTATACGTTCCGCTGCTATCGGTTCGGGGCGTGATAGTTTGTGGTATCAGAGCCTAGGCTTTCTAAGTCCTAGGTCATTAAGCCTAAGTCCTAGATCGAGTTCCCTTGACAGTCATCTTAGAAGTACCCGGTGAGATGGGGTAAAACCTTGGGTTAAGAGCTAAAAATGGAAGTTAGAATACTAATAAGATTAACTTATGCAAATTGCTTGAAAAAAAAAAACTCACAAGAAATATTTGATAACCTTACATAGGATTGTTTATGTCTTGTAGAACTAGATAGAAAGCAATGGCTGCCGAACGTGCTCAGTGGCGTGCCATGCAACGCACTCTCCAAGGCATGACTCAGGCTCTTCAACGAGTAGCCGATGGTGGAGCCAATCGTGGAGCTGGAGAATTGCATCGTGAATTCCGGAGTTTAAATCCCCCTAGATTTAGTGGAACTCCTGATCCTGATATCGCGGAAGATTGGACAAAGGAGATGGAAAGAACTTTCCGAGTAATGCAATGCTCGGACCAAGATAAGATCCTATTAGCGACATTTCAACTAGAGAAAGACGCAAGGGCTTGGTGGGAATCCGTGGAAGCCACTCTGCCGGACATTCAAGTAACTTGGGAAGACTTTTTAGAACACTTTAACGAGAAATATTTCTCGGAGAGAGTTCGAGAGAGAAAGGCAGGAGAATTTGCCTCACTTAAACAATGAAGCATGTCTGTGGCAGAATATGAGGCCCAATTCTCAAGGTTATCTAGGTATGCGCCTCATCTGATATCAACGGGGAAGATGAAAGCAAGAAGGTTCATGAACGGTTTAAGAATACAATACATTCCCCAATTGGCACCATTGGATATACAAACATATGCGGAGATGGTCAAAAGAGCACAGTTATTAGAGGATGCTATGGAATTATCCGACAAGGTTAGGGCAAGAATGGAGAAGAAGAAAGGAGGTAATGGCAACAAGAGGCCCAATGAGGGAAGCGACGTTCCGAATGGCAAGAAGCCTAAGGAAGCAAAGTGTAAGCATTGTGGGAATGATGGTCATAAATCTGAAAAGTGTCGTTGGAAGAACGGAGCTTGCTTTCGTTGTGGAAGCCAAGAACATAAGGTAGCCGACTGCCCCCTTCCCAAGGATCAACCTCAGCAGGCAAATGATCACAAGGAAGCACGGCATCGAGGACAATTACAAGCAATAAGACAAATCGAACCTGCTGATGATGAAGTAACTAGAGGTACCCTGTAACCTTGGCCTAGTTCATTGGGTTATTTTATTAGCATGCCTAAATGATTTTATCTTATGAATGGAAACTAGAACTAGATACCCCACTGATATATATTGGAGAGAAATTTTAGTTGAATTTGGGGACCAAATTCTTTTAAGTGGGGGAGGGTGTAGCACCCCTGAAAAATTTAAGGAAAATACAATTTCTAAATAAATTAAAACTTTCATAGACATAAATAGATATACACTTAATGGGTCTCAACGCATATAATATATTATATTTTAACAACCAAAAGTAAATGAGCCGCGACATAACGCTTGCCCACTAACTAAAATAAAACCTCATCCCAAAATAATGCAACCCGTAGGTATACACAATGCTATATAAAGCTCATTAAAACTCAAGCAAACAAAAGCAACCCCTATATATGTACCCAAGGCCCACCTATAATCAACATTTCTAAACTCATATGCCACCTACGGGAACCCACGAAACCACCCAACTCAAAATAATAAGACCAAATACATAGTTAAAAACTCACATAAAATATATATATAAGAACTTTGAAAAGCCTTAAGGCCTAATAGGAAAAAGACTTTCCCGTGGCTGAAAAGAGGTCAAGGTTAATGGGCCTTATGGGTTTACGATACAAAGGATCCCCATTTTCTCAACAATTTAGATAACAATCAATGGGCATTGGGTGAGATACGAACATATGCATGGACTTTTTAAAGTACCCAATACATGTCACGTTCTACCCTATACGAGAATTAGGATTTCCCTGGATAATAGAGATTAGCGGCAGTTGCTTTAGAAAGGATGAGGATCTTAGGAAGGTCAACACGTTAGGATTTCTTAGGTGGGAAACTTAATTCTCACTTGGATTCTTGGCAGCTGTAGGACTCTCTCCCTATAAATAAACCATCTTCAAAAGTGCAAACCCTAGTTGTTGCTACATTCGAAGGTGCTGCCGTGGGAGTCTTCTTCCATCTTCTTCCTGTGGCTACTATTGCTACTGCCGGGAGATCGAAGGGAGGTTTTGTGCACATCATTTGTTTCCCTTCTTCCCGGTGGTGCTGCGCGGTGTTGTTGCTGCTGCTTCTTTGCGGTGGCTATTGCACTCCTGCTGCCACTGTTGTTGCTGTAGTACGAGAATCTTTCTTCTTTTTTTCTTCCTTCATATAAGAGGTAGGTGTTCTCTCTGATGGCTAAACCTAATTAATAAAGGTGATATCATAACACAGCATGCTTTTGTCAAGTTCTTATATTCTAGCTTCCTGATTAGAGATTTCTTCGTATTTCTGTCAAGCGTGCATATAGTTCTTAAGGTTTTAGAAGATTCCAGTAAAAGACGCCCTATGTTAAGGCGTGTTTTTAAATTGAGACGACCCAGCTTAAGACGCGATTTAAATTAACGCACGTGATGTCAGGCGTCAATTTACCGGTTAATGGATAATTTCGTATGTTTAAAAAGTAATAACTATGAATCCTGATATGATAATCAAGGCATGATTATATTAATAAGTTACTGTTATTTTTCTTGAATTATTCATGTCCCTAGTTTTTTTTTTATTTGGAAATACTCTAAAGTCCACATTAAATAGACGACCCTGTCAAAGTCATAAAATTGAATAGGACGCCCTCGAATAGAGGCGTCAAATTGTATGAAAGATTACGGCAAAATGAACTTCGCCATCTTGTTTGTGGAAGGCGCCCCTGACCAGGGCGTGGATTAATTAAATAAAGACTTTAACCACGTCGTCAATAGCTTGAATTATCAAGTTTTACGCTGAAGAACACTATAACCAGTAGTTATGGATTTTTGATTTTTCGGCCGTTCATGGGCGCAGGAGTGTCCTTAGGACATGAAAATTTACGGGCATATTATTGGGGTGGAGATCGAGGTAGTGAAAGTGGTTGCATCGTTTTTCGTGCCCCCTATCGCAAGATCTCCCGTCTCTCAACGAAAAATTATTTTGATCATATGGTTAGGTAGAGTTTGTCGAGCCGGTCATTTCGGTATATCATAGGCTCGATTCCGACATGGTTAAGTCAAGAAACGAGAGGAATAAAGAAGTGACAAAATTTGACAATTTTGAAATTTACGACATATCATGTGTCGTCAACCATTCTTTTGACGACGTACTGTTTAGTCGTCAAATTATATATAATATATTTATATATATATCCTATATGCACATCTTTGAAAATCGATATTTATTAAAAGATATAACAGAAAATTATGAAAAATATATATTTGGAATCCTGTTATTTTTCTCCTAATTATCATATATTATTTTTCTTTAAATTATTTTAAATAAATCAATGTGTCTTTTAATGTATGTTTTTAAATTTATTCAATTAAATATGTATAAAATGTGAATTCTTGTTCAATAAATAAAGATAAAAATCATGAAAATTAGCGTTTCCCAAGAGGATGGTAATTAATAAATGACGCCACCCACGGGTGTCAAATAATATAAGTTTATTTAATTATTGTTAATTATAGAATAGGTTGGACATGAATTCTATGATTAACATATACATGTTCTCACCGTTTTCTTCCGTTTTTGACCCATACCTCGGGTCTTTTGGCACTCTCATCTCGCGTCCGTAGATGGAGTCCCTGTTTCATGGTTGGTTCACGTATATACCTCAACTCTTGGTGACATACGAGCCCTCCGTTGGACATTCCGTTCCTTCGGACTGGCAAGTTAGTCATTGAGACCTCCGTAAGTCTCCGCTAGCCTTGGATTCCCTCAAGGCAGCCGAGCTGGTTGTACCCTAAAAACCTTGGATCCGATCCGTGTTACTTTGGTTTTCTGTCAATCTTGACACTCTTCTCCTTTTGGAAATCTTATTGTCATTAATTCGAGAACATAACCCTTTGACTCTGTATTTGGCCAAATCTGATTCGGAAACATTAAAGGGCTGTGGGTCCGCGACTTTTCAGTGCCAGGTTGGACGGAAGTCCAGTTCTGTAAACCATGGTAAACTTCTGGGTGTGGCATTGCACCGAATTCTGTATATCTGTTATATTTCTGATATTCTGTTATATCTGTTATTCTGCAAATTCTGTGAGTTCCAGAAATTCTGTTATTCTAATATTCGGATGTTCGGTTATTCTGATAATTTAGTTATTCTGCTTGAATGTTTAATTCTGCTTATATTTATTGAAACTCTGTTATATTCTGGCCAATTCTGAAGTTATGTTCATCCGCGTATCTGTCCTTGTTATATTCTTATAACTTGTCCTTGACTCTGCATGGGAATTCATCCCTATTTCTCTTAAGCTCGTAACTGCCTTTGACTTTAATATTCATCTGTCCTGTTAGATTGATCATCATGATTTCCTAGTTCCTGCATTTCATTTGTCATGAACATGAGTAATTGGTTAATCACTTATATTCTGCTTGATGAGAGATGTAATTCCTACTGAGCGTTTCGCTCACCAGCCTATCTTTAACATTTTTCAGGTATCAACATTGAAGATAGTCCATCAGATGGGGAAGGGCAAGAGTGATGAGCGTTATGGAGAATTGTGTCAGTGTTTTATCTTTCTTTGAGTCTCATCCTGTTATTAGAGTCGTCAAGTCACTATCTTTTGTTTTCTTGGGTCTAGTCCTATCATTTGAGTCTTTTCTATTTCTAGATTGTATTAGCAAGTTTCTTCTCTCTTTTGGTATGTAATTTAGAGTCTGGTCCTATAATTCAGATATTGGAGTAATAAAGATTATCTTAGTGGGCCCAAAGAATGTATGTCTCATGGTTCGCTCTGAATAGTCACGACTGCATCACTGCCACGTTCCGAATTATACGTTCCGCTGCTATCGGTTCGGGGCGTGACAGGGCGCTTTCCGTCACCGGCTTGATCATTGAGTAGGGGACAGTCGGGAATCCGATGATCACGGATCCCACAACGGAGACACGCTCCGAGTTTCCTCCAGCATTTTTCGGCCTTGTGCCCTGCCTTATCATAGTGCTTACATACCACCTTAGCAGGTGTAGTGGTGATGGAGAAAGGTTTGGTCTTCTTGAACTTTTGCTCCTGGGAGGGAATGCCTCCATTACTTGGCCTCTTCTTGAAATTAGGTTTGAAGGTGCCGGAGCTAGTAACATTCTCCTTCTTGTCTTTCCCACGAATCCTATCAGATAGTTCCGTGGCATCTTCTAGTAATTGGGCTCGTCGAACCATCTCCGAATAGACTTGTATGTCCATCGGTGCCAGTTGTGTGATATATTGGGGCCTGAGCCCATTAAGGAATCTTCGAGCTTTCATCTTCTCAGAACTAACTAAGTGTTTAGCGTACCGAGACAGCCTAGAGAACTGCGCTTCATATTCAGCCACCGACAAAGATCGTTGCTTAAGTGCGGCGAATTCAACGGCTTTCTTCTCTTGAACTCGATCTGAGAAATATTTATTGTTGAAATGTTCAACAAACTCCTCCCAAGTAACTTGTCCTTGATCTAATGTGGCTTCTACCGACTCCCACCAGCATCGGGCATCTCTTTCTAATTGAAATGTGGCTAACAGGACCTTCTCTTGGTCCGAGCATTGCATGACTCTAAAAACACGTTCCGTCACTCGGATCCAGTGTTCGGCATCATCTGGATCAGTGGATCCCATGAACTTAGGAGGGTTCATGTTCTTGAAGCTTTGGTGAGATTTCCTGCTCCACGATGTGCACCTCCTTGTGCCACTTGTTGAAGTGCCTGGGTCATGCCTTGAAGAGTGCGTTGCATGTTGCGCTATTGAGCACCTTCGGCAGCCATTGTCCTAAAATTGCAATAGCTATTTTAGTAGGTGATTACGTTTAAAGGATTTTAATTCTATTTGACTTTAACCCTTGGTTCTACCCAAATCTCACTGGTTAGAGGTTCAGACTTATCCTTGAACTTGGGTTTTCCTAGGAATTGAATACCCTAGGCTCTGATACCACAAAAACTGTCACGCCCCGAGCGCGGAAGATACCCAGAGATGCGTGACGAGTTTATATCATTCATGTCAATCAGAGGATTAGTGTATTCGACACCAAAATCAGAGATGCGCAAAAGTAAAGATAACCCAATCCTTTATTTCCTTCATAAAAGTACTTCCATTACAATCCCTTGAAAATGCTAAAAGAAAAGTACAACATTGACTCAAGAAGAATATGGAAAGACAAGACTAATTGACTCTTGAGAAGCTCTAATCTCTTTCACTCTCGACCTTCCCCGTCCGTTTGGGTCTCGTCATCAGACTTACCTGAAAAGTAGGGAGAAACTGAGTGAGCGAACGCTCAGTAGGAAATTATATCTCAAGAACTAGCAAGGGGTTTAAGTAATTACACTTTCCATGAATGCACTATAGCTATGCATGCTCGCAAAAATGACAAGATAGCAAGAGGATATAATAATAAGATGGCAAGAAGAACTAGTCATGAACTTTCAAGAACTTATCAAGCAGATATCAAGACTTTCAAGCAAGTAGACGCATCATGTCATGATGGAATTTGGCTATTATATTTCAAGTCAAGAAAGTATATATTTACCCTTTCTCGGGCCACGCAAGTCATGTAATATCAAGTCAAGTCAAGTACAAGATTTGTGGAATGTCTAATCAAGCTAGTCATGCACTTCGGTACAATGCCAATACCGTTATCATTACAACTCCCATGGGCACTAGTACTTTTGGGTGCTCCTCCCAGGACCAGATCGGGCCCTATATGCGCAGGCATTGATCATGTATTTTGACATCCACTTTCGTGTATAGCCAATATGGAATTTCAAGGATAAAGCTTGTACGTAGGATAGACTTTTGCTAGAATAGAGTCCAAAAATATGACACTTGACATGGATAGGTGATAACAACGGTATAATCACGATTTCCGATAAAGCTGGGTAGAATTGGTTCCCTAACTTGGGTACCATGACAAGTAAGTGCCCACAAGTAGATGGTCACTCTTTTAATATAGAATTGAGGTCCACAAGAACATCATAATAATGTTGATATAGAATTGGGATCCACAAGAACATCTCAATAATGACATGCTTTCCCCATTTATTTAGATACTTCTCATATTATACACATAGCATAACATGAGGGCCGGTATACCATGTTTCTTATAGAGTGACATGACAAAAATAGTGTGATAGATTTTTATGGTACAACCAGCTCAGTCGGCCTTAGTGACATGGCAAAAATAGTGTGATAGGTTTTTATGGTACAACCAGCTCAGTCGGCCTTGAGAGAATCCAAGGCTCGAGGAGTCTTACGGAGGTCTCTATGACTAACTTGCTAGTCCAAAGGAACGGAATGTCCAATGGAGAGCTTGTATGTCACTGAGAATTGAGGGGTAATGCGATAAACCATCGTGAATCATGGGACTATATTCACGGAATGGAAATATAATGCCAGATAATATAATTATATATATATCAAAACCCTCGGTTAACAGAAAACAGTTCAAAACAGTGACACAGGAAAATAGCTACTTAATCTAAGTCATTACTTATCAAATTAACGCCTTCTATAGGGGCGTTTATTTATGATTTAACGACTACACTAGCAGGCGTCCATTAGATTTATAATATTTTGCAAAATTGCAAATTTCTGGAATTTTCATGCAAACGCGCCTCACAGAGGGGCGTTAATTTTAAAGTCACGCCCTGGTGCAGGGCGTCAGTTATGTAAGAGACGACCTATCCCAGGTCGTTAATTCCCTTAACATCCGAAATAGGATTCATGAACAGTATAATTTCCAGATAATAAAATTTTCAGGAAGAGGATCACATGGTCAGAAAGAGAAAAATAGCAGGATTCAACAACTGTGATCATGCATTAGATTAGATACATGGTTTACTTGATATAGAATTTTAAACATGGGTATTTAATAATTAAGTGAAGTTGACGACTCCTGGGCAGGGCGTCAAAACAAGAATTAGCGCCCTAGTCTGGGTCGCTTCTTTTAAAATTAGCGCCTATGGAGGGTCGCTACTTACACTAATTTCCAGAAAACTATGAAAAACGTAGAGAATCTATATGCATGAATTGACATATGACTTTATCATAATTACTATGTTGATTTGGGCTACAATTCTTGAGAAAACCAACCTGATTGATGATCTGGGTTGATGGTACTGAAGAACGGTACTCTGTTTTAAATAGAGTGTCCTGAGAACAGCTACTCACGAAGTTTAAACAATAGCAACACCAACAACAGCCAAGCAACAGCAGCCCTTAGAGTGATAATAGATGAACAGGCTGTTGTTCTTAGGCTTCAGACGTAGATATTAACAGCTCCCTCCCTCTTTCACAGTGAACGGAAGAAGAGGACGTCGATGAAGAACCTCACGTCCTTCAACTAGGCAGAAGAGTTACTACTTACGGTAGACTTCCTGCAGCAAAGACAATGATGAAGAATATCAATATTCTTCATGATTATGACCGAAGTCAGGGAAGAAGAACATTACCTGTTCTTCACGCACGGCAGCAGAACTTCCTTCAACCAAATAGCCTATTAGGGTTCGACATGAAGGGCTATTTATAGGGTTTTTACGATCCTAATGGAGTTAGTATCGTATTGGAAGTAATATTTCCCTAATAGAGTTCTTACCCTATCCAAACTTCCACGTAGTTATCCAGAAACTTGCTCTGGATAGTCTCCTGGTTCGAACGACTCGAACGGAATTAACGCCTTCACATAGGGCGTTAGTTTAAATTGATGCCTTTGTTAAAGTCATTTCTTATGTAAAACGCGTCCATGTGGAGGGCGTCACGTTTACTTTCCCTTTTTATTATTTTGGCCATTTAAGAATTGACGACATCTGCTGTGGTCGTCCTTTCTAGAATTCGCGCCTTGTATAAGGGCATTTCTTTTTGAAGTAGCGCCTTGAATCAAGGCGTTATTTACATTTTGGTTTATTATTTACTTCTTTAGGCTCTTATCATTTATTCATTAAATCTTTTAATCTTATTTGATCAATTGGGGTTTTTATTTCCTTTTAATTTTTTACCAGGGTTGCTACAAATGCCCGCCACTCGCGGGTGGCGCAAGCGAGGGACGAGTGCGCGGGGCTCATGAGTGTAGAGTTCTTCAACAAGATGCCTGTTCTTCCAGGCTCGTGGCATGCTGGTCCGGTGCTAATTCACGGGAGAGCGCCCACTCCTTCAGCGAAGGGATGAGGGAACCGCTCCACCGCGTGCGCACGTGGGCCAAGGGGTTTTTTGTTCATCGACTTAGATGGAAGGTCCAAGCCGAAGCGAAAGAAGTTTCTTCTTGTTCATCGACATGAACGAAAGGTCCGAGCCAAGCCAGGAGGTTCTTTTTGTTCATCGACATGGACGGAAGGTCCGAGCCAAGCAAGGAGTTTCTTTTTGTTCATCGACCTGGATGGAAGGTCTGAGCCAAGCAAGGAGGTTTTTTTTTGTTCATCGACTTGGACAGAAGGTCCGAGCCAAGCCAGAAGGTTCTTTTTGTTCATCGACATGAACGGAAGGTCTGAGCCAAGCCAGGAGGTTCTTTTTGTTCATCGACATGGACGGAAGGTCCGAGCCAAGCAAGGAGGTTCTTTTTGTTCATCGACTTGGATGGAAGGTCCGAGCCAAGCCAGGAGGTTCTTTTTGTTCATCGACATGGACGGAAGGTCCGAGCCAAGCAAAGGCGTTCTTTCTGTTCATCGACTTGGACGGAAGGTCCAAGCCAAGGGTTTATTCATCGGTGGGACTGGGAGTTGTAATATTGAGATGGTTTATTCATTGACACGGGGTTAATGCCAAAGCAAGAGCCTTTTGTTCATGGCTTCAGACGGAAGGTCTGGGCCACAGGTTTGTGCGTCAGTGCCGACAAGGAGTCGTAGACCGACGTGGTTTAATCGTTGACACGGGGTTAGTGCCAAAGCAATGGTATTTTTATTCATGACACCAGACGGAAGGTCCAGGCCACTGGTTCGTTCATCGATGCTGACAGGGAGTCGGAGATCGACGTGGTTTGTTCATCGGCACGGGGTTAGTGCCAAAGCAAGGGTCTTTTTGTTCATGGCACCAGACGGAAGGTCTGGGCCACTGGTTCGTTCATCGATGCCGACAGGGAGTCGGAGACTGACATAGTTTGTTCATCGACACGGGGTTAGTGCCAAAGCAAGGGTCTTTTTGTTCATGGAACCGGGCGAAAGGTCCGGACCACGGGTTTGTTCATCGATGTCAACAGGGAGTCAGAGACCGACGTGGTTTGTTCATTGACACGGGGTTGGTGCCAAAGCAAGGGTCTTTTTGTTCATGGAATCGGGCGAAAGGTCCGGACCACAGGTTTGTTCATCGATGCCGACAGGGAGTCGGAGATCGACGTGGTTTGTTCATTGACACGGGGTTGGTGCCAAAGCAAGGGTCTTTTTGTTCATGGAACCGGGCGAAAGGTCCGGACCACAAGTTTGTTTATTGATGCCGACAGGGAGTCGGAGACCGACGTGGTTTGTTCATTGACACGGGGTTGGTGCCAAAGTAAGAGTCTTTTTGTTCATGGAACCGGGCGAAAGGTCCAGACCACAGGTTTGTTTATCGATGCCGACAGGGAGTCGGAGACCGACATGGTTTGTTCATTGACACGGGGCTGGTGCCGAAGCAAGGGGAAAGGTTGATTTCTCAACCCTGGACGAAAGGTTCGGGTGGGGTGTCCTTCGTCACTGCCGACAAGGTGTTGAGGGCTGACATGGCTGATTCGTTTATTAGGATACTCGAAGATAAGAGTGAGTGTTAATAAAGGGAGACTGATTCCTCCCCTCCTTTTTCCTTTTTTTTCTTTTTTTCTTTTCTTCTCTTTCTTCTTTTTCTTTTTTTCCTTTTTGTTCTTCTTCTTCTTCTTTTTTTTCTCTTTTTGTTCTTCTCTTTTTTTTGAAACGCAAGATAAATAGTGCCCAAACCATCTGGGCAATAGTAATGCAAATTCGCCCGGGGCGGGGCGGAGAAATGCATTACTCATTAAATGGGGGAATCGGAGCGTGGTACAACCTCAGATGCCTACCATTGAGGGGCGGAAACTGAACCTCACCCTGATGGTCGATGATTACATACGCTCCGCCCTCGTAGACTTTCTGGACTACATAGGGTCCAAGCCAATTCTCATTCAGCTTGCCCTTGGGATTGGAAGCCATGACTTCTCTTCTCTTCACCATAACGAGGTCACCCTTCTTGAATTCGCGTTCCTTGACGAACTTGTCGAAAGCGTGAGCTATCCGGGCCTGATAGACCTGGATGTTCTGCTGGGCTTGGAGCCGTTTCCCCTCTAAGTTGGAGAGCTCTTCGAGCCTTCGCTCGACATTTGTTTGTTCTTCCCGGACCAACCCGTGCTGGATTGCGACCCGAAGGGAGGGTATTTCCAGCTCGATGGGGATAATTGCCTCTGAGCCATACACCAAGGAGAAGGGTGAACAACCCGTTGGAGTTTTGTATACAGTTCGGTATGCCCACAGGGCCTCGTACATTTTCTCTTCCCAGTCTCTCTTGTTAGATTTAACAATTTTGGACAGGAGAGTACAAAGAGTTTTATTGAAAGCTTTAGCCAAGCCATTGGCCTGTGGGTTATAAGGGGATGACGTCCTTCAGTTAATCTTGTACTTTTTAGCCAGCCGGTAGACTTTCTGGTTGCGGAAGTGACTTCCATTGTCCGAGATAATTTGGTTCGGAGTGCCAAACTGGAATATGACGTTGCGACGAATAAACCTGGCAACGATTTCCCCGGTCACTTCTTTCAAAGCAACAGCCTCCGTCTAGTGGGAGAAGTAATCAGTTGCGGCCAAGATGTACTTGCACCCAGCGGATGATGCGAGTAGTGGACCCACGACGTCTGTTCCCCATTGGGCAAAAGGCCAACTGGGCAGTGTTGGATGCAGCGGCACTGGCGGTCTTCTAGGCATCGTCGCGTGCTCCTGGCATTTCTGACAAGACTTGGCATACTTGCAGCAGTCGTTGAACATTATCGGCCAATAGTAGTCGAGCTTCTTTATTTCAATTTTCATTTTCGGTCCTGCCTGATGTGCACCAGTCGTTCCGGCGTGAATCTCTTTCATGACTTTCCAAGCTTCTTCAGTGGATAAGCATCGGAGGAGCACCTTCCGTTTGGCATCTGCCATAATTCAGAACAGGATCCCGTTCTGGACCTCATAAGAGTCCTTTGTTCTGATCAGCTTGATCTTCTCTTCTCTCTGCCTGGGCAGCTGCTGATATTTAAACCACTGCAAAAGGGGGTCCCTCCAGTCGGGTAGGCTAATGGCTTCCGCTGTGGCAGCCTCAAGTTCTTCTTCTTCTGGCCCTTCTATCATGCTAGGCATTTGGCGCTGATTCACCACCTTGACGCTGAGGGATCCATCTGGCGGGACTGCCAATGAACTTGCCAATTTCGCCAGTGCATCGGCTTGTGCATTTTCCCCCCTGGCGACGTGGCCTATCTCAATGAGGTAGAACTGCTGCATGAGCCGTTTCGCCTTAGCATGGTAAGAGAGTAGTTCGGGTTTTCGTATGTCAAACTGTCCTTGGACTTGCTTGATGACCAATAATGAATCGCCAAATACTTGTAGCATTTTAATCTCCATTTGCAAAGCGACTTGGAGACTGATGATCAGAGCTTCATACTCTGCCTCGTTATTTATGCAGGGCTTGTTAATGGAGCAGGATGTATGAAATACTTCTCCCTCAGAGGATTTAAGGACGATGCCGGCCCCGGCCCGTACTTTTATGTGTCCAGACAGGGTTGTTTCTGTTCTTGAAGCTCCATCAAAGTGCAGCTGCCAGGCAATCTGTTGGGCTTGGTTCACTTCCAGTGTTTCATCTTCAGGCAACTCTGTGGCCAGTGGGGAATCTTCAGGCACAGGGTGTGTTGCAAAGAAATCGGCCATGGCTTGACCCTTAACGGCCTTTTGCGGCACATAGGTGATGTCGAATTCCATTAACAGTACGGCCCACTTGCCGAGACGTCCCTTCAGAACTGGCTGGGAGAGAATATGCTTGACTGGGTCGGCCTTAGAAATCAGGCTCACTTCATGCGAGAGCATGTAATGGCTCAGCTTCTTGACTGCGAAGACCAAGGCGAGACAAACCTTCTCAACCGGGGAGTATTTTGCTTCTGCCCCCATTAGTCTTCGGCTAAGGTAATAAAGAGCTTGCTCCTTCCCCTCATCGTTGTTCTGGGCGAGCATTGCCCCCAGCGAACATTCGGTGGCAGCTATATATAGAATAAGTGGCCTCCCCTTGACAGATGCCCCCAGCACAGGCATGGTCTTTAAGTAATCCTTCATCCGATCGAAGGCCTTCTGACATTCCTGGTTCCAGTTGAAAGGTGCATTCTTCATCATTAATTTGTGGAATGGCTGACAGTGCCCCGACAAATTGGAGATAAATCTCCGGATGTAAGCCAGCCGGCCTTGTAGGGATCTTAACTCTCCCAGATTCTTCGGAAGAGGTAGCTCCTGAATGGCTTTTATTTTAAAGGGGTCGATCTCGATCCCCCTATATCGGACAATGAAGCCGAGGAACTTTCCACTGGAGACGCCGAAGGCACACTTCATTGGGTTCATTTTCAGCTCATACCACCGGAGTCTCTCGAAGATGACTCTAAGGTCATTCAGGTGATCCCCCCTTTCCTTTGTCTTGACGACCAAATCATCAATGTAGCATTCGACTTTGCTATATAGCAGTTCATCGAATATCTTGGTCATCGCCCGTTGGTAAGTGGCGCCAGCGTTCTTGAGGCCGAAGGGCATTCTTTTGTAGTAGAATATCCCTTTAGGCGACCAGAAGGTCGTATGAATTCGGTCATGCTCAGCTATCCAAGTTTTGATTATAGCCGGATGATCCGTCCATGAAGGACAAGGCCCCATGGCCAGTAGTTGCATCAATCATTACTTCGGTGATGGGTACCAAAAAGTCATCTTTTGGGCAAGCTTTATTCAGGTCGCGGAAGTCCACGCAGATCCGGATCTGTGCATTCTTCTTCTTCACCGGCACAATGTTGGCCAACCAAGTAGTGTATTGATTTTCAGCTACAAAATCGACAACTATGAGCTTGTCGACTTCTTTACAAATCTGTTTTATCAGCTCCGGCCTCATACGCCAGGGGGACTGCTTCACCGGCTCCACCTTGAGATCAATAGTGAGAATATGTTGAGTCACGCCGGGGCTCAGGCCGGGCATCTCTTTGTAGTTCCAGGCGAAATAGTCCCGGAATTCTTGCAGCAACTTGACATATTGTCCCCTCTCCTGTGGAGGAAGAAGGGCACTCAGAAAGGTCGGCCTGGGGTCGCTTTCTGTGCCTAGGTTAAATTCAAAGAGCTCATCCACTGTGGCCTGGCCGCCATCTTCAATTTCCGGGGGCGCTGGTAGCAGGTCGATGAAATCCTTATCTTCACCATCTTCTACTTCAAGGACACCATAGGTGTCTTCTTGCTCTGCCTCGTTGGGTAATGAGGCTTTGCTTGTTTCCCCCTCTATTAGGCTTGCTGTGTGCGGCTCTGGGGGGCTCTATTGTGTGGAGAAGTAAAGGACTTCTTCGGAATCTTCTTTGTAATTGTCATAGACGGCTCTTGCAGGGGCTGAGGTGATTGATTGCCATACTGGGGGCTGCTGCTCTGTTGGTGGCTGGGGTTGCCCATTCTCAACTGCATCTTCAAAAATCTGGTGCTGAACTGACACCATGTAGGTGCTTCTTTCGTGGCCGCCCGTCACATGGGGGCGTGGCGGAGCCACCACATAATCTCCCATTCTGAGCTCATCTCTCTCAATCAGGTCTTGAGCAATGTCCTTGAAGACGTAACAGTCTTCGATAGAGTGGCCTAGTAGTTGGTGATAAGGGCAAAATAGGGGGTCGCCACTTCTGCGAGCATCTTGCGGCCTTTTAGACCTCGGGAGGGAGACCTTGCCGTAGTAGCAGGCCCAATCAAAGATTCCTAGGGTCTTATTCCTCGGAAGAGAGTAAGGCCTTTCCATCCTCTCCTGCAGTGTAGGATTTCGCTCAGTCGATTGTTTGACTGGGGGACAGCTACATCCCTTGCCTCCTTTCTCAGGTGCGCGTGGGCATTCGGGATGCTGTTCGGGGACTGGCGCGTGTCGATGTTCTGTTGGCAGAAGATGCTCCTGATTAAGTCAGACACGAGTGCAGTCGCTTCGGCCAATCGAGCCCTCAACATTTCAATCTCCCACTGTTGTTGATAACACAGGGCAAAAAGGGCAGAGTCGCACCGAGGGAAGCTCGGAGTCCGACTTGCTTCCCCGTCCTTTGCATCAATGTCAAACCAGGGTAATGGCACCCTGCTGCTGCAGTTATTCGAGGTTGGTCCCTCAGAGGAGGATGGGACCTTTCCCTCGCTCCTACAGGGAGGTGGATTCCATAGGAATATTTCTTCATCTTGTTCTTCGTTGGCCAAAGGCATAAGGTGCTGGCGGCCTTCAACCTGCCATGGGCCTGCAGTGCCTGCGTGGCTATTGCCGCCTGGAGCCGAGACTAATATCACATCGGCTTCATAAGAATCTTCTAGTGAAAAGCCCAACCCTGGATGCCAGGTGATTTGCAACAACCTCCGGTCCAGGTTTGGTGGGTTCCACATTTTCTTGAACATTTCTTTCCGACTGGAGAGCTGGCAAAAGGGGATCCCTTGCTTTCTGGTCATCTTGACCACACGACCGGCTATGTCAGGGAGTCCCATGATTGGGACGAGTGGGTCGTGCAGCTCATCGGGGAGTCTACAATCATCATCCCCCTTGACCGGGTGCTCCTTGGCCACATAAAAGATGGTAGGCAGACCCCCAGGGTTGGGCACCTCGAAGGTCCTTAATGGTTCAACCACCTGGCAGTCAGCTTCTACGAGAGGCTTGATGATCCCGGGCGGGACCCTGATGTCTTCCAGCAAGTCTTCAAGGTATGGTGTTCCCGGTGTAGGGTAGATGGGAAGAGAGGTGGCCCGGAATACCCCTTCTGCTTCAGAAATAAATGACACCTGAGGGGGAGCCACATAGCCAGGCGGTGGTGGAGGGAACCAGCTGTCAGGCTCTGCCTTCTTCTTTCCTTTGTCCTGAGTGGCTTGGGAGACTTGCTTTGGCTTTTCCAAATAGAGATTAGCATCCGATAAGTGACATTCGAACACTTCGAAAGGATGGAGGTCGGCAAAGATTCTCTCCTCTTTCCCGTTTCCGGGGTACTTGATGCATTGGTGCAGGGTGGATGGTACCACGCGGTTTTGGTGCAGCCAAGGTCTATCGAGCAACGCCTTGTAAGAGGTGCTGGAGTTGATCACATGGAACTGGACCTTGGTGGTGAAGTCACCGAGGGAGAGGTTGAACTCTGCGACCCCCATAGGGACCTCGCACTTCTGGTTGAAGCCGGCAATCTTGACGTTCCTGACCTCGACCAGGTGTACGTCAAAGTAATGTTTCTGATACACCCGATAGGGGAGTATGTTCACTGCTGCCCCAGGGTCGACCAATACTCGGTTGATGGGATGCCCATTCAGCTGCCTCTTCATGTAGAGTGACATGTTGTGACTGCAAGTAGGTAGAAGCATATCCTCTTCTGTGGAGGCCACAGCTACTTCAGGTGACATTTCTGCGAGGCAGGCTTCAACATATGTTGGCGTCTGGAGCGTAGCAATGACGGCTTGCCGTGTCTCTTCATCTAGAGATAGGATTTCCCAGATGGTGAACCTGGCTGGGATCTTCTTCAAGTGCTTGACTATTCTGTTGCTGGCTCGGACCTCGAGCAACTTCATCTCTTCGGCTCTACTGCACCTGCCTCCGCCTTGAACCTGGGGAGCTGGCTCGGAGGGTGCCTCTTCCGCTGGGTCGGGTGCCGCTTGAGCTTGCAGAGGCTGCTAGGTCACTTCCTTTTCTTTCATGAACTTGGCAAGGTTCGGGGTGTTGTCAGGTTCTTCCCTTGGCCGAGGAGGAGTCAACACCAACGGGGCCGAGGGGCTACCTGCCTCTTTGGCCTGCTGGGACTCGCGGGGGGCATGACTGTTTTCCCCTCTGAGTCACAAGAAATTCAATAAATGAAGGGGCGGCCTAGCCGACCGGTCCTCCGGGGTAGAGACCTAAGGGAGGGGGAATCTCCATGCCTTGGACCCTAGGCTCGGGGATGTGATACGGTTGTTCTCCCCTGAACAGGATGTTGTGGTTGGCCTGAGGAGGACGTCCCCACTTCCTTACTGACCTGGTGGCATGTTGGGAGGTGGATGCTTCAGCTTGATTCACCTCTGACGGCTCGACGGGCACTTCTTGCTCTTCCTCTCTCAGGGAGAGGGCTGTGTCACATAATGTTGAGAGGGTGTTGCAAGAAAGGACAACCCCACTCTTCTTCTTGTTTCTAGGTCTTCTCTTCTTCTTTTTCTTCTTCTCTTCAGTGGCTGGCAACTACTCTTGGGGAAGCTCACCCCACAAGAGAGGCTCTTCTTTCGTCTCGACTTCCGCTTCTGGAGCTAGTTCGAATGACTCGAACTCCTCCCAAGGGACATACTCCGTCAACTCCACAGGCTGGATCTCGGGCTGCTCATAATCTTCAAGCCCATCAATAATAGCTTGGAGTCTTTCAACCGCAGGGCAGGTTTCCTTGTGCACCCGCATCGGGATGTGTTTCTTCTTGTTGTGAGTGGGCCGTCTCATAACGAGCCGGGGGGCTGTGTCATGCCAGACAGGTGTCACCGGTGACGGTGCCGACCGGGGTGTAACGCCCCTTATGTGAGCTTCCGGAGTGGGCCGGGGAGCTTGTCTTCTTCTTCTGTTCTTTGTCGGCGCGGCTTGCCAACCTCCTTAGTCTTGAGCTGGCACCATGACGAAGGCTTGATAAGTAGCCTGTGTACTGGCCTCTGCCCATTCTTCAGGCAACTGCTGGTATAAAGATACCATGTTGACAGTGGTGCCGATGTTTTGCATCTCGTGCGGCTGTGGAGGATCCACTCTGAGCTCCCCCATGTCCAGCTCTCCCTTCTTGATCAAGGACTCAATGACATCCTTGAAGATGTAACAATCCTCAATCGTATGCCCAAGCATTTGATGGTATGGGCAAAAGCGAGGATCATCCTTCTTCTTCAAGTCACCAGGCCTCTTCGGATCTGGTAATGTGATCTTGTTGTACATGGTGGCCCATTCATACAGGACCCGGGCTTTGTCTCTAGGAAAAGAATACAATTTATTTCTCATCTTCTCTCGTAGGGAGGGACCTTCCCGCCATTAAGTGGACCTGGGCGGAGGAGGGTCGGCTGTCTCTTTGGCTTTCTCTCTTTGCTTCTCGAAAGCTTCAAAGTCCAGTGTGCAAACTTCTGGCGATATTGGTCTTTTCTCGACTTGCCTGGCTCTCTGGCTCGCTGCAGCTGGGGCGGAAGAGTATCGAGCAAGGAATGCCTCAATCTCTGCGACCATGTTATTTAAACGGTCAAATGACCTTACCTCAGCACCGATCATCCTCTCAAGGATTTCCTTCTTCAGATTCTGTTTACAGATCTGCACTGCATCCTTCTGATGCGGGGGACGTTTGCACCTCATGTTGAGGTTCCTCCACCTCTTTATGTAGTCGAGTGCTGACTCATCATTTCTCTATCTTGTGGCATAAAGCTCTGCCACGGTTACCTCCCGCTCAGCTATGTAGAACATTTCCTTGAATTTCTTCTGTATATCGGGCCAGTCTGTAATGGACCCGGCGGGAAAGCTCGAGTACCACTCGAAAACGAGCCCGGTAAGTGTCGAGCTGAAGAACTTGAGAAGATAAGCTTCATCCGCGGCTAGATCCCCCATAACATTTACATAATAGGCAATGTGTTCCCTGGGAGACCCTTGCCCATTAAATTTCTCAAACTTCGGCGGCTTGGTGATGCCGACCGGTAGCCTCTTGACAGCATAGTGTGCCGGGTAAGGTACCCGGTATACGTCGAATGACGTATGATCACCATCGCTCCTCTCTGCCAACTTCATGTCTATCATTTGTTTGAGCATTAGTATGCTCACTGTTGCCGGGTCAACTGGGTTTGGATAGAAATGGGCCGGTTGCGCCAGCGCCGTTGCTAACACTATCGCTTGAGGTGCAATAGTGGACCCCTGGAATGGCAGGTTCGGTGGTGGGGCCGGCGTGATATGTTGTGTCTGATGCAGGGGTACGCCACCAGTGTAGGTGGGTATTGGGGTAGACACCGTTGCCTGTGGAGAAGCTTCCGAGGCCTGACCGTTGCCCCCAGGCGTCTCTCGCAATGCTTCAGTCTGCCCGGATGTCGAGGGCTGAGCAGCTCTTTCAGTAAATTGCTTCCTTAACAATTCGATCTCCCGTTGATACTGCTGCATCATATGCAATACCGCGGGGTCGTTCATGGAAAGGCTAGGGGTGCCTCCTCCTTCTCCGATCGGCGCCTCTTCGAATGAAGTGGATGGTCCTCCCGCAGGGCCTTCTGTAATAACATTGGCAGCCAAGGACATTGAAGGTTCCTCATAGTTAGCTTCTCCAGTGTGGACTTGTGTCTGCTCAATTGCCGCTTTCCCTCTTCGGGTAAGAGGTCCTGGCCTTGTGGCAAGCTTGGACACTTCTTCGGGCTCGGTTGGTAGAGCCCCGTACCGACCAGATACCCCTGCCATGTTACAGGTATAGACACTCAGGTCTCTGCCTCTTCTTGTCGTTCTTCTCGACGGCTTACCTGGGAAGACCAATCTATCAAAGACCGATCTCCGCGGCTTCACTCCTTCCCTCAGCGGGGACTGATAGCGCTCCTCAGAGCAGTTTCTTGACTCGGCGTTGGGCACCGGCCGGGTCTCTTCTTCTTCAAAGGCGGAGGCTACTGATAAGTGTGTATTTTCCCATCTTAATTCATGCTATTTACACTATTTATGGACTTTAATAATAATAAATATGCACTTATCACACTTAATTTTAATTTAGAGTCACATAATTAATTTTTTGAAATTAAATAATTTTAATAACTATTTTTACGTATTTATGCAGGCACTCGGTACGAGGGAAGCTACATGAAATAAATATAAAGAAAAAAAAGAAAATAAAATTCTATGTTGAACTGGGCCAAAAGTCCAAAGAGTTGTTCAACAAGAAAAGAAAAAAAGATAGAAAAAAAAGGAATTTATTTGATATTTTTACGGATTTTTAAAGCTTGTAATATATATATATATATATATATATATATATATATATATATATATATATATAACCGCAAACAGCAGCGCCCCCCCCCTTTCCCGCCTTCGCGGCGGGCACGGGCGACGAGGGGGGGGCAGTCAACCCGCGGGAGGCGGTCAGCGCGGGAGGCGATGGGCACACCGCGCCCACGCGGGTGCCACGCGGCGAGAGGAAGCAGCGGACGCGGTGGCGACGCACAGCGCCGGACGCGCAAGGCACGCGGCGCGACGCGCTGGTAGGAGAGAGAAATAGAGAGAAAGAGAGAAGAAAGAAAGGAAAAGGAGGCCAGAAAAATCTGAAAAAAATTCCAGAAAAATGGAAAAAGTGTGCAGCACATGCTAGCACACAATATTGTGTCAAATATAGCAGCAATTGAGTGTTTACATTGGCCAAGTGTTCACATGCAAAGGGGTTGTTTTAACACCCTATATAAAGGACTTCATTTGTAATGGAGAGGGGTGGGGAGGAAGGTTGTGAAGGGAGGAGAGCCAAGTGTTGTAAGCTAGGGATTGATCAAATTTGTAAGTGTTCTTCAAGCTTTTTCTTTGTGGTTTTGGTAGGGATAGATTTTGAGAGCTTTTATATTTAAGTGTTAAAGTTTGTGTTAAGTTTGTATTGAAGAATTTCATTGTACTCTTAGCCATTTCGGCTTTTCATAATCAATTTACAAGCTTGTGTGATCTTCATTTAAATTTGTTGTCTTCATGGAAGTTGTTCATCTTTAAGTGTTCTTAAATTATTTTTTTCATAATTTCCTTTAATTCCTTCTAGTTTAATAGTTATTTTCCATTTTCTTAAGTGCTGTCCTGTGCATGTACTGTTCATCCGAAGTGATAGTCTCCACCAAGTTGCCATTTTGAAGCCTTTAAAATCATAATTTTACTCTGAGTTCTTCATAAAAGTTGTTTCTCTCTTATAGATCTAACTTTTATTCTTCTTCCACTTCATCAAATTCTTCTTAGTTTGAGCTCTAGAATTAATTGTTCACCGGTCTATTTTTCTGTCAGTTACTGTTCACCAGCAACGATAGATCTTGATATTTTAAGTTTTTCATTATCTTCCTTTCGTTTTCTGTGTTCTTCATAAAACTTCTTCATCTTTCAATTCTCTACAACTTTTATGTATTCCACTTTTTCTAGTTCCCTCTAGATTTTAAGTTATTCTATTTCTTCCAAACTCCTATTTTCAATAGAATTCTGTTTTGTTTTCAATTGCTAAGGCGGTCTAAAGTCAATTCTCTTGATCTTTAAATCTTAACAACTCAAGGTTTTCAACTTTCAAATCTACTTCTCCCTGTGGATTCGACTCGGTCTCACTACTTAACTATTCCATTTATTTAATTTGTGGGCCGGATATTGTAATTTGATAGTGGGGTGTATTAACGACGTGCGTTTTCCGCGCATCAAATTTTGCCGCCGTTGCCGGGGAGAGTTTGACTTTGAAGTTGATAACTTTGTGTTTTCTTTTGTATATATATTGGTGCTCACTCTTATTTTTATAGAAAAATAAAAGGATCAACAAAAGAAAAAAATAGTAATATTTAAAAAATGTCAAAAAATGTTGTGTCTCCCCGAGGTAAGTCTTCTTTATCTTCTACTCTTGTTATTTTTTATTTACCAAATAAAGAACGAGGGAATGCGATTAAGGTTAGTACTCTTACCCTCTTTCCATATATTTAGTTTCTTTATTTTTACTTTCAATATGTAATTTGTTTTCATGCTTAGAAATGTTCTTAAAAAATAAAAAAATAGAAGAAATAAAACATATGGTGGATTAGCTCATTTCACTAACAAAAAAAAATAGAAACACAAAAGCAAAAAAAAAGAAGTATAACTTGGTCTCACTATCATCTTCGAAACTGGTGTCTAAGGCTAGAGGTCAACGGCAAACGCTATAAGCGGGAAAGTGGTTACTTAATTAGGACTTTGTGAAAGCAAGGGGAGCCTCCCACTTCCACACTTGTTACCTGGCCGGTGGATAAGTTTGATGGTGAATCTAAGTTAGACTTTAATTGATAATTTTTTTGCATCAAGAAAAAAATCAAAAAATAAAATCAACAAAACATGGTGAGATCATAACTTTCATATATGGATTGGACACACAACTTAGTTAGGTTTGACCAATTGGCTCATAAATTTGATCAATTTTTAGCCATGGATCAAGACCCCTTCATACCACCTAGTCACCATGATAATGATCACATGTGGGATAACACGGCCCATTATGTAGGTGGTTGTCCAAATCCACACTCATTTCTCACCCAAAACAACCCGACCTCTTATGACAGTCCATATTCGTGGTCGGCCCAAAATGAGATCCCGTCACCTATGATGGCCCAGTTTCCATCTTTTACCCAAGACCATATTCTAACCACTCAGTTTGGGGGCCATGATCTACCTTTCACCCCGGAGCAAGGCCAATATGATCAACGGTTTTCTCAGCCCGATTACGAATCATCTCCAGATACTTATACCTCTAGCTGGGAATATCAACGAACAATCTCTTGGATGGACCAAGCAAGGCAAACCCAAATATCTCCAGAACTCTCCACACCTTATTTTGACCCATGTCCAAATAACTTTAATTCTGGTTGGAGAGATCAACATGATTATTCTTAGGAGTCTTATCAGGATCAATGCCAAAGTCCTCAAGAACAAGATTTTCAAAATTGGGCCCCATACCCAAATGATTCTTATGATCACCCCTATTATGGAGGGCAACCCATACACTCTCCACCATCTCATTCTCGGACTGAGTACCCTTCAAACTACTATCCATCACAATCTGACTCTCAGCCCACTTATCTATCTCCTCCATACACAGATTTGTATAAGGAGGATATGTTTGATCAATTGACACGGCTCTTCCAGACTCAACAACAAGCCTTCCAGGAACAACTATAAAACTTTGAGACTCATGTGAGTCGGGTTGCTAAAAACATCATAGAAATGGAAGTCGATCCAATGCCTAGCAACTCCACTATAAGTCTTGAGGACCAACTTCCTGGATTTGATGGACGTGATAACGATGAAAATCCATATGTTCAACCTATGATTCCCCAATCTATCACTCATATCACTGTTGATTTTGAGGGAATCATATAAGAATCTTATGAGGAGGACCTAAAGGAAGAGCAGCCTAAGATGCCTAAATCCAATTCCACTTGTGAAGAGGATTATGATGAGTTTGAAGATTATGATGATCTTGAGTCGTTGGGGGGAGAAGAAGAGGATGACGATTTGCCAGTCAATGACCAAATTCCATTACTTGCCATTCCTAAATTTGATGAATCTTCTTTCCGAATACATGATGATAAAAATATGAGTGTGGAGGGTGAATTAAGTGTATACATAAATCCATCTTCTTGGGTAATTGAGGAACCAGGTACTCCACTGGACAGTCACTCTAATTGGGCATCTCATGATTTAGAGAATGATGTGGATCTTTTACCCACCCCTGACCTTGGTGAATCCACAATCATTCCAAATATTTTGTCCCTCGCCAACTGGTCGGATCCATCAGACTCTTATGAGAATCCGTGTGTTAAGGAACACACTGATTTCATTCCTAATCCTCCTTATCTCCTTGACACTGGCCAAGTGGTTGATTCTCCCAAATTTCATAACACTCCCATCCTCTCTCACTTGAACGATACGCAAGTAACTCCTAAGAGTGAGGATGCGGAAAAAAATCAAAGAAAAACTAAGGCCCGCATTGATGTGTTTAACACTTATAAAGACCTTCAGTGTACAGAGGAATATTTTGTCATTGAGGATATGATAATTCATCCACCATTATCTGACTGAGGGGATCCATCCAAATTCCTAGACCCACCTTGGCATGCTTCTAGCCCACATGCACATACATATAATCTTTTTCTCCAATGGTACAAGGGCTGGAGTTTATCAGAGGATAAGATCATTTGGTGGCTCATTCTGAATGCCACCCGTTGGTTAGTGAGTTACATTGCGTCTGACTGAAGACGTTCAATTTAGCGCTTTTTGGGAGGCAGCCCAACGTTTTTATAGTTTGGTGTGCTAATAAATGGCTTTTTGGGAGATAACTCAAGTTTTTTATTGTGGTTTTGTGTTTTTATTTTGCAGGTTTGAATAAAGGATAAGTTGGGGGGAGAGAGTTGATTGCTTCCTCTGTTTCTCCGATTTTCCAAGCCAAAGTACCGTCTCTCAAACGCCAAAGCCGTCGAAGTACACATCAGGTTGTCCCATTCTTTCACAAACTATCATGTTTACATTGTTCATTATTTCTATTGCTTCTGCCATTGAGGACAATGCCATTTAAGTTGGGGGGTGAGGGGAAAATTCAATTCAAAATTTTTCAACATTTTTCCAAATTCATAATTTTTCCAAATTTTTCACACCCTTTTTACTTTCTCTTGTTACAATACATTCCCAGTTGGAGTTTCTTGATTCATGTCTCATGGAAAGTGATTCTGGAATAGAAAAGACTAGGGAAAATGATGATGGAAAATTTATTAATCTAGCCATGGAAAATTGATTTAAGAATCTCTTTAAAGTTCATGTGCACTTGAGAAAAATGAAAATCATATTGCACGCTAATGAAACACGTAGGACAAGCCTTCTGCTATTTTAAATATGTTGTCTGATATTCAGCACTTCTTAAGGAAGAGATTTTTTTTTTATATAAGCTTTCTGCCATGCTATTTATCGAAAAATTAGTGCAAATGCACAAGTGACAAAAGTATGAGAAAAACACCATGAAAAATGCTCCGATTCTGAGTAACCGGGCCTACTTCACCTAAGACGTGTTGAGGTTCACGTAAAAAGAAAAAGGGAACTTTGATCTGTGTAACCGGACCTACTTCACCTAAGACGTGTTGAGGTTCGCGTAAAACAGTGAAGGGTAGTGCAACATCATGTGTGTAAAGAAAAAAAAAGAAAAAATATATAGATCCCAACCGGGACATAGCAATAAGGCAGACAAAAAGCTAGTATGCTGAATGCTCTGATTAAAAAGTGCAGAATTGAAAGACACTTGCTTGTAATAGCAAATGGGGGACACAATTATCTTCACTATAGACTTAGCATTACACATGCACAAGTGCTACTGAATTTTGATTAGAATTCTTAATCATGTACCTTAATTTCCTACATAAGGCTAGTCTGTGGTAATTATTCCAGATTCCTAATCTTAAGTCGATTCTATGAACGATGATCTGGAAATGAGGCATGAACTTTGTAAACTCTTGTTAGTCCTTACATTTTGAGATTATTTGCATTGCTAAGGGACTAGCAATGAGTAAGTTGGGGGGGTGTGATAAGTGTATATTTTCCCATCTTAATTCATGCTACTTACATTATTTATGGACTTTAATAATAATAAATATGCACTTATCACACTTAATTTTAATTTAGAGTCACATAATTAATTTTTTAAAATTAAATAATTTTAATAACTATTTTTACGTATTTATGCAGACACTCGGTACGAGGGAAGCTACATGAAATAAATATAAAGAAAATAAAATAAAATAAAATTCTATATTGAACTGGGCCAAAAGTCCAAAGAGTTGTTCAACAAGAAAAGAAAAAAAGATAGAAAAAAAGGAATTTATTTGATATTTTTACGGATTTTTAAAGCTTGTAATACATAATATATATGTAGTATATATTATATATATATATATATATATATATATATATATATATATATATATATATATATATATATATAACCACAAACAGCAGCGCCCCCCCCTTTCCCGCCTTCGCGGCGGGCACGGGCGACGAGGGGGGGGGGGGGGCAGTCAACCCGCGGGAGGCGGTCAGTGCGGGAGGCGATGGGCACACCGTGCCCATGTGGGTGCCACGCGGCGAGAGGAAGCAGCGGACGCGGCGGCGGCGCACAGCGCCGGACGCGCAAGGCACGCGGCACGTGGCGCGACGCGCCGGCAGGAGAGAGAAATAGAGAGAAAGAGAGAAGAAAGAAAGGAAAAGGGGGCCAGAAAAATCCGAAAAAAATTCCAAAAAAATGAAAAAAGTGTGCAGCACATGCTAGCACACAATATTGGGTCAAATATAGCAGCAATTAAGTGTTTACATTGGCCAAGTGTTCACATGCAAAGGGGTTGTTTTAACACCCTATATAAAGGACTTCATTTGTAATGGAGAGGGGTGGGGAGGAAGGTTGTGAAGGGAGGAGAGCCAAGTGTTGTAAGCTAGGGATTGATCAAATTTGTAAGTGTTCTTCAAGCTTTTACTTTGTGGCTTTGGTAGGGATAGATTTTGAGAGCTTTTATATTTAAGTGTTGAAGTTTGTATTGAAGAATTTTATTGTACTCTTAGCCATTTCGGCTTTTCATAATCAATTTACAAGCTTGTGTGATCTTCATTTAAATTTGTTGTCTTCATGGAAGTTGTTCATCTTTAAGTGTTCTTCAATTGTTCTTTTCATCATTTCCTTTAATTCCTTCTAGTTTAAAAGTTATTTTCCGTTTTCTTAAGTGCTGTCCTGTACATGTACTGTTCATCCGAAGTGATAGTCTCCACCAAGTTGCCATTTTGAAGCCTTTACAATCATAATTGTACTCTGAGTTCTTCATAAAAGTTGTTCCTCTCTTATAGATCTAACTTTTGTTCTTCTTCCACTTCGTCAAATTCGTCTTAGTTTGAGCTCTAGAATTAATTGTTCACCGGTCTATTTTTCTGTCAGTTACTGTTCACCAGCAACGATAGATCTTGATATTTTAAGTTTTTTATTATCTTCCTTTCGTATTCTGTTTCTGTGTTCTTCATAAAACTTCTTCATCTTTCAATGCTCTACAACTTTTATGTATTCCACTTTTTCTAGTTCCCTCTAGATTTTAAGTTATTCTATTTCTTCCAAACCCATATTTTTAATAGAATTCTGTTTTATTTTCAATTGCTAAGGCGGTCTAAAGTCAATTCTCTTGATCTTTAAATCTTAACAACTCAAGATTTTCAACTTTCAAATCTACTTATCCCTGTGGATTCGACTCGGTCTCACCACTTAATTATTCCATTTATTTAATTTGTGGGCCGGATATTGTAATTTGATAGTGGGGCGTATTAACGATGTGCTTTTTCCGCGCATCAGCTACTGCCCCTAGTAATCTCTGGCAACTCATGGGAGTGCTCCCCGGGCCCCGCAAGTTGTTCCTCATGGCTTGCTCCACTCCTTCCCAGTCTTGATCACGAGGAGAAGCCGGTGATGTCGCCCTGTTGGCAGCAATGGGCATGTGGGTTGCAGGCTCCACACGGGCAGCCTGATAGTGACGTCGGTAGTGTCGACGGTGGATGTTCTCCACTGGGGCCGGTGTAGTTAATGCCAGCTGGCGGATGGAGGCCAATGTCCTGACCCGATCTCCTTGTTGTGCCCTTGCCGGACGGAAGGTGCTGGGCCTTGCCTGGGCTGGTGATGTGAACCGGGCCCCCTTGGGAACCCAAATTTGCTTACATTTGGTGGGCCTGGAGGCTGACTGATGCTGCGGCGCTGGGGCCGGAATGGCAGGCGTCATCTTGCCCTTCATCTTCTCCAGTGCCTGAAAAGAGTTGCGCACTGGTACGGCGGGTACAATGCGGTCCGGGATCACCTCGGAACGTTGCCTGGTAAGATGCACCCGGATAGTCCCGATGACAGCAAACTTGTCGGTGCTGGAGAACCGGCCTCAGGGTGATGTCGTGGCGTGGCTCCTCAGGAGCCTCCTCTGGTGAGAGGCCGACCCCTGGCGAGATGGACCGGCAGTTTGGTGCACATGGTGCACGTTGCACCTTAGCGTCCTGGTCGGGACGGTCTTGGAAGTCTCGGCCACTGATCGGCCGACAGCAGCTTTGGCGACGCCCTGGATGGGAGCATTGCTTTCAGTCCTTTCAGACGCTTCCACGTCCAGCAGGTTCGTGAAGGCTACCCCGAGGAAGTTGGGGAAGCCTACCGCGGGCGGGAAGCTCTCGAAGCTGAGGGGGACGACCAAGTAGCCATTCCGAACATGGCTCTCGATGGCCTGTTGACCGAACGTGGGGGCCCTCCTGGTGTCCGAAATGCAACCTGCATTTGCAAATCAAACAATTAGTATTACAAGAAAGGGGCCGTAGGGCCCTTAATCTCAACAAAGAGGTGAAGGGTGATTTCGGTCCCACCGGGCGTGCCAGACTTGTGGACGCACTAAAATTCGGAAAGAATCCGTTCGTTTGTTGATCGGGGTTCATTCGTTTATTTAGTGCGAGGGCGTGCCAGTCACAAAGTGACGATTTATTCGGGCTTCATGGAAGCCCATGGTGCGCGCGATCTGACTAATCAGACAATTGTGTAGTTCGTGTCGGGACAAAAACGCGCCGTGCCATAAAGGCCACGGCATTATTTACATTCCCCATACGGGGGAACACCCTTGATTGATTGCCGGGAATAAGGGCCCTACGACCTGAAATTCATGGTAATAAAGTGAGAACAAAGATCTCGGGTCATGTTCAAACAAAACCGCGTTGGGGCGTAAAATGTTCATAGATACATATGTGTTGGTCACTCACGGACCATTTCATGTTTGGACGGAAGTCTACATTTGTAGCATCGAAGACGATGATAAAACCGTACGGATGTCTGCCGTAGGTACGGCAAGTTTAATGCGGATGCGGGATCGGATCCTGGAAGAAGTGGGTCAAGCTGATGGACTATCGTCCAAAGAGGTGCATGGATCATGACCATGTCGGGGATTCCGAGGTCCACGTCCGATACCACGGGGCATCATTGCTTTTCTCTTCACGCACAGTCCGGGGAAGCGAGTTGTTAAATGTGAAACCCGAACTCGCCAACGTGCGCCCTCGCACGCGGATCAATCTGCGTGGTCAGGTCGCGGGGTTCGACCTGCCCGGTCAGGTCGCGGGGGTCAAGGGGGCAGCGCCCCTGGTGGGGGTTTCCGGGGGCAGAGCCCCCAGAACAAAATTTTGATTATAGCGGGAGGAAACTTTTGATTAGTTTTATTCATTAGCTTCAAGTCTTTTCTTTTATCTGATTAATCATTCTCTCTCTTTCAGGCACGCCGGTTTAGGGAGATACCAAGAGAGGATAGGGCGCGCCGGATAAGGGACCCAGAGAGGGGAGGGGCGAGCCGGTTATGTAGGTGTTACAAGGGGAGTGCGCGCCAGTTATGGGTTGCACAAGAGGGGCGCGCCGGTTTAGTGGGAGATGCCAAGAGAGAATAGGGGCGCGCCGGTTTAAGGAAGGCCAAGGGGCGCGCCGGATCAAGGCTCAAACATAAAGGGGGGTGCACTATTCATTCCAAGAATTCCAACTTGATTTTGGGTGTAGGGTTAAACCGGCGCGGGGGAGGGCACGCCGGATTAACCCATGCCGGATTAACATCACACCGGGTTAGGGATCATGTAAGGGGGGAGCGCCGATTTAAAGCCCAAGCAATAGAAGAGCGCCGTATTACGGCAACATCAAGGGCAAATGGGAAATGGGGCGCGCCGTATTAAGGCCATGCAAGGGGAGAGGGGCACGCCGGATATGGAGGGCAAGGGAGGGCGCGCCGTTTTAGCATTTAAAGTAGGAGATGGGGGGCTTTTGTGAGGAGGGTTGAAGCGGCGCGGTGGAACAGTGGCCGCGCTATTTTAACTCGCGCCGGAATAGCTATATGGGGTTGTTTCAATGCTCTGTTTACTGTGTTTCCTTTTTCATTCACCCGTAGGTTGATTCAAGGTTTGATTTGCTCGTTCTGTTGATAGATCAAGCTGGTAATGAGGAGGTTGTAAGAGTCTTAATCATTTTAATCATTTATTAAGATGAAACAACATGAACGTCTAAGCATTTTATTCAGGCAGTTTGCTCACAGAGGCCTCAGTTTGTTCTTCATTAGTTCAATTCGTTCACATGTTGTTGTGAGTTCTTAGCCCTAGCGAAAATCGGGCAGCATCTCCCCTGGACCGGGACTTACCAGAGAGAGGCGAAAGCCACCACATGAATTACTCCCGGGTAAACTCTCAAAAATGCGGAACGGCCTCACGGCGGTCCGTTAGCCCAAGTGTGAGTGTGGAACGCTCGAGGGCCAGCCTACAAGAGCGACCATGACTCACGGGCGATGATTTTCGAAGTGGGACAAATGTTTGGCACAGTAGGGCAAGAAGTATTCATCCATCGAGTGGGTTATCTTGAGGGTCATGCCATGGAGCGGCAGACCTCAAAGACCCCCGGATGATTGGAGAGTGAGAATGGGAAGCAAGGACCAGAGCGATGGAGATTGAGCTTTCAAAAAAAGGTTTTCCTTTATTCATCCACACAAACTGGGGAAGGAGTCTTGATACAGAGAAGATGGAAACGAAAGCATTACAAAAAAAGGAAGGAGAATACATTCGACGGAGAGAGAGAACAACATTAGACAGAGGAGAGAGAGAGAGAACAAGCTTCTCCCTCTCGGAACCACCCCTCACCCTTACTCCCCTCTCTTCACTTCATCTCACCTCTCCGACGCGAGGAAGCAGCTTCTTTTCTCTTCGGTGGACTCTTCCTCTCAGAAGATCTCACCTCTCTTTTCCCTTTTTCTCCCGTTGCACACTGCCCTGCCGAGAGAGAGAGCCAGCCTCTTCCCCTCATTTTCATAGTAATGCTCCTTTTTATAGAATGGCTCGCCTGGGAGGTTCCTGCCACTTCCACCTCGTCCGTGACGAAGCTCGGAGTTGACATGGTGCGCTGGACGACGCTGGTTCATGCCGTACGCTGCTGTTCGTTCTAGGATGAGATGGTGGCAGGTCCGCAGGGGTTGCTTTGCCGTTGTTTCTCCTGTGCTGTCGAACGGAGGTAGAGACATAGCGTCGGGCATTGAATGTCCCCCTGTGTATCACATTTATGCCGAACAGAGTATCGTGCCAGAGATGGGCCGCAGCACCCCACCATGGCGGGTGGGGTTCCTGAGCCGGTGCCACCTTCCTCTACTCCTACGCCATCCCCCCCTCTCTCCTTTGCCCAAGCACTGAGGAAGAAAATCAACTGGGAGCCCGGTTCGATTGTTGACTCTGCCCCGCCCATAGTTCTGATGCGTCCAGCGGACGCCGCGCCACCCTCAGTTCTTGGTTCTGGTATCAAGCTCCCTCACCTCCTATAGGTTCTCTCCTTCCCTGGGCTTGAGCCGGCGTCGGGGTTTTATGACTTTGCGGCGGCTCATGCGGCCTTCGTGGGCAACCCTGTCATGGACCGTTCGCGGGTGGGGTCGCGGACAGAGGCCGGTCCGTCCCAGCGTTCCTACCGGCGCTCCAACTCCACTTCCTCCTCCCGCGATCGGCAGTGCATTTTTGACGAGGCTCCTCCTCCTCCCCGTCGCTCACTTCGGCTCCAGTCAGCCTTGGCGGCGCCCCCCCCGCAGGTCCACTCTTCTGTCTCCGAGGACCCCGATCACGATGGTTCCGACCTTGACCCTCTTGATTGGACAGGATCTCCGGACCGTCGGCGCAGAATCCGTTCTTCGTCCTCATCCGACTCTGAAGGGGCTTTCGACGAAGATTCTACCTTGTTGGGGCTGTGAACTTTACTTGTGCTGTGGGTCCATGGGTTCTGCGCCTTGCCCACGTCTTGGCCTTTCTGGCCTCTTTCTTTTATGGGCCTTTCGGCCTTGTACTCGTCCTACCCCCCTTCGGGCGACGTTCCCCCCCTCCCCCTGTCCCCTTCTCTTTTACTGCTTTCCTTAATTAAAACGCTTGCCTGGCGGCCGGGGTAGTGTGTTCATCTTCTTCCGTAATAAAGGGATGAACCCCCTCCCCCCTCTACCACCTTGCAAGTATTTACTTGAGTTAAAAAAATGAGGTTAAAACGACGCGGTCACTATTACCCCGCGCCGTTTTAAACCCACATGAAATTAGCGCGCCAGGTAAGGTTGTAAGAGGTGGCGCCATATTAAGCATTTCAAAGAATAATGGCCCTTCTGTGAGTACGCCGGGTATGCCAAGGGGCGCTGGATTAAAGCAATGCAAAGGGGGTGGTGCCGTTTTAAACCAATCATGGGGTGACGCCGTTTTAAGCCTCAAGGTGATTCTTCTCAGAAGCGCGGCCATTTATATGAACGTTGGCATTCCCGAAATATTTTAGTTGCGATGCATGGCCTCCGCAATGTTCTGTTCGTAGCTTCTGGGGCGCGGTCAAGACTTTGCGTGACTTTCGGTGCATGCCGGGCTGTGCCCCAGTTCCCGCCTTTTCTTTGATTCTGCTCTCAGCATGGCTGGCCGTAGAGTTGTTGCCGTATCTTCTGCCCGGGGGCTTCCTTAACGGATGGCGGACCACCAAGTGAGTTCTCGTCCTGGTTGGGTGAGGTATGGGTTTGTTCGGCCCTCTCGTCTTCGACGCTTGAGCGCATAGACGCGAGTGTCGTATGATCATCATCATCACCATCATTTTTTTGACGTCCACACCTTCCCAAGTGTCAATAGGCTCTTCCCGCCTAATCCTTCTTAATCCCTCTTGGTTTAGACAATAAGTTTTGGCTAATTTAGTGAGGTGCATTTTGGCCAATCTTACCCTCCTTTGTTCGGGCATAGGGTACCATTCAAAATATTGGTCCATGGCAGTTTCACATTTTAAGTAGACACTTAATTCATGGGAACCATCAAAGTTTGGGGCCTCTACCTTGACCATCCTTAAGAGAGAGTCATCCGGGTCGTCCCGTGGACGCCTTTCAAGATTTTGATGGTGGCGAGGCCTCTCATAGTCATGGTAGGGGTCAACATTCAAGTCCTCCCTATTAATTTCAGCATGTGGAGGGTGGGCTCTTGGTCCATTGTTCCTTGGGTGGAACTCATCCCTATGAATTTCAACATGTGGAGGGTGGGCTCTTGGTTCATTGTTCCTTGGGTGGAACTCATGCTCTTCTAGCCGAGCAAGCCGAGTGGAAAGGGACTCAAGTTGGGTAAGAATGTTTGTAAGGGTAGCATCCACCCGATTCATTTGGCCGTGGGGTTTCTCCCTAGGGGCATCTTGGTTGAGTTGGGGATTGGGATCCATGGGGGGAACCGAAGACGATGGGTTGGGTCGGGAAATGGCTCCACTACGGGTGGACATGCAAGAGAGGGGAATGAAATGAAGGATGGACACACAATGCAATGGTCCTAGGACTTAGATTTGATAGAGATAAGTCTAAATTTGCGCTGATATCAATTGGTGTGACACGCCCTTGGACTCTAACAAACAAGCACAATTAACAATGATAACGGACCAAAATCGGCGTCCGCTCACCCGACACTCACCCAAACCCGGGGTAACTTGGCGATGCCAAGTGGAGGATGTGAGGGTTGGGCCCTTGCTGGTAGAGGGCCAGCAAGGCCAAGGTTTGTTCCCAAGGGTATGGAGGCCCAATTCAATGGAGCCGACGTTGTGCCGAGGGCACCGGTTACACTCTTCCCCACGGTGGTCACTCGAAGCAACGGAGCTTGAGGGACCGAGCACTCACTCTCACGGCCAACGGAGCTAAGAGCAAATATTGAAAGGACAAGCACTAAGGGAAGCAAGGTTAGAATACTTACTCGACCGGTTTGAAGAAATCGGTCCCGCTCGGAGACGTGGGCGAGCGGGGAAGCGTGGTTCCCCACACGCTGCGCCGGAGTAGCTTGACCCTATTTTAAAAATTTACAACACTACTCCCCATGCAAGGGGGTGGAACAAGGGGAGGGGGAGTCATTCATACACTCAAACACTACCTCCCACAGGGAGGGGCTTTAAGCCGGCCAGGCGGGGAGGGGAAAAATTGAATTGGAAGCCGAACGGATGGACAACGCCGGTTCTGCCTGCTCTCTGGAACAGGGAATAGACGGTTGAAGATGACGCTGCTACGGCCACTCTTGAATTTTTACGATGATCAGACAAGTTGGAAAATTGTCGTAGCTAGATCAGAATGACGCCTGAATTTTGTTGATTTCTCTGGTTGCCGGTGCCGGTCGGGGTCAGACTGCAAACAGGGCCCCTAAGTTCTGACTCTGGCGGCAGAAGCACCTTAGCAGTAGGAAGAAGAGGTCGCCACGAGCACTCCCGAACTCTGAATCATGTGTGTCTGGAATCGTTGGAACCATTGTCGAGTCTTCTTCGAAACGTGACCCACGGGAATGCCAGATGATCTTGGAGCAGCTTGGGAGAACCCGAACAGTGGACAGAGGTCGGTTCAGTCCCAGAGGGGACAGAACTGCGCACCTGAGGGAGGAAAATGAGAAAACACAGCTCTGGATGCTGAACGGGGTTATGCTTCTTGATACTGGAAGTCGACTTAGTGTAGAAACTCCCAGCCAAGGCCCGCCTTCAGAGCTTCAATAAGTTGGCCGTGGGAGCCTCGGAAATTGGCTTCAGGTTGACTGTCAGGAAGCAGATGCGCAGTCGGGGAAGATCGCATCCCCCGAGCAGCCACGGACTCAGAACGGGACGGGACCACCACCATTGCGAAGAAGACATGGAGACACTTCCAATGGTACAACTTGAGCCTTCAGATATGCTTGGACAAAGTTGGGGTAACCTCTGTAAGCTGCTGATCCTCTCCTGACTCAGAGCTGCGAACTAGCTGGTTAGGAGAAGATTCAATGGCACAAGGGATGGGGGAGGAGGGTGGCTAATGGTGTTGGGAAGTGGTGGAATGGTGGGAGGGGGATGTGGTGGAGGTATGGATTGAGAGCTATGGTGGAGCTAGAAGGGTTTTGGGGAGGGGAAGGGGCAGAGAAGATGCTGGTTCACTGCACTAGGTGGGGGTGGGAAGGGGAGGTGGAGGAAGCACAAGTTGAAGGAGAGGGAGAATGGGGGGCGACCAGATCTGGTGGCCTCAAGTTGGCGGCGGCCTAGGGTATGGAAAGGGGGAGGGAGGAGTAGAGGGAAAGATTCAAACTCCCTTTGGGGGCTGGGAGATTGTGTGGGGAAGAGGAGATTGTGTTGGGAGTGGTAGGGGGTGGTTGGTGGTTGGAGGGTGGAGTAGAGATAGGTGGAGTCTATCTTGGGGGTGGGGTGGATTAAAGAGGAGGGTGTGGGGAGTTGGAGTGGACTTAATGGAGGGGGAAGGGGAGAGAAAGTAGTTGGGAAGGCGAGGAGAGAGAGAAGGGGGCGAACCCCATAGAGAGAGAGAGAAGGAGAGAGAGGGGTAGGGGATTGAAGTGGGCTTCTCACCCTAGGTTTCACACCTTCTCACATGGAATCTCTCCACTAAGATTTGAATCTTGGACTCTTAAAATGGCAATTTTTATTAACTTGAAATGGGGGAAATGGGATCCTATATATAGGCAACCCACATTTTACAAAAAGTCCCTGACTCATGCAACATTGACAAATAACCAAGAGGTAGGGGGCGCCCTTGGGCCTAGCCCAATGAATTGGGCCCAACAACAATCTAATCAATCATAATGACACTCAAACTTAAGGAAATAAACAAAAGACCTAGGGACATGACTCAAATAAAAGGGAAAATACATCAAAATGACTCAAATAGAAAGCTCAAAATGGATAATGGGGTCCACATGGAATGATGCCCGAGCTCAAACAACTCTGGAGTGTGAAGATGTCCCAAGCCAGAGGGAGTCGTGGGTGATGCCTCCATCACACTCGGACCCACCGACCAGCACGTGGGCCCCACGTGCATGAGTACGTGTGCCGGCGAAGCTACAAAAAATGCTACTCGTCAACTCAAACCCGCTACTCCCGGGTCCCACTATGTAGCCCTTTACCTCCCTGCGTGGAGTGGGCAGAAATATTCACTTCTGTAATTCTTAATAATTGTTGTTCCGGGAGTACAAGTTCGGCCAAGATCGTCTTCCCCACGTCCGGAGCGTGGGGGTATCGTATTCGCTCCCCACTCGGCATTTTGCTTTATTCGTATATTTTCTTATGCCGCTGCTAGAGAGCATGATAGGATAAATTAGCTCGTTATCATATTGTTATTCACCGCTGCGAGAGAGAGACTGAGTGACCCATCCCGTGACTCGATCCGAGTACACGCGGAAAGTCGATACCCGAGACTCACTGCCGGTTTCTCAACCACGCACGGTCCAACGTTTCCCTCGCTAGGGATGAGTCGCGAGCTAGAGTCTCAGGTCGCGTGTCCATCCCGCATCAGCTACCTTCCCAATAGGCGTAGCCTATCGTTCTGGGAACACCTTTTGATATACCGGGTATCGGAATGAAATACACACTTAAGACAAAACTATCATAGACTCAACTTTTCTCTGATACCAATTTGATGCAGGACGACAAGCGACTCGGTATCGATTGGATGCGAACCTGAGACTCTAGGTGACGACGCGACACGACTAGCAACGACACGACCAATGCGACACCAACAGAGTTCCAAAAGAGAAGGATATATACTCAACAAGAGACACGAGCTCCCGGACGTTCCTAAGAGAGGGAAATGTGTGGATCTGCGCTGTTGAGAAATCGGCAATGAGTCAGGGAGGTCAACACTCCTTCGTGCCCGGATCGGGTCACAGAATGGGTCACGTACACTCTCTCATAGCGGTGATATTATTTGATTGGACTAGATATCCTATCACTCAAGCAGCGGCAAATAAACACATACGAGATAAGCAAATGCCGAGAGAGATTGAGACGATCCCTCCACGCTTTGGGCGTGGGGAAGACGATCCCGACCAAGACCCGTACTCCCGATATAGTAAATAATCAATAATTATAGTAATGAATTTTACTGCTCACTCCACGCAAGGAGGTAAAGGGCTACACGTGGGACCTAGGAGTACCGATCTCAGGTTGACGGGTAACAAGCTGGAAGGGCTTTCGGGGCGAAGGCGGGCTGCTGGTCTGACTCGGCACTATTCAAACTCACTGGGTAGCAAGCGAGTTCGGCACGTGGGATGGTGACTTCCAATCGACTTCTGGTCGAGGCGACTGGACGGGACGTCGGTGGAAGGCTCCTCTTCGATGACTGAAGTCGGTGGCGGCTGAATTGCAGCCGGCGTATTTTTGGAGGAATTACTCGATGGACTGCTCTTGCTGGCCTGTCACGGGATAGATCTGCACACTTGCACAAAAATGATCACCACACCCAGATCCGGTGTCAGATCGTGACAAAACTAGTGCCGTTGCGAAGGGAACTTAGAGAGCTTCAACATATGTGAATTTCAGATCTATCCAATGGTCTAGATCGAAATAAAAAACTCTATGCTCTGTAGTTGTTTCTGGCTCAGAATCCAGATCAAGCAGGACATAGTGAGATCTGTCTGAAAATGAATTTTGACCGAAGGGAAGTTGGAAGATTTGGACTTTGGGAATTTTATGTGTGAGAGGGGGGGAAGTGGGGATCATGCATAAATATTTTGGTATTTTTATGAGATGGTTTAATGAGTGGAAAAATTCATGGATCTGGCTTCTGTCTCACAGATTTGCTGATTGGCAGACTGTAAGGGGTGGAGAGATGTGACTGGGAGGAAGGGCAAATGGGGGATGATTGAGGTGAAAGTTAAACTGGAAGAAGGGGGAAACACGAGAAACAAACCCTTAAAACCTCAGCTTGATCAGATGGCTGGATCTGGAGATACAACCTCTTCTTTAAGCTTTTGTTCTGCAGGTCGCAAGTTTGGACAGCATGCTGGAGATTGGGTTGTGGCGGCTTGTTGGCGGCTCCGATGGCGGCGGCGGCTGGGAATCACACCCAGAGGGAAAGATGGAACTTGGAATTACTCCAAGATTTGGGGCATCACACCCAGATCTGCTGTAATATCTGTTGCAAGGGTGGAAGAGAGGGAAGAGAGAGAGGTGCCCTAAGGCATTCTTCACACAAATGCTTTTTTTCTTCTATTTTTATCAAATATTATTACAAGAGACATTAAGTAGTAAACCCTAGACCTAGGATAAATGACCACATATACCCTTGGTCAAGGGGGCATATTGGGGAAGGGAGACAAAAGAAGAATAAAAAAAATCCCACAAGGGACAAAAGAGGGGGCGCCCTCCCCTTAAAGAAGCCAATTTTGATTTTTCTTCCCTTGGTCCAAGTCCACCATGGACCATGGACCAGCCCCTATGGACCCTAGCAACTATGTGGCCCAATGAGAGAGAGGGTGGGGGCCCGCTGGGCCTAAGTTGCCTTTTACAAAGAAACCCAGTAATTTAGCCCAATTAACCCATTAACTCCTAATAGTCCATTGGCTTATAATTACCTTACAAATGACCCAAATGACTCAATGATTAAAATGTAAATTAAAAATGTTAGATGCCTGGCGTCGATTCCCATCAGTCTCCCTTTCCATTGTTTTTAAAAGCTGTCCAATTATTGGGGCTAAGGCTATGGATGGTATGGATTTGGGTAGACCCATACCCGAACGATGTATATCCAAACTCATATCAGATACAACAAAGTTATTGCATAAACAGGTGCCCGGGTGAGTGATTAATTTATTAAGTGTTGGGTAGGCTTAAAAAATCTCCAATGTAGTTGGCAAATAAGATTAATTTCAGGTTCAGATTCATAGAAATTTTATGTGGTATATGATATTGGGATGTCATTCGGTAACTGGTACGCACAGAGCCAACATGTCAGAATGGATTTGTTAACGAGTTTGGACCGATTTTAACACCCCCTATTTGAGGCACTTAAAAAAGAAAAAAAATAGAATCTCATTTTATTAATGTCACCAACATTAACCTTTAGGTTGTTGGCCATGAGAGGCCAATTAAACCAACATGCTTTTCTAGGTATGGGCCTGCCTTTGATATGCATCTTTCTTATCTGCATAATTGGACCGTTATTACTTCCAATCCATCACTGTTCTCGATCACTCTCCCCTGGGCCTTCGTGGGTTCGCTCATAGGGTCAATATGATTTCCTAATGGCACGGTACGACAAAGTGTCATATTGATCTGACTAGAACTTTACAGAGTTTTTTTTTATGCCTTCTTTTTTTGAAAGAGGATCCGTATCATATCAGACAATCCATCCATTCCAATTTTCCTAAATACTATACAAGTCGAAAAATCATGAATGTGTACTTGAACATGTTGGATAAATGAATACAATGGAGAAGTTTCGGCTCTAATTTGTGATTCAAACAAAATTAAGCATCAAAATAGACTTGCTGACAAATTAATTATCTTAAATCTTGACAAAATTGTAGAATGAAATCTGAATTTTAGGCCAAGATTTGTAAAACCTCAAACAATCTCTATTTCAATACAAAAAAATAAAAGATCCATGAATAAGTAACCGGTCGATTCAAACCCAATGTTATGCCGATTCAAATGAGGCAACTCTCATTTTCAAACACCCATTTTAACCTCCATGAACCCCCCCACTGACCTCCCCCTCCCCCCCACCGGAACCCCCCACCCTCCTAGAGCCCTGAACCCCCCACCTCCGGGAGCCCTATGCCCCGTCCCTGAACCCCCCACCCTCCCAGAGCCCCCTCCCTGAACCCCCCACCTCCGGGAGCTCTGTGCCCCATCCCCGAACCCCCCCACCGACCTCCCCCTCCCCCCCACTGGAACCCCCTCACCCGCCCGGAGCCCCCTCCCTGAACCCCCCCACCGGAACCCCCCACCCTCCCGGAGCCCCCCCACCGGAACCCCTCCCGGATGATCCCCAACCTTAAACAAAAAAGACAATGGCACCGGAGGGGGAGGGGGAGAGGGAGAGGGAGGGGGCTTACCGGACCGGAGAAGATGGCGAGCGACGGTGAGGACCGGTGAGGATGGCGATGGTGAGGATCGTGTCCAGGACGGCAACGTATCGGCGGCGACAGTGAGCTCAAGTGGCGACGGTAAGGATGCCACCGGAATGGGGGAGGAGGGGCGAACCAACGATCAGACCGAGAGTGAGAGGGAGATCGGGGTGGGGGGGAAGGGTTCAGTCGAGGCGGGATAGGCAATTTTTTAGATGGATTTCAGACGGAATTATTTCCGTCTGAAATTACAGACGGATTTCAGACGGAGTTGATTTCCATCTGAAATTACAGACAGATATTCAGACGATATATTTATCCGTCGTGTAACACCCGGGAATTTTAAAATAGAAGGCAATTCTGTGGCGGATTCCATAGCTTCCCTGGCTTGTTCTATGAAATGTAATTCCTTTTTTTCATCCCATGAGCTCCCTTCCAATATTAAAGGTGCAGCTCGTTTAGATAAGCTAGGCATGCCTGGCTTACGTTTGATGTAATTCTTATTCTTTTACAATGCTAATAAAATTTGCCTCCTAGAGATTGATGGTGGAGTGGCTATTCCCCTTACCTCTGGCAAGGGGTGCACTCTCCCACCTTTCCCTAGGTAGGATTTTTCTTGATTAAAAAAAAATTTAAAATAGAAATATACAAAAAATTATTATATATATATTTAATTATTGAACTCATATTCTAATTCTATTGGATTAACCATTTAAAACATTTAATTACCAATAGATGCTTTAGAAGATGCCAAATTATATTTTAGGAAATACCAATTTATATTTTCAATCACTTAGGAAATTAATATTACACTATTCCAAAGAAATAGGAAATATGTTATATAGATAGTGTTTTAAAGGATAAACATCACTTTTACAAGATGCCAATTCATATTTTCATAATTTAGAAAATTTCATGTTTCAACTTTTACATTATATCATTATTTTGAAGAAATAAGGGTATATAGATGGAGTATTAAAGGATAAACATAATTTAGAAAGTGAGAAAGGGTATATAGACAATTTTGGTTAGTGTAGAGTGAATACAAAAATCTCTGTTCAAAATAACGATATATGTTAAGTCGTTATTTCCTAAACGTGAATAGTGTCACTTTTTATTTAAAAAGATTTTTTCAAAAAAAATTATATGTAAAAATAGAGAAAAATGTAAGGGTCTCACAAACAAATTCCATCAATTTTTAAAGATAAAAATCTTTGAAGTTTAACATGGAAAGCTTAACTTATGAAATACACGACCCTCTCTTGGGCGTCATTTCTTTTCAGACAACTATCACGATCATTCTATCCCTCCAGCCTGTGTAGGCTGTAAACCCACTAAATACCCTATAATTCTGGATCTTGTCCCCCATCCTGTCGACCCTAAGGTTATAAAATACACTCTATTTTCCCCCTATTTGGTTAGTTCAAAGGCTAGATACGGGAACAAGCTCTGAAGAGTTACAGAGGAAGGGAAGGGCTGATTCTTCCTCTCCTGTCAACTCATGTCACTTCACAGAGGTAGGTGTTCTCAAATCCTTGCCTAACTAGTAGCTAAATAGGTTAATTGATGCATGTTTAGAGTTCGATCAACTAGTCAACCATGCTATATATATATACATATTCTGGCTTTACCATGACCAAGAATAATACCATGTTATACATATGTTAATAGCTCGTTACATACTGTTATCATGATTTTTATGAGTTTGAACTTATTTTATTAGCATGATTTCATGAGCTTTTTAATGTATTTAATCACACTAGTTTTTAGTCTTAATAATCCTATTTTAAACCTTAAATTATAGCCTCTGTTACATAGATTACGTTAACGTTTTAACACCCAGGTCATTTGAAAATGGCGCCCCTGACTAGGGCGCCAATTACCAAATTGAAGACTTCATCGAAGTCTTCAATTAAATGAAGACATGCACCATGTCGTCAATTCGATTTCTGAAATTTTCAGTAATTGATAATTCAACACATTCAAAAATTCATAACTATCGAACTAAATCACGAATTTTTTGCATGAACATGTTTATGGAATCCTGACATTTTTCTCAACATATTTGTGCCATTACTTCCTGATTCGAAGCTTTTTCACACTGATGAATAGTGGACACCTCAATGTGATTGGCGCCCCTGACCAGGGCGCCAATTTCAAAATTGAAGACTACCCGTGAGGGCGTCAATTAATTGAAGACATGGGCCAAGTCGTCAATTCAATTTTCTGTAATTTTTAGAAATCAGTAAATCAACGCATTCAAAAATATATAACTAATAAACTAGACCTTAAAAGTTTTGACAGAATATACTTCTGTGACCCTGAGATTTTTCTCCATCTTACCATGTCTTCGGATTCTGAGTTGGAGAAACTTTGGAGAAATGAACAGTAACTTGTGTCACAGAACTTACAGTTCTGATGTGAAGCGCAACTCACTTGGAAAACAACTCAATTGGTGTGTCGTCAATTTGAGTTGAACCTGTACTTAAATTGAAGACACCCTGGAAGTCTTCAATTAAACGAAGACTGCCTACAGAGTCTTCAATTTGTTAAATGAAGACTGCCCATAGAGTCTTCAATTTATTAATTGAAGACGGCCCTCAAGTCTTCAATTACTGAATTGAAGACGGCCCTCAAGTCTTCAATTAATTAAAGACTGCTCACAGGGGCGTCAATTCCGTTTCTTGAGGAATTAAAGTTATAACATTAGAAAATTCATATCTGTGAAACCAAAACTCAGTAATTATATCTGAACATGTTTCTGGACTCTCGAGGAATTATACGAAATATTCATGTCCTTACTTTCGAATTTCGAGAAACTTTTCGAAATGAACAATGATTTGAGTCACAAAACGCATCGATTGGGTAAAAATCAAGAATTGAAGACGGCCCTCAAGTCTTCAATTACTGAATTGAAGACGGCCCTTAAGTCTCAATTACAGAATTGAAGACGGCCCTCAAATCTTCAATTACTGAATTGAAGACGACCCTCAAGTCTTCAATTAATTGAAGACTTCATGAGGGGTGCCAATTTCAATATATATATATAATTTTTGAAAAATCACAATTTTGAAAGGTTGGGTAACCCCCAGGCGTCAATTCTTCAAATGACGACTTCCAAGACGTCTTCAATTAAATGAAGACATCCTGAGGGGCGCCAATTTGATATATACATATATAAATTTCTAAAAATATAAAATTTGAAGAATTAGTAAACCCTCAGATGCCAACTTAGTAATTACAACTTCTGATCTTGATCAGTCTCGAGAATTGCGCAAACACAACCCTAATCCATACTCCTGCGTATGATGAGTTCTTGAAATTCCGTTCCATGAAAAATCTACTTGTGTATACCCTACATGGTCAAACCTTGAATCTCTTAAACTACTATTTGGGAGTGTAGGAGCTAAGTGCCATGCATGGCAAAGTGCTACGTTGTGGGAGTCACCTCTTGAGGCCGTACGGCGCAAAGTGCTACACGACGGGAGCCACCTCTTGAGCATGTAGGGGCCACCTCTAGAATCCTCCATAACCAAATGACTAGTTAATCTCGTCTGAAATCTACGTTTCTAAATTCTTGAAATTCCATATTGGCTATAAAGGAGAGTGGATGTCAAAGGTAATACATGAAATGTTGTGCATATAGGGCCCGATCTGGTCCTGGGAGGAGCACCCGAAGGTACTTGTGCCCATGGGAGTTTATTAACCACGGTGTTTAGCATTGCACCGGAGTACTTGCTTGACTTGAGACACTCCACCCCTACTCTCTCTCTCCTTACTTACTTGACTTGCGTGGCCCGGAACGGGCAATACTTGACTTGTGGCCCGAGAAAGGGCAAAATACTTACATGATAATAGCCAATTCTACTGATACGTACTTGACATTACTTGCTTGAATTGAATTTTTACTTGCTCATATCTGAGATATACTTGTGCATGAGTTCATTCTCATACTTACGTTCAAACTTGTACACGAATCCCTGCTTGCCTGAAGTGGCGTTTACATCTGAAAATTCTTGAAATACTGCTTGTCAAATACTTGAAATCTTGTTATACTCTCTTTATACAGTTCTTGATCTCTTATTGTTCATCATGTATAGAATTACCTGTATATCTGACTCTTTTGTACGTACGTCATGCATAGCCATACTGATAATATATGCAAATTGTAAATCACGTAAAGATTGCTCGAATTTGAGATGTAATTCCTACTGAGCGATTCGCTCATCCAGTTGCTTCCTAACATTTTCAGGTGATTCAGATAGCGACAAGAATTGGTTTGAGGCCGAGTGAAGAGTGCTAGAACGCCATCCATATATCATTAGCTAGTCGAGTCTTTGAATTTATTTGAGTCTACCTTGTATTCCCAGTTATGTCAGTTAGTGGTATAAACTTTGTGTTAAGTCGTGTAGCCTAATGTTTGGCTTTCTAAATTTAGAAATTTGTCATGGACTATCTTTATTTCCTTTGATTAATCAAATAAACATCACTTGGACTATTGGAATTTATTAGATTTTTAGTCATTTGCGCACTCCGAAATTTTGTATGTTAAAATTCTTATCGCTCTAATGACACGATCTATATAGACGCGTCACGCATCCGAGTATCTTCCGCGCTCGGGGCGTGACAATCTTCGTGGTGTCAGAGCCTAGGTTTTCAAACCTAGGGGACTAGAAGAAATAAAAGGTTAGAAATTGAAATCTAAGTAAAAAATTTGAGTCCAAGGATAGGTAAAACCCGAGTCCAAGGATAGATATACCTTACCCGGTGAGATGGATAGAGCAATGGGTTAAGTTCTATAATGACTTTTGACCTTACAAGTAATCCCGATCTTAATCATACTTAACTCTTTTGTAGGATCATGGCTGCGGAAAGAGCACAATGGCGCGAGATGCAACGCACCGTGCAAGGCCTCACACAGGCACTACGGCAAGGGGCCCAAGGTGGAGCAAACCGTGGAGCGGGAGATCTCCACTGAAGTTTCCGTAACATGAACCCACCGAGGTTCATGGGTTCGTCCGACCCCGAGGATGCCGAGAATTGGCTAAAGGAGATGGAACGAATCATCTGTGTAATACAATGCGCGGACGAGGAGAAGGTTTTACTTGCCGTATTCCAACTAGAGCGGGACGCTCGATGCTGGTAGGAATCCATAGAAGCAACACTGCCAGATTACCATGTCACATGGGATGAATTCACAGAGCATTTCAACAACAAGTACTTCTTCGACCATATCTAGGAGAAGAAGGCCGCAGAATTCACTGTCCTAAAACAATGGGGCTTGAAAGTGGCCGAGTATGAGGCCCAGTTTTCTAGATTATCTAGGTATGCACACCACTTGGTGTGTACAGAAAAGATGAAGGCGAGAAGGTTCCTAAACGGGCTTCGGCCCCACTATATTACACAACTTGCACCGATGGACATCCAAGCTTATTCAGAGATAGTTCGGCGTGCCCAATTGCTAGAAGATGCCACCGAATTGTCCGAGAGAATCCGAGGAAGAGACAAGAAGGAACCCGTCATAAGCCCAGAAAAATTCAGACAACCATTCAACAAGAAGCGGTTCTTCATGGGAGGGGAGCCCTCCAAGGTAAAGAAATTCCATAAGAATGACAGGCCATTCTCCACCGCCACACCCTCAAAGGAGATTTACAAGTATTGTGATAAAGCTGGTCATAAGACCGAGGAATACTGGAGGAAGTTAGGAGCTTGTCTTTGATGTGGGAGCCGAGAGCATCGAATCCCAAACTGCCCACTAATGAAGGAGTAAGACACCAAAGACGAGAAGCGTCTGGTAAAGAAACAAGGCTGCCTGCAAGCTCTCCGAGAGACGGAACCCACTGAAGGTGGAATTATGGAAGGTACTCTCACTATTTGTTCAAAAACTGCTCAAGTTTTATTTGATACCAAGGCAACTCATTCATTCGTTTCCAAGAACTTTACTGCTTCATTTTCTAAGAAACATGAACTGTTAGATTTGGTCATATCTACACCTCTTGGGAATGAGTCTGATATCACTTATCACTATCCAAACTGTGAAGTGGTGATTAAGGGAAGCAATTTACCTGCTGACCTGATATGCCTAGATATGAAGGGTTATGATTGTAGACACCCGTTTTTTGCCGATAAGTTGAGTCATTTCTCTTACTCCCATTTGTTGATGTCTCGAGTTATCCGTTACTCGCTGGGCTATTTTCTGGCACGTTCTGGGCCAATTTTATGGGTAGCCTCCCTCCCTGGCTAAGTCTGCTTCAATTCAGGGCTTAATGGGCCTTGATTTTGGTTAGTCAAGTATTTTCATGGATTTCAAGTGTCCAGCGACATGTGCGGTCAATCTCCAGCCGTTTAACCATTTGTGCGGTTGTCTATAAACCGTCCATAGATTTATGGAATATTTTGGTTAATTTTTTGAATTTCCACCGACATGCTTTTGTGCGGTCTCATATTAGCCGTTCAAAATGATGGACGGGCTAATTGTAGCCGTTCTTCCCCCAGAGTCCTATGCTTCGTTGTTTTCTCAGATGATTACCCAATTAATCTATTTATCATCGACATGGCCAGAACGGTCGTCCTTTGGCCGCTCTTATTCTTGAACGGTCCAATCCTAGCCGTTCATATGTGAGAGTCCAACGGCGAGGTTCTCAGTTGGTTTAATGGATAAATGGTTGGATAATTCCTCTATATTTGAGTTTCCACAGACAGGTATGGACGGTTTAGTGGTAGCCGCTCAACAAGATGAGTGGTCTATCGTAAGACCATTTAACTGCTCGCATCCTGAAGAATTAAGAGATTTTCTCTTTCCATTCGTGGATTTATCCCCCAACTTCATCCAGCCATTTCTCTGCGAATATTGGGTCATTTTTGGTGCCGTTTCTTCTGGTTGAAAGATAATTCAATTATCTTTAACTTCCCTATTATTATCTCGACCTGAAAATGGCTAAAAACTCTAATTTCGAGCTAGGACTTTAGGTGCTCTATAAATAGACCCTAAAGCCAAGTTTCGAAAGGGGGGGGGGGGAGATTTTTGGTCGACGGCGAAGTCCTGCTGAATCTTTGAGTGACCTACGACATGGGAGGGAGGCCTTCTACATCCACACAGGCCTCCGGTTTAAGGGAGTATCTCATTATTCGTGTCTTTAGTTCATTAATCCGTCGTTCTCTCTTGTTTGCATGCATCATCTTCTCCATGTTTCTTCTACGATTCTCTCATTCTCATACATCATTCACACACCCTCCTATGTTTTTGATGCCCCTAAGGCTTTAAAAATCCCCAGGTATCCCCCATTCCATTTAGTCATGTTCATTTCCGTTTGTTTGAGCATTTACTCCACTTTCTAGTTCTAACTTGGGTTTTCTTTTGTGTTCTACACGTTATTTTGCAGGTCAGCAATACACTAACGCGAGGCCTATCCTTTTTGGTCGCCCGAAAAGGGTGGAGGTTGGAATCTTACAACTTCTGGCGTGGTGGCCTTGTGCGGCTCCCAGCTATCTGTTCAAGGAGACGTGCGGTGATATCTGGACCGTTCTGCTTCTCACTGCGATTGGGTCGGAGCTGTTCATCTGCTAGAAGTTCTTTATCCCGCGTCCTCTGTAGCGCCTTTAGACGGCCTGTCGTGCGGCCGCTCAACTTTACTGGCAGTTCCTCCTGAGCCGTACATCCTCTCAGCGCTGCTCTTAAGGCGAGTACCTCTTCCCCTTTCCAAGATACGGCATGTTCATCACGCTCGGCATCATGGTGGCGATCACACACACTCCTTCCCCGACCCCTTCCCTTTGTTATTTACTTATTGCTTAGTTCTTCACATTACACTAGTAAAGAAGGGGTTGGAAGGGTCATCAAAAGGGGAAGAGTAGGAAAAACATGTCAACACACCATTTTTTGGCGATCACGGTGGGACATAAAGTGCCCATCGTGTTATTGTTTTGTTGACCTGTTTCTGTGCTTGTTTAGTTCTCTTCTTTAAGTTGTTTCAGGTTGGTTGCTGGTTTCCTCGGTTGTGCCTTCTAGGGGTTGTGCGGATCCCTATTACTCGTTCAATTGGTACATCGGCTTGTATTCGGCCGTTCTTATCTGCTTCCAGTGCTGTTCCTCTTACGAGCCTGCTGTCTTCAGCGGCCCCGTAGCGCCTGTTTATCTTTCCTGCGACCTGATAGAGGCCGTCCATCCCGCTGACCCACATATTTGTCTAAATTCTACTGACTTCGTGCAGCTGCTTCAGAGCCGTTCAAGTGGTTCCGCGGTCAAGGATCCACCGCGTTTCTGCGAACAATGCTGTCCCTTCTGTCACCCTGCTGCCTCCAGCGATCGTCTACTGCCCGTGCATAGTTCCTGCGGTTTGACATAGGCCGCTCATCCGTTTGGCAAAGGTATGTCTCTGTCTACACACTGTTGGCTTCACTGACATTCTGCGGTTGATTCAGGTCCGTTCTAGGTTATACACGGCCTTCCTAAGGCCGTCCTTCCAGGTCATATCAACCAATCAACCTGTTCATTTCAGTGTTTTGTTGTTTCTGTCAAGTTTTGCATTACTGCTCCCTGTTGTGGAACGGTCTTTGATAACGCGAAAGTTCATCGTTTAAAACAAGCGTATCAATTTTAAAAATTCTAACTCGCACTAGATGAAAGTAAGACGTAATAAGGTGACGAGAAGGGTCGATTCCACAGGGAAGAAGAGATTTTTAGAGTTAAAAACCTTGAACTCCTTTGGAAAACACTTGTGATTTGGCTTTGCTTAAAGAAAATAGTGAAATGATGAACAAACCAAACACTTAATTGAAAACACCTATGACTATGCGCCTATGCTATAGAAAATAATTACATGAAGTGGAAAGAAGAGATAGAAAGAGGTAGAGAGGGAAGAAGAGCCAGAACTAGGTCAAAAGAACAACTCCTTTTATTAACTTAAAAGAAAGAGTACATGAAATGCGAAACAAGATTACAGTAATGACGCAATAAGATTACAATGAAGTGAAATAACACAAAAGTAATAAGAACAAGAAAAGTCTAGAGTTTGGAGTTTGGAGATGGTAGCAGCAATGGTGATGACGGTGCCGTCCTCTCTTGACCTTGGATCATGAACCACCTTGTGGGAGATGTCGTCTACACCGGGAGGAAGTTACCTTTATCGTTGAAGTTGCCTTTGGAGGGTGAATAACTTTGAACCCAAGATGAATTAGGGGGTGCCCAAGAAGAAGAAGTTGAAGAGTGGGAAAAGAGAAAGAACTTTGATGAAGGGCATAGAGAGAGAAAATGTGAGGAAGAGGGTGAAATTAGAGAATAAGGGAAGTGGTCTGCACGGATGAATAATAACTGTGTAGAAAAAATTGAACTGAGAAGAATTAAAAATATCTTAAAAACATGATGGAATTAGAGGAATTGGTAGAAGAATAACATCTAGCTCTACAAGAAGTCAGATAGAAACAAAGAGCAGAAGGGCTTCAAAATGGAGGAATAACAGAAGCTAGTATCTCGGATGAACATTACAATCACAAGATAGCAAGTTGAAAAATGAGAGATAACTTACAAACCAGAGAGAATTAGAAGATGTTGTACAAGACGAAATTGTAGAACATTTAAAAACAAAGATCTTTCAGGAAGATAGTAAGAGGAGAAAATGATTAGAAAGTGAAGAAATAAGAGGAAGAACAGAGAGAAACACTGATTCACAGATGAACATGATAGTACATTGAAAAATATGAAATAGCGTACAAAGTAGAAGGAATTGGAAGATGATGCAGAAGAAAAAGTTGTAGAGAATTTAAAATTGAAGAACTTACATGAAGAGTGAAAGAGCAGAAATCGAATCTAAGGGGGAGAAATTGGCGACCTAAGGTTGGGAAAAAATTGTCAAAAGAAGAACTCCCTTTCTCCTCCTTGTCATGGGCTATTTATAGGAAAAGTTGGGTAGATGGAGGGTAGAGATTGTATCAAAAGGAGATAGATGGCTGGGATTTAGGAAGAAGATGATGTATGGGGAAAATGAAAAGGAGGTGGGCAGCCCCTTTCTTGGACTTTGGGCACCCCATTTCCCAAGGCTCATCATGTCTCTCTTTTATTTCAATCTTTGAATGTCCTTTTCAAACTTTGAATTCAAAATTTTAAACTTTCTTTTACCTCCAACCAAAATATTTTGAATTCTTTATTTGATTTGGTCAAAGTGGTGATGATAGTTTTGCCCCCGGTTTCTTTTGCAATTACCTTCAGTGTCCTGCACACACATAATTACACTATAGTCCATAAAAATTACCATAATGTGCACATAAATCTCAAATGTTCATGGTTATACAATGGAGAATTAATGCTCATGGCCCTCAACTTTAATTTATTATTAATTAATATCACCGAATTAATCAATTTACGTGAAAGCTCCAATTTAAATGCGGAGTTGAGGTTAACTATGAAATATGCACAATTGCCTAATTATATGCACATAAAATGGTGTACATGCGATGAATTATCATATGAAATGGACACTTATCACATCCCCCAACTTACTCATTGCTAGTCCCTTAGTAATGCCAATAAATTAAAATTTAGGACTAACAAGAGTTTGTAAAATTCATGCTCTCATATCCAGTTCTCCCTTCATAGAATCAACTAAAGATTAGGAATATGGAATCATTAATGCACACTAGCCTTATGTAGGAACTTCATAATATATGATCAAGAATTCAAATCAAAGCTCAATAGCACTTGTGCATGTGTAACTACCAAATCAACAACTTAGACAATTGCATCCCCCATTTGCTATTCCAAGCAAATGCCTTTCAACCTTGCACCTCTTAGATCAGAGCATTAAGTATATTAACTTTTGTCTGCCTTATTGCTTTGTCCCTTTGGAATCTTTTATATCACACATGATGCTGCACTACCCTTCACTGCTCAACGTGAACCTCGACTCTTGCCTTAGGAGAAGCAGACCCAGTTTCACAGATCCAGGTTCCCTTTTCTGTTTTACGCGAACCTCAACACGTCTTAGGTGAAGTAGGCCCGGTTACTAAGACTAGGGGCATTTTTCATGGTATTTTTTTTTTATTTTTTTTCATAGTGCCATTGCACTTATTTGATAGTTAATTTGGCAAAAAGTTTTATAAAAAGATCTCTTTTCTTAAGAAGTGCAGAATATCAGACAACATATCTAAATTGTCCTGCTTGTTTCATTAGTGTGCATCGTGAATTTCTTTTTTTCTAAAGTGCACATGAACTTTAAAGAGATTCTTATATCAGTTTTCCATGGGTAGATTGACTAAAATTTCCATCATCCTTATCCCTAGTCTTTTCTATTCCAGAATTACTTTTAATTTAAGCATGAATAATTAAAACTCAATTGGGTTCTTTTTTTTTAGACAAATGCGGATGTATATGAATGCAACATGTGCAACATGATTTCTGCCCCCAACTTAAATGACATTGTCCACAATGGCATGACACTATGAATAAATAGAACAATGTAGACATGAAATTTATGAAGGAACGGGACAACCTGAAGGAAGTGAACTTTGACGGGCATCCTTACTGAGCAAAGGCGATACTTGACCGTTAAAGGTGAGACATAGGTGCAAGCAATCTTCTCCCTCCCCCCAACTTATCCTTTATTCACACCATCAAAATAAAAATAAAAACACAGGAAAAACTTGGGTTACCTCCCAAGAAGCCATTTATTAGCACCCAAAAATCATGAAAACTGTGGGTTGCCTCCCAAGAAACGCTAAGTTTAACGTTTTCAGCTAGACGCATGCATAAGAGGTTCAAGCTCCATAACCAACGAGTTGAGTTAAGAATGAGCCACCACATTATCTTATCTGCTTTCAATTTCCAACATTTGTGCCACGAGAAGACAAGATTATATATGTATGCATGTGGCCCAAAAATGTGCTGGTCTTGAACATTATTGATTTTAAAATTAGCCATATGTGTGAGCAAGTTCTCTTCTTTAAGGGGTATGTAATAATCAATGGCCATCAATCGTTCAAGATTGGGATGGAACCTTTGCCCAGTATCTATCTATCGGTCTCCTTATCTTGTATCTACTGGCCTGACTACCCCTTTAATGACTTCTTCCTCCAAAGAAACATGGTCAAAGACAGACAGCTCATGAGCATTAAGGGCATTAATCAATTGATCTTCTTGAAGGGGAGTTAAATCAAATGTGAATATGGTTGACATATCCTCTTCAAGTTTGAGAGTGTCATATTGCAGAGGCTTAGTTTGCAGGGGGATCAAAGTGGAAGGAGATGTGATCCCAAAATCTATCCCATCTGATGAGTCAAACTTTATGGGGTAGGTCTCAGTGGTTAGATCAAATGTGAAAGTTTCTAAGAAGGCCCCTTTATCAAACTCATCAATCGAATGAAGTTTATCAATCAAATTTTCCAGTAATGGGGTGGATATACCAAATGTAAACCTTTCCAACAAGGCCCCTTCATCACCCTCATCAATGACATTAAGAATATCAATTGAATGTTCCAATGGTGAGGTGGGAAGATCAAATGTTAATCTTTCCAGCCTGGACCCTTCATCATAGGTTAGTTCAAATGTGAATTTCTCTAAGAGGGTCCCTTCATTACACTCATCAATAGGAGGAGGATGTTCAGAATTCATCTTCATTAAATCAACAAGATTATTATCCACAAAACACTCCCCCTCTTCATGCGTTTCCTCAAATGGGCCTTTGATGTTTGGAGTGATGCTCTCAATTTCTTCAAGTGAAGCCCTATTATCAATATCTTCTAAAATGATATTATCATTTTTGTTCTCCACAAGTGGTGCCTCTAAATGAAAGATGTATTTTTCACTCAAATGCCCTTCACCATTCTCTTCCTCATGAGGGTTATCATTCAACATATCTGCAACATCAACTTTACCCGCTTCTTTATATTTTTCCTCACATAAGTTAATGATGGCACTCTCCACATCAAAGTGTTCACATTTTTCTATCATAGGGAGAATGTCAATCAAAGCTTCTAATTGTGGGACCATGAGATGAAATGAGAAATCTTCTAATCCGGTCCTTTCATGATATTCTTCCAAGTGAGGAGGGTCACATTCCATGGCTTTGTCATCATCATTTTCAGCTAGACATTCTTTTCTACATTCTTCCTCAATTGGGCCATTAATATTCTCAATTTCATAGTTTTGAATGGCACCATTTTGCAAATCATTTAAGTCACCCCCCCAACTTGATCTCAACTGACTCCTTGTGTCTTTCCACATAGATGGGTGTGGACTCCTTAATCGCATAAGCCATTTTACTAGTTATCCCCAATTCTCTTTGATATGATTCTTCCCCAATTCTCTCATTACCTTGGTCAAGAGTTTCATTTGGCAAGGGAACCATGGGTTGTTGGCAAGAATAAATGTATTGGGTGAATCGAGGGACTTTATCTTCAAAGGCTTCATCACTGGGGTTAGACAATTGGCCCATTTCATAGGTGGCTCTTGTTACTTGGTCCAATTTAGTTTGGAGGGAGTCGATACTTTGTTGATTATTCAAAATGATTTGAATCAATTGGTTGATTTTTTCTTCATTGTTGGAACCATTGTATGGAGGGGTGGAATGGATGTGTTGATGATCATATTGATATTGAGATGATGGGAAGTATGTGTCATGCTCTCCATATTGATTTTGATCAAATTATGTTAAAAATTTTGGCTCAAGAGAGCATGGAGCTTGACATTGAGAATTTTCCTAAGAGAAATTATTTTGATCTCCCCACTCAAAGATAGGAGTGCAAGAAGGTGTAGGGAGATGTTGACATGTTGATGTTTGCTCATGAGGAGAGAATAACATATGGTCCCCTAAATATGATTGAGCAAATTGGTTTTCATTTTGGGGATGATAAGGATATTGGGCTACTATGGGTGTGGAGTTCTCTTGTTGGGCCGATCAAGGATTTGTGCTTTCATTGAAGGTCAGGTAAGATGGAAATTGGGTCGGGTACTCACCTACATAATGGGCCGACTGGGCCAATGTGTGATCATATTGAAAGGTAGGTGGTGTAATGGGGCTTGAGTCCATTGGAGTGAAGTGATTTTGGGTCAAGCAATTAAGTTAGTTAAAAACCCGATCCATAGATATCATTTTTTTATTGTTTTTTTATTTGTGTGTTTTTTTGTTTTATTTTTTTTAACACTAACTGAGATGATAAGAGAGAAGAGGAAGATTTTTTTATTTTTTATTTTTTTTTACATACATAAACAAGTTGACACACAAATTACCTAATGACCTAGATGTGACCTAAACCTACAAATGAGGTTTTACAAAATGACTAAAGTGTAACTTAAGTTCACCCTCAATATTTCCACCGGTCAGGTAAGGGGTGAAGTAGTGGGAGGCTCCCCCTACTTTCGTAGGGACCTAATTATGTCAAATCACAATCCCGCTTAAGGCGTTTGTCGTCCGACCGTCTTATCTTAGGCACCGGTTTCCACAAGAGAGTAAACTCAAATCATACTAAAATCATAGTGTGATCCTAGGGTCAATGTCTATTGACTTTTATTTAAGGCTTAGGTCATGCAAAGATGCAAGGGAAAATGTGGTTTGTGGGCTAAGGAAGGGTGATGAAATCCCCACCTTATGCTATTTAGGGGTGTTGCCCTTAAAATATTTTGAAATGAAATGCACACCACAATTTCAAACAAAGGGTTCTTATGCAATATGCATGCTAGAATAGGATAAGTAGAACGTACTTTGTCTCTTGTAATCTCCAAAATGCAATGCAAAAATTAAATAAAAAGAAAAAATCTTATGTTAAATGATGCATGGCCTAGAACATGGATGGTGTGATTTCTACTCTTGAATGAAGTCTTTTATTAAAGTTCAAGTGATTTTTTTTAAATTTTTTTTAATGAACCTATCTAACCACAAGATATGTAAAATAGAAAAATGAAACTAGAATAAAAGAGGAAAAGTTTGGATACTTACTTGAAAAGTGATCCCTCATTTTGTTTTGAAATGAATGACAAAATCAAAAGATGAAAGAAAAAAATGCAAACTTACCTCTATTTTTTTGAATTTTTTTAACCTGTAAAAAAATAAAAAAGAGCTTTATTAGTACACTATATACACAAGAAAAATAAAGTTCTTAAATCAAAAATCATCATTATTCCCCGGCAACGGTGCCAAAAATTGATAACGCGGAAGTTCATCGTTTAAAACACGCGTATCAATTTTAAAAATTCCAACTCGCACTAGATGAAAGTAAGACGTAATAAGGTGGCGAGAAGGGTCGATTCCACAGAGAAGAAGAGATTTTTAGAGTTAAAAACCTTGAAGTCCTTTGGAAAATACTTGTGATTTGGCTTTGCTTAAAGAAAATAGTGAAATGATGAACAAACCAAACACTTAATTGAAAACACCTATGACTATGCGCCTATGCTATAGAAAATAATTGCATGAAGTGGAAAGAAGCGATAGAAGAAAGAGGTAGAGAGGGAAGAAGATCCAGAACTAGGTCAAAAGAACAACTCCTTTTATTAACTTAAAAGAAAGAGTACATGAAATGCGAAACAAGATTACACTAATGACGTAATAAAATTACAATGAAGTGAAATAACATAAAAGTAATAAGAACAAGAAAAGGCTGGAGTTTGGAGTTTGGAGATGGTAGCAGCAATGGTGATGACGGTGCCATCCTCTCTTGGCCTTGGATCACGAACCACCTTGTGGGAGATGTCGTCTACACCGGGAGGAAGTCACCTTTATTGTTGAAGCTGCCTTTGGAGGGTGAATAACTTTAAACCCAAGATGAATTACGAGGTTCCCAAGAAGAAGAAGTTGAAGAGTGGGAAAAGAGAAAGAACTTTGATGAAGGGCATAGAGAGAGAAAATGTGAGGAAGAGGGTGAAATCAGAGGAATAAGGGAAGTGGTCTGCACGGATGAACAATAACTGTGTAGAAAAAATTGAACTGAGAAGAATTAAAAATAACTTAAAAACATGATGGAATTAGAGGAAGTGGTAGAAGAATAAAATATATCTCTACAGGAGGGGAAGAACTTTTATGAAGAAGTCAGATAGAAACGAAGAGCAGAAGGGCTTCAAAATGGAGGAATAACAGAAGCTAGCACCTCGGATGAACAGTACAATCACAAGACAACAAGTTGAAAAATGAGAGATAACTTACAAACTAGAGAGAATTATAAGATGATGTAGAATAAAAAATTATATAACATTTAAAAACAAAGATCTTTCAGGAAGACAGTAAGATGAGAACATGATTAGAAAGTGAAGAAATAAGATGAAGAATAGAGAGAAACACTGATTCACAGATGAACATGATAGTACAGTGAAAAACACAAAATAGCGTAAAAAGTAGAAGGAATTAGAATATGATGCAGAAGAAGAAGTTGTAGAGAATTTAAAATTGAAGAACTTACATGAAGAGTGTAAGAGCAGAAAATGAACTTAAGGGGGAGAAATCGGCGACCTAAGGGTGGGAAAGAAATTACCAAAGGAAGAACTCCCTTTCTCCTCCTTGTCATGGGCTATTTATAGGGAAAGTTGGGTAGATGGAGGGTGGAGATTGTATCAAAAGGAGATGGATGGCTGGGATTTAGGTAGAAAATGATGTATGGGGAAAAGGAAAAGGAAATGGGCAGCCCCTTTCTTGGACTTTGGGCACCCCATTTCCCAAGGCTCATCATGTCTCTTCTTTATTTCAAACTTTGAATTCAAAATTTTGAACTTTCTTTTCCCTCCAACCAATTTTTTTTGAATTCTTTATTTGACTTGGTCAAAGCGGTGATGACAGTTTTACCCCCGGCTTCTTTTGCAATTACCTTCGGTGTCCTGCACACACATAATTACACTTTAATCCATAAAAATTACCACAATGTGCACATAAATCTCAAATGTTCATGGTTATACAATGGAGAATTAATGTTCATGGCCCTCAACTTTAATTTATTATTAATTAATATCACCAAATTAATCAATTTGCGTGAAAGCTCCAATTTAAATACGAAGTTGAGGTTAACTATGAAATATGCACAATTGCCTAATTATATGCACATAAAATGGTGTACATGCGATGAATTATCATATGAAATGGACACTTATCAGTCTTTAACGGACCGTATACCTCTCTGTGCGGTCTTCCATAGACCGCTCATCTTTGCTACAGCACACCCAAGCTTTAAATGTTGATTACCATTTCCTATCAATTTCATGTCATTAGGTGCTACTGATCATCTCCCCTGTAGTGTAACTAATCTTTACATGATTGGTATTCTTCTCGTCATATTTTGTTTGCTCATTGGTTGTTAGATCTAGGTTAGAATTTTGCATGCACTCCGGTGCACATAGGGTTCATTCATTTTATCATACTTTAGTTGCATTCCTACCGAGGTAGGGTTTCCTCTCGTCTCCATACTCCTTGGAGCCGACTAGGTGACCGTACTGAGGGCCTCCGTAAGCCCCCGCGAGCCATGGATTCCTACACGGACGCCGGGCAGGTTGTACCACACCATCCCTCAGTCTAGGGTTCTGCATCCACGAGAGAGAGAGAGTCTCTTAGAGTCACCCAGTTTTCCATTCTTACCCTGGTTAGGTACCTTGTGATTGAGAGAATTCATATTTTAATTAATCCACTGAGGTCTTAAAGAGGAACTTATAAAATCTTCGTGCATCATTTATAACCTGGTTGTTTAATGGGTTGATTCTTCCCTCATCTCTCCCCTCCATAGTGTATTGCAATATCATCATTCACCTCATTTTGTCAGATTAGGCTCATTGGGTCTAGTTCATCTTTGTGTGGCTCCATTTAGTTGCATTTGTCCTAGGCTCGTTTCTATCCTTGTATTCCTTTGAAATTCTTGACTGTATGAAGTCTCTACCCTCTCCATGGAGCATTTTTCCCTATATCCCATTCCTATTCTTCTCTACCTTCTTATCCCCGCGTGGATTCCTCTTCCCATGCGCGCCCGTCTCCTTATTCCTCCACTGGACCCTATCCGTTTAACGGGCCTTCTTGTCCCGCCCATGCTGCTGCTAGCCCAATCAATTCTCGTCCCCACATACATAATCCTTCCAGGCCCATGAATTCCTACATTCTCGGAATGGGCTTGTCTTCACCTCAGGCTGGATCCCCTTATTTGGCCCATCAACATTATCCTGGTTTAAATTCATCCTTTCTTGCTCAGGTTGGCCCATATCCTTCTCGGACTCTTCCTACCGAGGAGATGATCGCTCAAGCCCAACGTTAGCTTGATGAATTACAACGCTGAATCAATCCCCAAACTTCTTTGGATATCCCATTTGCCTTTCATGGTCTTCAACTCCCACCACGTTCACAGATTCTCGCATATCGTCGCTATGGTGGGATTGGTGACCCCTACGTCCATTTGAAGGATTTCTTATATGAGTCGGCCCAATTTTGACATGATCTACGCTTGATGGCCTATTTGTTTGGCCTATCTTTAGAGGGCTCGGCCAAGGATTGGTTCTTCACCTTACGGCAAGAGCAGATGATGAATTTTTAAGTTGTACAAGAAAAATTCGTTCAGCAGTACCGAGACCAGGTGGGGCCCAAGTACTCTATGGTTGATTTGGCCCAAGAGAAGATGAAGCCCGATGAGGAATTCTCCACGTTCGCCGACTGCTGGCGTCGTCTAGCCACGCAAGTTCCAGGGCATATTCCGGAGGGCGAACAAATCAAGATGGTTATTTCTAATGCAACGCCCGAGCTTAGATGCATCTTAGCCCTGAATGATATCACTTTCTGGCAACAACTCTACAGTCGAGCCCGCTTCATTAGCCAACAACTCCTAGTTTCCCTTGATCACGAGTCTCCTTCATCTTTGCCTTCTACATACCCCTTCTCTTCACCATCCCCCACAAGTCAGCACTCCACTACATATCCCTCCATGAGTCGACCTTCCGCTCCCACACACCCATATACCTCCACATATCAGCCCTTCACGAGTCAGCCCTCCACTGTTTCATTTCCCCACACCTCTCCACTTCCGGTCAAGGAAATGTCACACCCTGAGCGGGTGGATGCCGTCCATTATATTCCCACTCCCTCCACGCCTCCACATCATTATAGCCCTCCGCGTTCACCTATGCAATTCCCCTTGCCTACACAACCTCCGCTACCATCCCCACAACCTTCTCATACCCCTCGGCATCTACCTTGCCCGAAGCGGGCTCCTCACTCTCCGTTGCCGGAATCTCTTACAGATGTGCAACTCCCTTCGGTTATGCCTTGCCAACCCGCGGTCGGGAATTTGCTCCATTTCTGTGAGTTTCATCGTCAACAGGGGCATTTGATTGAGGACTGCCCCGAGTTCCGAGAACTTGTTTACAACTTGGAAGACAAGAAGATGATTGATTGGGATGTCATGCACCAAGTTATTGTGGATCTTTGCAAACAGCAGCAGCAGCAGCAAGCGCCGCCCAGGCAACCGTATCCGTCTCAAGACCAGGGGCATCCCTGTGATTCTTCAGTTGATAAAGCACTCGCTCCGTTATTTATCCCCTCACCTATGCCCACACCTTCACCGTCTCCTACTCAACCTCCACGGCCTCCACAAACCCAAGCCTCTGCTCAGGCCAGTACAAACTCTTCTCCTTCCCCCTCCATTTACACCACCGCTTCTATTGCCAACGCCACTCGACGTGTTGTACCGACACGTCGGAGATGGGCGCCACGACCTGCCACCACTTCTGCCTCGCCACAACCTTCTCCACCCCCATTTCACTGCTTCCATTGGCCACATCTCTATCATCGCCATCTCAATTATCCCCATTGCCATCACCATCACCTCCCCTTGTAATAATCCCCATTCTGTCACCTTCACAACCATCCCCGCTACCGATGCCTCTCCCTTCACCATCATCGTCTGAGCCTGAGCAAGCTACCCCTACGCCCACATCCCCGCCATTGCCTTCATCTCCACCCACGCCACCATCTTCACCTTTGCCTTCTCCTACACCTCCACCCTCCAAACCTTTACCCCCACCAGAGCCCATCATCGCCGTTATCTCTCCGCCGCTCGCATTGCCTTCGCCCACACCTGCCAAGCCTTCTCCACCCCTCTCTCCACCTATCTCCACCCCACGGAGCGGGTGCGTGCTACCTTTGGTGCCCCTCGGGTCTAGTCCCCAGGGAGATAAAGAGTCGAGCCAAGCTTTGATTATGCATTACAAGCTTCAAGATTTCATTTGTCGCATGCCGGTCCGAGTCCTAGTCCCTGGCTATTATAGGGATAAAGAGCCTGCACTTGCTATGAAGACGATTGCTAAGAAGAGTTCCTTAGCACTGGTGCCAGTTTCTTTAAAAGCGAGGCCAGTGACAATCTCTTTGCTCGCCGGAGAATTCACTATTGATGTTGTTATCACCTCTCGCTTGATTGCTATTCAGTTCACTGGCCCATAGGAGTTTTCCACCCGGATGTTTCTAACCCACACGGCCGCCAAAAGTTTAATGAATTCAGCATTCATGGGGCAATTGGCCGTGCCTTCGAGATTGACCAGGGGCATTCTGCATTTTCTGTCTCATCTCCCTCGGCTTATTGGTGAGGTGGCCATGTCAACGCCGCGCATCACCCTCCCTCAGTTCCGTGCTGCGCTTCTAGCAAGGGAGTTATGCTTCATGCCCAACTGCCGAGTGAAGATGCCAAAGCTCCATGTTCTAGTGCCGGATGACAAAACTCCATTTCTTCCTGATGTTCATCCCAAGGAGTTGACTGTTCTGGAATATCCTTTTATGGTTAGCACCGCGTAGCTAGGGGCAGCCGTCCCGATGAAGTTGCATAGTCATGACTAGGCTAGGCCGTCTGCCAGGTGGGCCCGTTATTTGAGAAAATATTGCAAGATAAGAAGCCCGAAGACCCAAGTCCGCGCCAGGCGGAGTTATTGCAAGCAGATTTCTACCAAAAAGAGGCGGAGACATAAGTTCAAGGGCCAACAATTGTGCATTCAGGGGGCTCACTCCACCTCCTTCTTCTGTCTCTTCATCTTTCTTTCAGTCATCTTTTCTGTTGCTCAGTTCTTATCCTTGGGTGGTGTACCTTCCACCACCTGACTATATTTTTACCATCTTCTCCTGTCCTCACCATTCTAGGTCCCGGCCTATGTCCTCCTCTTCCCCTGATCTAGGGGCCTCTTATAGTTTTTCTCCCCGGATACGTTCGGGTTCCGCTTCTCATCCTTTTTCTCCGACCCTGTTGGGGATTCCTCATGATCATTCCCTGACCATGTCGGGTGATTACCCTTTTCTTTCCCCGACCCTGTCGGGTGGTTCTCACTCTTCTTCCCCGACCCTGTCGGGTGTTTGTCATTTTCTTTCCCCGACCTTGTCGGGTGGTTCTCACTCTCCTTCCCCGACCCTGTCGGGTGTTTATCATTCCTTTTCTCCGACCACATCGGATGATCACTCCTCTTCCCCCTTATCTTTGCCACAATCTTTTTATGGTTCGTCTATTCTTTCTGTCTCACCCTTTCAGGGTCATCACCCTTTTTCTTACTATTTTCGAGGCTTTAGTCCGCCTTGATCTAAGTTAATCTCTGTTTATTATGTATATGGTTCCTTGTTATCAGGGCCTCTGTGCATTAACGAGGGAGTTCTAGACCTCGTCTCTCTTCCTTTTTATCCTTTTTCGTCCAGTTTGATGTCTGTCGCTCCTCCATATCAAGGAATCTCTACACTTTGCTATCCTCTCCATTTTGTCCTGGCAAGCAAGGAACATAAAGCTCGTGCTGATCAAAGCTCGTTGATCATGTTCACTTCGGGATGCTACTTCCACGCCATGGATTTGCAAAGGTATCGTTATTTTGTGCAAGAAACGTGCTTTCATTCCCATGGTTTCTGTTGTTTTGGCACATGCTTATAAGGTTGATTCCTTAACATGATTGAGTGGCTTTAGAAGCTTTTGTTTAATTAGATCTTAAATTTGTGGCAAATAAGAAGTTAGGTTCTGCAGCATCTTAGGCTGGTGATAGCTCCGCGCTGGGAGTCTAGTTCTTTTCCCGATTGTTGAGGGTGACCATTGAATATGAGTTTTTCACACACTGCACGGCAAGCCATAGTCGATCTCTCTAGTACAACATCGTTGCTGCTTTGGCCATACTTTGGGTATGCACGAAGGCTTTTTCTCTTCTCTGCTCGGCAAAGTGTAGGGGAAAGAGATTGATGGCTAAGATGACTAACCTAGGCGCTCCCTAATACGAGAGAGGTCTCAAATAGGGGCAGTCTTGACCCTCAAAAATGAGCTTTCATGCAATATCTAGCCAATAAGGGCTACCAAAATGAGAAAATAAATCAATGTAAAATTATGAATCAAAGGCATGGCAAGAGTGGTAGTATAGTTCCCCGCGGGACGTCATGAGCCCGGTCGCATGCGTGCCTAATAAATATGGGTCCTAAAAATCAAAGACACGAAGCCCCGGCGCAACATGCTATCTCTTTGAGGGGTGGTGCCCTGGAAGGAATTCGAGTCCTGGTATCTCCCATCCTGCATAAAGCTTATCTCCCAATTCTTCTTCTGTTTCTCCCTCTTAGGCTGGGTTGTATCCCTGGTATGGCCTTAGTAGGGGCACCGTTCTTTAGAAGCGGTTGGTTGTGGTAAGCCACCCTCACATGCACGCCCTGCTTAAGGGAAGCCTTTAATGAAAGGGGTAGGAACGACGATCCCTGGCCAGTAGTTCGAGGCTATCTTTGGGTGCTGCGGATTGCTATTTCAAAATCTAAAAAAAATCAAATATTGTAAAAATAAAAAAAATCAAATATTACCAAAAGTCCAAAAAATCAAATACATCAAAAAAATCGAAAAAAATCAAATTTTTTAAAAAAACCTATAAAATCAAATATTTCAAAAATCCAGAAAAAATGAAATACTGATGAAAATCTAAAAAAAATCAAAAAATTACAAAAATATAAAAATATGTCTTTTATTCTTATACATTTTTTATCTTGAGGACAGATACGTAATCCGTTTGCTAAGTGTGCAGGTTGCAAGTACTCATGCATTCCTTGCTATATCTTTGCGCTCTGCCCCCTGTCCACATCTTTGATCTGTTCTTTTCCTTCTTCAATCCACTCTCTCGATCTGTTCTGAAGCTCATGTCCTTCTCAACTTTTGTTTGCAATGATCATATCTTTATGAGAGGGCTTTGCCTCACGATTATGAACCTGCCGGTTCTGCTTCATTCTGATCTTAGGTTTTGATTAAAGTGCGTATTTTGCCATGTCTTTTATCCCATCGTGTCCTTGTCACGTGTTTATGTCCCACCGTGTTGTCCCACACATGTTATTTTGTCCCTCACTGCATGTTGTTAGTCATCTAGTCATCCCTTGGTGTCCCATATTCTTGGCCCAACCGTGTGGTAATCCGTCATGTTCTTGTCACAACCGTGTGTTGTCCCACCGCGTTGTTGTCTTGCCACACCGTGTTCATACATGCATGTTGTTTCTGTTCATGCCCTTGCATATGTGCTCGTTTGCCTTTGTTATGTTATATTGCATTATCTCCCATCTCATTTTCGCTATGTTTATACTTGCTTGTTTATCATATTTGTCTTATACATGAAAATCCATAAAAACCTGAAAATGAAAATCCAAGAAATATGCCGTTTCGCCTGCACAGGTAAGTCAGGTATGGCTTTCTATCCTTACATCTCTTATTGCATTACTATATGGTACTATGCTATATTATCTCAAGAACCAGTTGGTTATCTACGTGTTCTAGGATATGATGTTCCCCTTTAACAAAAACGATGATGATCCAAGTTCACGTGTTTAATCTCCGGATAGGCCGTTGGGTTGGGAAAACCTGGGGAAGATGGTTCTATCCTGCACGCCGTGGTTGCGGATAGTGTCTTGACTCTGAATCTCCTAGCCTAGCAATATTATTCTCGAGTATTTTATATTTTATCCTTTCTTCGCATTCGTTTTAATGATTTCTTTTATTTTAGCCCAGCATGCATCATGCGCATCTTTTGAGCATTCATGACCCATGGTTTGCCCGTGAAATGTCCCATCAGTGATGGTTGGCTGTATGTTCGATGTTTGAGTAAGAGGAACAATTCCACTCTGAGTTGGAAGGTTCACTTTGGTCAATTCGCTTGGTTTGGTTGGTTAAGAGGTCCCCGTCTGGAGTTTTAGTCTGTTTCTTCACTTTTTCGCTGATTATTCCGGTCTCCTCATTGGTCCGAGGGATTGTGTCCCCCATGAGGTTGATCGTGTGTTTCTTTTTATTTACTTTAGTCCCTCCAGATTGGCGTCACTTTTAGTCTAATCGTTCCTAGTGTTTGGTTCGGAGTTTTCCGAAAGATTCCTATCGCTTGTTGGTAAAAAATGGGTGTCGTTTTGCCTTAACGCCCACTTTTCAGTCCGCTTCGCTTCATTTCCGCTTCATCTCCATGTTCCATTTTGCTTTCACTTCACCTCCGCTCGCTCCCCTGCAAAGAGGACGTTAATGAGGGGCATCTGTTGACACCCATTTTTTACCGATAAGTTGAGTCATTTCTCTTACTCCCATTTGTTGATGCCTCGAGTTATCCGTTACTCGCTGGACTATTTTCTGGCACGTTCTGGGCCAATTTTATGGGTAGCCTCCCTCCCTGGCTAAGTCTACTTCAATTCAGGGCTTAATGGGCCTTGATTTTGGTTAGTAAATCATTTTCATTGATTTCAAGTGTCCAGCGACATGTGCGGTCAATCTCCAGCCGTTCAACCATTTGTGCGGTTGTCTATAAACCGTCCATAGATTTATGGAATATTTTGGTTAATTTTCTGAATTTCCACCGACATGCTTTTGTGCGGTCTCATATTAGCCGTTCAAAATGATGGACGGGCTAATTGTAGCCGTTCTTCCCCCAGAGTCCTACGCTTCGTTGTTTTCTCAGATGATTAACCAATTAATCTATTTATCACCGACAGGGCTAGAAGGGTCATCCTTTGGCCGCTCTTATTCTTGAACGGTCCAATCCTAGCCGTTCATCTGTGAGAGTCCAATGGCGAGGTTCTCGGTTGGTTTAATGGATAAATGGTTGGATAATTCCTCAATATTTGAGTTTCCACCGACAGTTATGGACGGATTAGTGGTAGCCGCTCAACAGGATGAGTGGTCTATCGTAAGACCGTTTAACTGCTCGCATCCTGAAGAATTTAGAGATTTTCTCTTTCCATTCGTGGATTTATCCCCCAACTTCATCCAGCCATTTCTCCATGAATATTGAGTCATTTTTGGTGCCGTTTCTTCTGGTTGAAAGATAATTCAATTATCTTTAACTTCTCTGTTATTATCTCGACCTAAAAATGGCTAGAAACTCTAATTTCGAGCTAGGACTTTAGGTGCTCTATAAATAGACCCTAAAGCCAAGTTTCGAAAGGGGGGGAGATTTTTGGTCGACGGTGAAGCCCTGCCGAATCTTTGAGCGACCTACGACCAGGGAGGGAGGCCTTCTACATCCACACAGGCCTCCGGTTTAAGGGAGTATCTCATTATTCGTGTCATTAGTTCATTAATTCGTCGTTCTCTCTTGTTTGCATGCATCATCTTCTCCACGTTTCTTCTACGATTCTCTCATTCTCATACATCATTCACACACCCTCCTATGTTTTTGATGCCCCAAGGGGTTTAAAAATCCCTAGGTATCCCCCATTCCATTTAGTCATATTCATTTCTGTCTGTTTGAGCATTTACTCCACTTTCTAGTTCTAACTTGGGTTTTCTTTTGTGTTCTACACGTTATTTCGCAGGTCAGCAACACACTAACGCGAGGCCCATCCTTTCTGGCCGGCCGAAAAGGGTGGAGGTTGGACTCTTATAGCTTCTGGCGTGGTGGCCTTGCGCGGCTCCCAGCTCTCCGTTCAAGGAGATGTGCGGTGATATCTGGACCGTTCTTCTTCTCATTGCGGTTGGGTCGGAGACGTTCATCTGCCAGAAGTTCTTTATCCCGCGTCCTCTGCAGCGCCTTTAGATGGCCTATCGTGCGGCCGCTTATCTTTACAGGCGGTTCCTCCTGAGCCGTACATCCTCTCAGCGTTGCTCTTAAGGCGAGTACCTCTTCCTCTTTCCAAGATACGGCGTGTTCATCACGTTCGGCATCTTGGTGGTGATCACACGCACTCCTTCCCCGACCCCTTCCCCTTGTTATTTACTTATTGCTTAGTTCTTCACATTACACTAGTAAAGAAGGGGTTGGAAGGGTCATCAAAAGGGGAAGAGTAGGAAAAACATGTCAATAATGATGTCATACTAGGTGCCGACTGGTTATCTACATACCAAGCAACTGTAGATTGCTGGCATGGCAAGGTAACTTTTTTAGATTTCCCAGAGCTAGTTTACAATAGCCCTCGGAGTAAATCACTTCTTATATCAGCACTCCGAGCTAGTAAACTTATGAATAAGGGATGCATGGCTTTTATGAGCTGTTCGATCAACTATCAGGAGCTTTATATTTCTCCAAGATCGATCTTCGTTTTGGTTACCACCAATTGAATATCAAAGAAGAAGACATTCATAAAACTGCATTCCGAAGCAGGTATGGGCATTACGAATTTACTGTTATGTCTTTCGGACTAACAAATGCCCCTGCAGCTTTTATGCAGTTAATGAACACCATATTCAGGCCCTATTTAGACCAATTCATTGTGGTCTTTATTGATGATATTCTGATCTATTCCAAGACCGAAGATGATCATGAAGAACATCTCAAGAGGGCACTGCAGATATTAAGGGAAAACAAGATATATGCCAAATTCAGCAAATGCGAGTTCTGGCTCGAGGAAGTATCATTCTTAGGCCATATTATTTCGAAGAATGGAATTGCTGTTGACCCGTCCAAGGTCGAAGCCGTGAAGAACTGGGAACGACCCACAAATGCAATGGAAATTCGAAACTTCTTGGGTCTAGCTGGTTACTACCGGCGTTTTATCAAGGACTTCTCCAAGATTGCCGTTCCTCTGACTAGGTTAACCCGCAAGGAAGTACCTCATGAGTGGAATGAAGACTGTGAAAAGGATTTCCAAGCTTTGAAGGATCTCTTGACCACTGCTCCAGTCTTATCATTACCAATTGAAGGAGAAAAATACGAGGTATATACCGATGCTTCGGGTATTGGCCTTGGATGTGTATTGATGCAGAATGGAAGAGTCATTGTATATTCCTCCCGACAATTGAAGAAACATGAAGAGAACTACCCGATTCATGACTTAGAACTGGCCGCAGTAGTATTCGCTTTGAAGATCTGAAGGCACTATCTCTACGGAGAATAATTCTCTGTGTACTCTGATCATAAAAGCCTCAAGTGCTTATTCTCCCAAAAGGAGCTGAACATGCGGCAAAGGCGTTGGCTCGAGTATCTCAAGGATTTCAACTTCACTATACAGTACCATCCTGGTAAGGGTAATTCCGTAGCTGATGCCCTTAGTCGAAAGCCGAGAACAATATTGGCCAACTGCATGATACAAGAATGGAAGCTGCTAGAGAAATTCTCTGAGCTTGATATCAGGACAGATGAGAGGAACATGTGTATTATTCTATCTCATATGAGCCTACATCCAGATTTGCTACCTGAAATCAAGAAGCTATAGGAAGAAGATCCCTCACTAGTGGAGATAAAGAGCAAGCTGGACGAGAGACTGGATTTCAAGCTGGCACCTGATGGTAGATTGCTATTTCATGAACGGACATGTGTGCCCAACTATCCCGAATTGAAGAAGAAGATTCTTGAAGAAGCTCATAGATCGAGGTACATAATCCACCCTGGGGCCACTAAGATGTACCAAGACTTGAAAAGAACTTTCTGGTGGCCTAACATGAAAAGGGAGGTAGCAGACTTTGTGTCTTGTTGCCTTACATGCCAACAAGTGAAGGCGGAACATCAAAAACTCGCCAGAAAGCCACATCCGCTGGATATTCCCAAGTGGAAGTGGGAAGACATTGGCACGGACTTTATCATGGGTTTGCCCAAGTCTAGGGGCGGATATGATGGAATTTGGGTAATTATCAACCGGCTAATTAAATCGGCCCATTTCTTACCCATCAAAAGCCGATGGTCAATCGACGTACTTGTTGCCCTGTATATTAAGGAGATGGTTAGATTGCATGGAGTTCCCGTCTCGATCGTATCTGACCGAGACCCGTGCTTCACCTCTCATTTTTGGAAGGCTCTACAACACTCTCTAGACAGATGGTCAGACTGAAAGGACAAATCAGGTTGTTGAAGATATGTTAAGGGCATGTATTATAGATTTTGGCGGAAGCTGGCACGACCACTTATCCCTAGCCGAATTTACCTATAATAACAGCTATCAAGCTAGTATTCAAATGGCACCTTTCGAGGTGCTTTATGGTAAGAGTTGTCGTTCTCCAATATGTTGGGAAGAAGTCGGTGAAAGACAAATTCTAGGCCCAGATATGGTTAGAGATTCGACTGAGAAGATACACCTTATCAGAGAGAGACTCAAGGTAGCTCAGTGCAGGCAAAAATCTTATGTTGATAATAGAAGGTGAGATTTGGAGTTCCAAGTTTGTGACCATGTATTTCTCAAGATATCTCCTGGCCGAGGTATTAGAAGATTCGGTGTTAAGGGCAAGCTTACACCGAGGTTTATCGGTCCATTCGAAGTATTGGAAAGAGTGGGCGAGGTGACCTACCGTATTGCTTTACCTCCTCAACTCTCGGAAGTGCACAATGTATTTCATATATCTATGCTGAAGAAATATGTGCACGACCCTTCTCACGTCATCGACCATGCTGATTTGGTGATTCAAAGAGATCTTACTTATGAGCAAAGGCCGATGCGGATCCTTGACCGCAAAGTCCGAGTTCTAAGGAGCAAGACGATCCCTATGGTGAAAATCCAATGGAATCGATGCGCGGAGCAAGAAGCAACTTGGGAGACCGAAGAAGCTATGAAAAGAAGATACCCAGAGTTATTCTAAACTGTAAGTATCTTATACTTTCCACAATATCCTTATACAGTTGAATTTGGGGACCAAATTCTTTTAAGTAGGGGATGGTGTAACACCCGAGAATTTTAAAATAGAAATATACCAAAAAATTATTATATATATATATATATAATTATTGAACTCATATTCTAATTCTATTGGATTAACCATTTAAAACATTTAATTACCAATAGATGCTTTAGAAGATGCCAAATTATATTTTAGGAAATGTCAATTTATATTTTCAATCACTTAGGAAATTAATAGTACACTATTCCAAAGAAATAGGAAATAGGTTATATAGATAGTGTTTTAAAGGATACACATCACTTTTACAAGATGCCAATTCATATTTTCATAATTTAGAAAATTTTATATTTCAACTTTTACATTATATCATTATTTTGAAGAAATAAGGGTATATAGATGAAGTGTTAAAGGATAAACATAATTTAGAAAGTGAGAACAGGTATATAGATAATTTTGGTTAGTGTAGAGTGAATACAAAAATCTCCGTTCAAAATAACGACATATGTTAAGTCATTATATCCTAAACGTGAATAGTGACGTGAATAGTGTCACTTTTTATTTAAAAAGAATTTTTTTTTAAAATTTATATGTAAACATAGAGAAAAATGTAAGGGTCTCACCCCTAAAATTTCACAAATAAATTCAATAAATTTTTAAAGATAAAAATCTTTGAAGTTTAACATGGAAATCTTAACTTATGAAATACACGACCCTCTCTTGGGCGTCATTTCTTTTCCGACACTATCACGATCATTCTATCCATCTAGCCTGTGTAGGCTGTAAACCCACTAAATACCCTATAATTCTGGATCTTGTCCCCCATCCTGTCGACCCTAAGGTTATAAAATACACTCCATTTTCCCCCTATTTGGTTAGTTCGAAGGCTAGATATGGGAACAAGCTCTGAAGAGTTGCAGAGGAAGGGAAGGACTGCTTCTTCCTCTCCTGTCAACTCCTATCACTTCACAGAGGTAGGTGTTCTCAAATCCTTGCCTAACTAGTAGCTAAATAGGTTAATTGATGCATGTTTAGAGTTCGATCAACTAGTCAACCATGCTATATATATATATATATATATATATATATATATATATATATATATATATATATATATATATATATATATATACATATTCTGGCTTTACCATGACCAAGAATAATACCATGTTATACATATGTTAATAGCTCATTACATACTATTATCATGATTTTTATGAGTTTGAACTTAGTTTATTAGCATGATTTCATGAGCTTTTTAACGTATTTAATCACACTAGTTTTCAGTCTTAATAATCCTATTTTAAACCTTAAATTATAGCCTCTGTTACATAGATTACGTTAACATTTTAACACCCAGGTCATTTGAAAATGGCGCCCCTGACCAGGGCGCCAATTACCAAATCGAAGACTTCATCGAAGTCTTCAATTAAATGAAGACATGCACCATGTCGTCAATTCGATTTCTGAAATTTTCAGTAATTGATAATTTAACACATTCAAAAATTCATAACTATCGAACTAAATCACGAAATTTTTACATGAACATGTTTTTGAAATCCTGACATTTTTCTCAACATATTTGAAGAGGCAAGATCTCGCGCTGGTCCTGAGCGGGCAGTGGATCACCGGATAGTGAACTGCAAGAAAGGGAAATGGATAATGGGGCCCAGGGATGAGTCCCTGGGGAAAACCCTCCGATGCTTAAGTCAGTAGAGCTATGGTGGGAGTAATATAGAGAGGAAGTAGCTTCTGCGCGAGATCCCTCTCCACCAGAAGGGTGAAGTGGTTCCTGCTCAGGAGTTTTGAGCGTGTGATTGCCCTTACCTTTCGCCGGAGGGTATCCCTGGGTTAAATAGTGCGCCATCTTCTGGAGTCTTGTAAGTCGAGGGGTTTCAGGTGGGGGTTACGTCCTCGACGTGGGCTTTTATTGCCTTATCGTGGGAGCGTTATCACCTTGGGGAGCTGGAGTCCCTCACCTTTATAAATTCCTGCCCACAGAGGACTCTTAACGGCTGCATGGATAAGCAATCGTCGATCGTACCGAGCTCAGAGAGGCCAGCCCTATCCAGGCGGTAGGCTTAGCTCGGACGAAGATGGGTCGGATTGGTCGACATGCGCCTTCTTCCTCTGGGCGGAGAGATGGCTCGGGCATGGACCTTTCCTGTGACCTGACCGACGCTCGGGCCTTTCGAGCCTAGAGGCCGCCTAGGAAGGTAGTATCCTCGAGCAAATCTTTTATTGGGCTTTCTGTCCTAAGTGGGCCCTCTGGGCTGTCACTTGGGCGAGCGTGGCATTGTTTGGTCCTGATGGGCCTAGTTCGGCTGCTCTTTAAATGGGCTACAGAAATCCCGCTCTCCACTTGTCCCCCTCCTACTCCCGAGCCAAAGGAGGTTCGGATGAGTAGCCTTTTAGGGTTTTGGACCAGCGTGGCTCAGGTGGGTGGAGATCTGGCGGTGTTATGAAGCCACATGTCGTGGTCACCTGGGCCTGTAATAATTGCAATCCTGACGGATTTGAAATGAAGGGGCCCCCTTTTCTCAGAGGTTGGAACGACGCGCCGCCTCCCTCGTGGGTTTATACGCGTTGGGCGCTGGTTGTCATCCCAGACTCTTTCCGTTGTTAGGGTTTTGGCTTTCCTTCGCTTCTTTACTTTTGGGGCTCTTCGATGCGCCGTGAGGACATAGCGGAGGAGCAGAAACTTACGGTGGCGTTTGAGGAGTTGGCGAAGATAACTGTGAAGGCGGTCCGGTAGCTTCCTCCTCCCCCGGAATCTTCGAGGTCTCGCGAGAATTCTTCTTCAAGTTCTTCCTCAGAATCTACGGCGGGCCAGCGTTCGGGTGCCGTGGGATGGGGCGACGAACCGGTGGTGAGAGCGCCGGTCCAAAACTGCAGCGAGTTGGGGGAAGCCGAGGTGAAGAGGCTGGAGCATCAGTTTCGCCTGCCTCACAAGTATAGCTTTACTGCTGCTGCCCCGTATGAGACGAGCCTAGATTCTCGCACGGGCCACATCTCTTCCCCCAACCGAACTAGGCCCGGAGTGTAGTTTATGCCGGGGAACAAGATTCTGGGATCGACTTCCCCTCTGGCCAACGCTATGACTCGGATATGTCGTCTTCCAGCTCCTCTGCGTCGGGCGGGGAAGATCTAGAGGGCTCTTCTCCTAAGGGGTCGCCAACTCCGGCTGCCTCGGGAGGGCTCGCGACCGAGGCAGTTCCCGCACAGGCGGGTCAATGCCAGGGCCGGCCGTCACTGAGGGCGCCGGGGGAGAAACACCTACGCCTTCCACTTCCGAGCTTCAAAGTGGGCCCTAGGCCTGATGTATCATCCTGTTTTGCCTCTTTCTTTTGTTTGCTTCTTTTTCTTTTCCAAAAAAGGACTTCCTCTTTATAAGGTAACAAATAAAATCTTACTTGCTTCTTACTGTACTTGCCGTGATTTGACCAGTGTATCTACAGTAGTTGGGAAGTGCCGATACTTTCTGCGCAGATCTCGCGCGATGGTTGGGCAGGCGTCTGGCAGGGTGCCTTTCCGTTTGATCACGCCTTGAATGCTTAGCCGCTTCGTGTGTCCCACTGGGGGCGGAAACGAGGAGTTTGAGGTGACCAGTCATAAAGGGGAAATCCCTTCGGCGTGTTTTCGAGGAGAGAGTCTTTTAAGGCAAGTAGCCTCCCCTCGCCTTTATAAGGGACTTAAGGGCGTCTCTCCATCTACATCGCTTTTGGGTTTTCTAGGGCGGTCTTTCCTCTTCATTTCTCGTAGCACTGAGCCTTTGCATTCAGAGCATGGAAGATCCTTCGGAAGACGATGCTGTCGATGATGGAGGGTGGCGAGTTTTTGCCACTTCAGGTTTTGAGAAGGTCCGACGGTCGTCGTGCGGGTTTGAAGCGGGTCCGATGGTCGTTGCGCGGATCTGGAGAGGATTTTGACGGAAGAATCACTGCGTTTCCTCTATCAGTTCCGGCGAGGCTTCCCGGAGGGGGGCGAGATGGAAGACGGATGGGGGCATCCGGCATCTCCGCCGCCTGTCCCTCTCTGCTCGCTTCAGGGATGGGGGGAGAAGCAAATTAAGCTCCCTCCTTTCCGGGCCTTCCCCTTCCTCCTCGTCCAGCTATGCTGGACTTCTTTTTCTTTCTGGCAGCCTCTTTTTCCCTCTTCTGCTCTTCCTTTCTTTCACTCTTTGGAGGGTGCTTGCTCTCTGTACATTCCAAAGAGTTGGCAGGTTGGAAGAGAGGAGGCCTTCATAGGCGTTCCCTCTTCCCCAGCCTCTGTCAACTTGGAAGGTAGCCTTCCCCTCCGCAGTCCCTTCTGTCACCTTTGTCATGGGCCACCCAAGCCAACTGGGTCGACAGCCTTTTATCTGAGCCAGTTTCTACGCGAGGCAGAGTCAGTGGCTGGACGCAAGGAGATCAACCGAGTCAGCCGAGCAATGGCCTCTTGCAGTGGTGCCAGATGGATTTTTTGCTTTCTGTTGTGTAATGTATTAGCTTTTGCCTTTCTGATGTACCAACAATCATTTGAATGAAGAAAAAAAAGATTTTATTTCACTCAGATTGTTTGCACGAACCTCAAAAGTAGAACTTGTGTAGTGTGGCTGCGTTCCACGTCCGAGGGATGGGTTCCCCTTCCATTGTAGATAGCCGGTATGCTCCTTTCCCGAGCGTCTCGACCACTCGGTAGGGGCCTGTGGACGCGATTTATTTTATTATTTGTTTATTTATTAATATTTATGGATCTATTTATTGATTTATTGGCGTGCCAGTCACCAGGGTGACAATTTTATTGTGCGCTCGATCTGACATGGTCAGTCGATTGTGAAGTCCGAGTCAGGACCCGAAGTCCGTCATACCATGAACGCTATGACGTTAATTACGTCCTTCGAAGGAAGGACAACCCTTGATTAAACGCCAAAATAGGAGGCCTCGAGAGGCAAACATGTATTCATGTGTGCGAAATGGAACTTCATACCGGAGCCAAGAAGGCGGGCAAGATAATAACATCAACCATAGAAACGGATGATATCGTTAAGTTAGCGGTTCAAAGACCGAGCTTAGGAGGAAAGGGAAAATTTCAGTCACAGGCAGACTGGGCCGCGGCCATGATGGGGGTTCAAAGCATCGATCGATATTTCGACAGCATTTCCCCTTAATCTGGATTATGCCCAGGGGGGAATAGACTATCACCCACGGAGTGCCGGGATGAAAGCCGAAAGAGAGAAGTGCTGAACTTCCCGAACCGCATATCTGCCATGGGGCAATGTCTGATATTCCCTGTAGAAGCCGGTGGAACTCATGCAGTGACAGAGCCCTCCCGAGCTAAAGGGGTTATTCGTGAACCCGATGCGGTACGACGGAAAGCGAGCGAACGCTCAATGTTGCGCCCTCGCACGCGGATCGACCTGCGCGGTCAGGTCGCGGGGGTCAAGGGGGCAGCGCCCCTTGCGGGGGTTTCCAGGGGCGGAGCCCCCGGAACAAAATTTGGATTGAAGGCCCAGTAATAAAATATTTGAGTAGGTTATGAGTGCAGTTCAAGCGTGCATAGGTTCCCGGCGTAAAGGCAAGGAGGCCGAGAGGTTCCCGGCGTAGGCTTCTCGGCGCGAGGGCCAAATGGCCATAGGTGTGGGCTTCTCGGCGCGCAGGGGACCAAAGGGGGGGTTTCCCGGCGCGCGAGGGAGAAAGCCAATGGGGCTTCTCGGTGTGCAGAAAAGAAAGCCAGGGAGGCTCTCGGCGTGAGCTTCCCGGCGCGCTGACAAGAGGGCCAAGGGGGTGGCTCTCGGCGTGAGGGTCCCCGGCGTGCTCAGGGCCGCGCTGAGAGCTATGGCGCCGAGAGAATGTTGGTGTTCTCGCGCCGTAAGGACCCGTAAGGGGTTCCGGTGGCTCTATTTTGGGTTTCTTGGCGATTCGGGACAGGCCAGATAGGTTCTGTGAAGTCAAAGTGGATCAGTTCATCAAATCTGAGCTGGATTAGATTTGGGCTTTACAGAAGCAACAGGATAGAAGAGGGATTTAGGAAGACTAGGGTCGAGGGAAACCCCGTCACCATTATCATGCAGAGCCCGGGGGACAACCTGATGTCGACTTTCGTCTCCTGAGAGAATTTTGGCAGCACCTCCCCTGGACCGAGCATTTGCCGGAGAATGGTATAGGCTGACATCCACGGAGTGCCGGGATGAAAGCCGGAAAATGAGTGAGCACTAAGACTCGAAGAGACTGTCCATGTCTCTGGCATCGGTCACTATTCCCCTTCTCGGAGACCGACGAAACCCTTGTAAAGACAAGGTCCACCGAACCCACGGGGTTGCATGTGAATCAAATTCGGGACATAGGAATGTAGGGGAGGTCCTCCCCATTATTGTACCACCTCAGGGCACATATGATGATCTCTGAGCATCCCCTAGATGGATGTACAGGGAACCAAAAGGGTCGAAGGGTGGCAATGCAGAGGAGGGCCTTGGACTGGGTTTCATTGGCTAAAGCAGGGGTATCGGTGTGGTTTCTTTGGCTGGCCAAGGGGGCTCTCGGCGTGGGTTTTAGTGGCTTGAAGAGGGTCTCGACGTGGGGTTTGGTGGTTGGCCAAGGGGGTTCTCGGCGTGGGTTTTAGTGGCTTGAAGAGGCTCTCGGCGTGGGACTTCCCGGCGCGCTCATGGCCGTGCTGGGAGCCAAGCGCCGGGAGGCCGTGGGCTATGGTTTTTTCAAAGACAAGGGGTTTGTCGTTTAGCTGAAAGGAAGGGAAGGCCTCTCGGCCTTACAGCTCTCGGCGGGGAAACTCGCACGCCGAGAAGGTGGAATGCGGCAGGATTTCAGGGTTTTCAGAGATGCTACGGTACTCTATTTCTGGGATTTCTGGGTTTTTTATGGCTCAGATCGAGACCGAATCAAGGGTGCATGAGGAGGTTTCATGAATGCCTCTGCTAGAAGGACGCCAAGGGAGTTGAGAGGCCGAATCATCAGGGGGAGGAGAGACCATCGTCGGGGCCTGAGTAGCTTTTAACTGTCTACTGCCAGACGTCTGGGGGAGTCAAGAGATGGCTGTCTCTGATTCCCCAGACTAGCATAGCATCATCTGAGAGGCAAAACGGCGATGAAAGAACCCTCGATGCTGGGACCCCAGGCCTTAGTCATCCAATCGATTGGAATGAAGATCCAGGGTTGCATTCGTCTGCGGGCCCAAATGCATCATTTATAGCCGGCAATCCAGGGAACCAAGAGATTGATGTCTCTGGTTCCCGGACAACACAAGAGGCTTGAGGAACAGACTCAAATACATACGGAGGGCATGCTATTGAAGCGGGAAGAGAGAAGAGAATAGAACCCAGCAACCCATTGAACGAGGGTGGGGGTTCTACCTTCATTCATGTTCGAAGAACAGACCCGACTCCGAAGCCTGAATCATTTCACCGATGGGGCATTCATACAAACGGTATGCATACATATGGAGACAAAAGAAGATAGTATCGCCTAAAATCCAACACGGCCATTGCATTTATTCATCTCACCCTCACTTACATCGACTACATAACTGAAGCCAAGAAACATATAGGGGAGGAAAAGGGAGAGAATCGTATGAATAATCTAAACATCAAGACCTCGACTATTACATACGGAGAATCAGTAAAAAAGAAGAAAAAGAAACATCGAACATGGGGGGGGAGGGTGGAGCATTGACTCCTCTCCCTCCCCCTATCAGCCCACCTGGAGCCCTTCTTCCTTCCTTTCTTCTGCTTCTTATTTCGACGGAGACTCTCTCCCTCTCTTTTCCTATCTCTTTTTCTTTCTGGCTATCTGTTCGCTCTTTTTCCTTCGTCTCTTTGTTTTCTTTTTTTCTGTCTGTCCCCCCCCCTTCGTTTCATCGAAGGAGTGGGTTTATATAGGCCCCTTGACTGACTTCTCGGCCGACAGCAACCGGCGCGCCCTTGACGAGGCTCCCGGCGCGCCTTAGTCGGAAGCAGTACGCTTTTGGGCGCCCCTTCCCCGTATGGGCCTTGTTGGGCTTTCGGCGTGGCCACTATCGGTGCGCCTTTTGGTGGCCGTGGGCCTCTTCAGCAGCTTCTCGGTGCCACAGGTATTGGCCCATCTAGGGCTTTTGGGCTTCTTATGTTCATTTCTTCAGTTGTGAGGGCTGACTCATCGGCTGACATATCCTATCGGCTGGGCTTCTTTCTTGCTCGTTCGGGGATGGCCCCGAGTATCTTCCGAGATCTTGTGTCTCGCTTCAATTGTTCTCTATTAGAGCCGGCCGTCTCTTCTTTTCTTCTTTTCTTCTTCTATTCCTGAAAACAAGATAACAGAAATAAGACATTTTGCCAGAGATAAAGGTATTTTAGGGTTATTATTATTGTTTCATCGCTGCTATTATTATTATTTTTATTTTTGGCGTCAACAGGGCCTTCCCAGTTAGGGGATAGCTTGCCCGCCGCCTCTAGTGGTCTAGAGGCTTCGGCTTTCCTAAGGATGAAGTCTCTCGGTTGGAAGTGCCTGTCTCGGACTTTGGTGTTGTAGTATCGAGTGAGGCGGTGATGGTGCTCCGTTGCTCGGATGTTGGCAATCTCTCGGAGTTTATCTGCTAGGTAAAGGTTCTCGAGTAATTTTTGCTCGTTTACCTCGGGCGAGAAGCAGATGACTCGGAGGGAGGGATTGGCGATCTCCAACGGAATGACGGCCTCGGTGTCATATACCAACTAGAAAGGACTTTCACCGGTTGCCATTTTGGGAGTCGTTCTGTGGGACCAAAGTACGCTAGGCAGTTCCTCAAGCCAGTTTCCCTTGGCCTTGCCGAGTCTAGTCTTTATGCCTTTTAAGATAGTCTTATCGGCATTCTCGACTAGCCCGTTGGCCTGAGGGTGGGCGACCAAAGTGAAGTGGTTGCGAATACCTAGGTCGGCACATCCGTCTCAAAAATAACGAGAGTCAAATTGTTGACTGTTATCGCTCACTATCACCCGGGGGATGCCATAACGACAAATGATCGACTTCCAGATGAAACTCCAGACGACTGTCTCGGTGATCCTCGCCGTGGCTTCGGCCTCGATCCACTTGGTAAAGTAGTTGATGGCGACGATGATAAACTTCTTCTGGGCCTGAGCCGTAGGGAACGGCCCAAGAATGTCGATCCCCCACCGAGCGATGGGGTATGACTCGGTCAGGGTGACGAGCTCCGTAGCCGGCTGATGGACTAAGTGGTCGAATCGCTGGCATCGGTGGCACTGTTGCACGTAGGCCGTGCAGTCGCGCTGCAGAGTGGGCCACCAGTAACCCTGTCGTAGCAGGATCCGGGTGAGTGACCTTCCTCCTGAGTGCACTCCGCACATGCCTTCATGAATATCTTAGATTGCTCGGTTGGCTTCGTCGGGGCCGAGAAACTTCAGGAGGGGACCAGAGAAAGATCTCCAGTAGAGAGTGTCATCTAGAACGACGAAGCGTCAGGCTTGGTACTTCAATCTGCGGGCCTCTCGAGGGTCGGAAGGCTCTTGAGAGTCCTGGAGCCACGATAGGTAGGGGGTGCGCCAGTCGCTCAGAATGGCTGAGTCAACAGTAAGGAGCTCCGAGTCAATGCTTGGGCGCTCTAGCTCTTCAAGGAGGACCGATCGGGTACCTTCGGGGTCGAGAGAGGAGGCCATCCGGGAGAGGGCGTCCGCTCGGGAGTTTTCCTCCTGAGCTATTCGGACTACCTCAAATCTCTCGAACTGTTGGGCTAGGTCTCTGACCAGTTGGAGGTATTTGATCATTGGTGCCTCTCGAGCTTCGTACTCACCGTTGACTTGGCTAGCGACCAACTGGGAGTCAGTATGGATTTTGACTCGCTCAGCCCCTAACCGTCGGGCCATGCACGCTCCCGAGATAAGGGCCTCGTACTCGGAAGCATTGTTGGATGCCTGAAAGCTGAACTTCAAGGCGTATTACAGTTCTGCTCCTTCGGGGGACTTCAGGAGGATTCCGGCACCACTACCGATCGAGTTGGAGGATCCATCAACGAACAATTCCCAGGTCGGCCCAGCCGCGGACGGGGATCTTTCTTCAGTCGGGATGGTGCTTTCGATGATGAAGTCGGCAAGCGCTTGGCCTTTCACAGCTGAGCGCGGCCGATCGGATATATCGTAGGCCCCGAGCATAATGGCCCATTTGACGAGTCGTCCCGAGGCTTTGGGGTGGGCCAGAATCTTCTTCAATGGTTCACCGGTTAGCACGGTGATGGGGTGACCCTGGAAATAGGGCCGGAGGCGCTTGGCGGAGGTAACCAACGCTAGCACAAGTTTCTCAGTTGCGGGGTACCTCCTTTCAGCCTCGTTGAGCACCTTGCTGGTGTAGTATACCGGTCTCTCGACTCCCGAGTCATTTCTGACTAGGACCGAGCTAACCGTAGATGGTGTTACCGAGAGATAGAGCAGCAAGACTTCACCCAGAACGAGCTTGGAGAGCATCGGGGCGAGGCCAAGAACTCCTTGAGCTCGACGAACGCTCTCTGGCATTCCTCATCCCATGCGAATGTAGCAGATGCCAATTTGGGCCCCCTCAACAGCTTGAAGAAGGGCAAGCATCGTTCGGCCGCACGGGACAGGAACCGGCTGAGAGCGGCGACACACCCAGTTAGGCGTTGGATGTCCTTGATACAGGTGGGTGGGCGCATGTCCAGGATGGCCTGGACTTTGTCGGGGTTGGCCTCGATCCCACGCTGAGTGACTAGGAAACCCAGGAACTTCCCGGATCTCACTCCGAAGGCACACTTGGCAGGATTGAGCTTCATGTTGTACCTCAGGAGGGTGTCGAAGGTCTCAGCGAGGTCGGTGAAGTGGTCCTCGGCCTTGGGGGTCTTGACGAGCATATCGTCGATGTAGGCCTCGACGTTCTGACCTAGATGTCCTTCAAACATGTGGTTGACCAGCCTCTGGTACATGGCTCCGGCATTTTTCAACCCGAAAGGCATCCTGGTGTAGAAGTATACGCCGTAGTCGGTGATGAAGGTGATCTTCTCAACATCTTCTGGATCCATTCTGATCTAGTGGTAACCTGAATAGGCGTCTAGGAAGCTGAGTATCTCGTTGCCCGAGGTTGAGTCAACCAATTGGTCGATGCTCGGCAACAGATAACAGTCCTTAGGGGTGGCCTTATTCAGGTCGGTGAAATCCACGCACATCCGCCACTTGCCTGAAGCTTTCGGTACCAGGACGACGTTGGCTAGCCACGTCGGGTACAGGACCGGCCTAAAAAGGCCAGTCACTTGTCCCTTGGTGACCTGCGCCTTGATGATCGCCTGTTTCTCCGGTGCATGCTTCCTCCTGCGCTGCTGTACGGGCTTCACGGCGGGGTCGAGGTTGAGCTTGTTCATTACAGTCTCCTCTGGTATCCTAGAGAGTTGATCATCAGCCCAAGCAAAAACTTGGATGTACTCAGAAAGGAACTCTTTATATTACTGTTGAACCTCAGACGGTAGGTCGGCTCCGATCTTTACTCCTAGGGCCGGGTCATCGTTTAGGAAAACTACCAGCAATTCGCCACCAGGTTCGGTGGTTGCGGATTTATCCTCGACTCCCCGGGGGCCCTTGTCCTTCCCGTCTGGCCTTGTGGCCTCTACCGAGATATTGTAGCACCTTCTGGCCGCGGCTTGGTTACCTTGGACTTCCCCCAACCCATTTTTGGTGGAGAACTTCATTTTCTGGTGATAGGTAGATGGTACCGCTTTTATTCAGCTGAGGATTCCCCGGCCGAAGATGGCAGTGTATGCTATCATACCTTTAATCACTATGAAGTCCACCATGACCGTAACGGTTTTGGGTGGGGTGCTGAGGGTAACCGGCAGGCGTAGGGCTCCCTCGGGATAGGTGGCCAGGCCATTGAACCCGTAGAGAGGGGTTCGGATCGGGCGGAGTTTGGATGGTTCCTCCCCCATCTTAAGGAAACAATCATAAGACAATACATCAGGGGCACTCTCATTGTCAACTAGAATCCTATCTACGTTACAATGGTTTATCGTAGCCGAAATCACGAGGGCGTCGTCATGCTGGGTGCTCAGCCCTTCCAGGTCTCGGTCGGAGAAGACTATGACCTGGGGCTCACTCGGTGGGGCCTTGGGAGGCTCTATGGCTCGGCTCACTCGCTCAGCATGACGCTTCCTTCCTCGGCTGCTGTTGCCGCCTGATGCTGCTCCTCCGGAGATGACATTGATGTGTGCCCCGCGAGGGGCATTGTCGATCTCCTCTGGGGCGCCTCGATCTTCTTTACGCTCGACTATGAACCGAGCTAGATATCCCTGACGGATGAGGCGCTCAATCTCATCCTGGAGCTGGTGGCAGTCACCGGTGTTGTGCCCGTGTTCGCTGTGGAACAAGCAGTGCTTGTTGCGATTACGGTTCTTCGATCTCATTGGCTCGGGTTGGCAGAGGAGGCCTGAGTCCTTGATGTCTTCGTAGATCTCGTAGACCGGCACGGCTAGTGGGGTGTACCGCTCGTACTTCCATGAAGGTTCCTTGCATTCCCCGTCGCGGTTCCGCCTTTTCCCCGAACCTGAGCTTGGCTTGGAAGCCCGCTTCTTGTCCCCCTCCTGACCCGAGCCGGTTGCATCTCGGCATGCGCTGAGTACTTCTTCGCACTCGGCATGGAGTAACGCCAGAGTCACTAGCTCGGCAATGGTCGAGGGAGGGTGGAGGACAAGCTCGCGGCGGAGATTCTCGTCCCGGGTGCCCCCAGTCAGTATGGTTATAGCTGAGGCCACGTCTAGATAGGGGATTCTCAGGGCTTCCGACTTGAATCAGTGAATATAAGCCCAGAGTCTTTCCCATTGCGCCTGTTTGAGGGCCAGGAGCCCCTCTACTGACCTTGGGGGGGGCACTTCCGGCGAAACTCTCTTTGAAGACTCGCCCAAATTGCTTGAAGTCTCGGATGGATCCGGGGGCGAGGGCCCGGAACCACGCCTGGGCGCCCTGGACCAGGGTGGTCACGAAGGCTCGGCACTTGATGGCGTCCGATGCTCCATGCAAGGTCATCAAAGCATCGAAGCTGTCGTAATGATCGGCCGGGTCGCCCTGGCCGTCGTAGAGCGTGAAGGTCGGGATGGAGGGTCTGGGAGACACCTCTGCCTTCAAGATGTATTCGGAGAATGGAGATTTCTCCTCATCCTCCGGGAAAGAGGTCTTCTACAGGGCGCGGAGGGCGCGCTCCTGTTCTGTGAAATGCCTTTCAAAATCTCGCAGTCGGAGGGATAACTCCGACTGTTGTCGTGCCGTGGGGCTGGGAGGAGCGTCCTGGTGATCCCCGAGAACATCGGTCTCCGGGTTCGGATGGCGCGCCCCAGGTTTTCCCCGCCTTGGTGTGGAGGAAGCCTCTTGCTCCGGAGGCGGAGCCTGCGAGGGTCCTCCAATCCTGTTGCGGATGATCTGCTGGCCGCGGAGAGTGAAGCAGCCTCCGGCGGTGTGTTGGGATGCATTCTCACGGGGAGGGCTCCCTGACGGGGCGTGGGACCTTCATCCCTAGCCGCCTGGGTCCCCATGAGTTCCACGAGGACATCCAGTTTCGCGTTGAGGGCCTGGAAGGCTTCGGCGCCACCATTGAGCGGTAGCCCTACTGCCGCAGGAGGGGATGGTGGTTCGTCGGCGGGGGCGCTGGCGTTGGAGGGAGGGTTCTGTGAGGCCCGGGAGGGGCCATCCCCTGCCGCTACCATGGCCTTTCCCCTGTCGCCGGTGGACCTCCTCCCTGAGCTCCTTCGTACCATGCTGGCTTCTTGTACGTTTCCCACAGACGGCGCCAGATGAAGAGGCAAGATCTCGCGTTGGTCCTGAGCGGGTAGTGGATCACCGGATAGTGAACTGCAAGAAAGGGAAATGGATCAGGGGGCCCAGGGATGAGTCTCTAGGGAAAACCCTCCGATGCTTAAGTCAGTAGAGCTATGGTGGGAGGAATATAGAGAGGAAGTAGCTTCTGCGCGAGATCCCTCTAGGACAGAAGGGTGAAGTGGTTCATGCTCAGGAGTTTTGAGCGTATGATTGCCCTTACCTTTCGCCGGAGGGTATCCCTGGGTTAAATAGTGCGCCGTCTTCTGGAGTCCTGTAAGTCGAGGGGTTTCAGGTGGGGGTTACCTCCTCGGCGTGGGCTTTTATTGCCTTATCGTGGGAGCGTTATCACCTTGGGGAGTTGGAGTCCCTCGCCTTTATAAATTCCTACCCACAGAGGACTCTTAACGGCTGCATGGATAAGCAATCGTCGGCCGTACCGAGCTTAGAGAGGCCAGCCCTATCCGGGCGGTAGGCTTAGCTCGGACGAAGATGGGTCGGATTGGTCGACATGAACCTTCTTCCCCTAGGTGGAGAGATGGCTCGGGCATGGACCTTTCCTATGACCTGACCGACGCTCTGGCCTTCCGAGCCTAGAGGCCGCCTAGGAAGGTAGTATCCTCGATCGAATCTTTTATTGGGCTTTCTGTCCTAAGTGGGCCCTGTGGGCTGTCACTTGGGCGAGCGTGGCCTTGTTTGGTCCTGATGGGCCTAGTTCGGCTGCTCTTTGAATGGGCTGCAGAAATCCCCCTCTCCAATATTCGTGCCATTACTTCCTGATTCGGAGCTTTTTCACACTGATGAATAGTGGACACCTCACTGTAATTGGCGCCCTTGACCAGGGCGCCAATTTCAAAATTGAAGACTGCCCGCGACGGCGTCAATTAATTGAAGACATGGGCCAAGTCGTCAATTCAATTTTCTGTAATTTTCAGAAATCAGTAAATCAACGCATTCAAAAATCTATAACTAATAAACTGGACCTTGAAAGTTTTGACAGAATATACTTCTGTGACCCTGAGATTTTTCTCCATCTGACCATGTCTTCGGATTCTGATTCGGAGAAACTTTGGAGAAATGAACAGTAACTTGTGTCATAGAACTTACACTTCTGATGTGAAGCGCAACTCACTTGGAAAACAACTCAATTGGTGTGTCGTCAATTTGAGTTGAACCTGTACTTAAATTGAAGACACCCTGGAAGTCTTCAATTAAATGAAGACTGCCTACAGAGTCTTCAATTTGTTAAATGAAGACTGCCCACAGAGTCTTCAATTTGTTAAATGAAGACTGCCCACAGAGTCTTCAATTTATTAATTGAACCCTCAAGTCTTTAATTACTGAATTGAAGACGACCCCCACGTCTTCAATTACTGAATTGAAGATGGCCCTTATGTCTTCAATTACTGAGTGGAAGACGGCCCTCAAGTCTTCAATTAATTGAAGACTTCATGAGGGGCGCCAATTTCAATATATATATATAATTTTTAAAAAATCACAATTTTGAAAGGTTGGGTAACCCCCTGGCGTCAATTCTTCAAATGACGACTTCCAGAACGTCTTCAATTAAATGAAGACATCCTCAGGGGCGCCAATTTGATATATACATATATAAATTTCTAAAAATTGAAAATTTGAAGGATTAGCAAACCCTCAGATGCCAACTCAGTAATTACAATTTCTGATCTTGATCTGTCTCGAGAATTGTGCAAACACAACCCTAATCCATACTCCTGCGTATGATGAGTTCTTGAAATTCCGTTCCATGAAAAATCTACTTGTGTATACCCTACATGGTCAAACCTTGAATCTCTTAAACTACCATTTGGGAGTGTAGGATCTATGTGCCATGCAGGGCAAAGTGCTACATTGTGGGCGCCACCTCTTGAGGCCGTACGGCGTAAAGTGCTACACGACGGGAGCCACCTCTTGAGCTTGTAGGGGCCACCTCTAGAATCCTCCATAACCAAATGACTAGTTAATCTCGTCTGAAATACTACGTTTCTAAATTCTTGAAATTCTATATTGGCTATAAATGAGCGTGGATGTCAAAGATAATACATGAAATGCTGTGCATATAGGGCCCGGTCTGGTCTTGGGAGGAGCACCCGAAGGTACTTATTCCCATGGGAGTTTATTGACCAAGGTGTTTAGCATTGCACAGGAGTACTTGCTTGACTTGAGACACTCCACCCCTACTCTCTCTCTCCTTACTTACTTGACTTGCGTGGCCCAGAACGGGCAATACATGACTTGTAGCCTGAGAAAGGGCAAAATACTTACATGATAATAGTGAATTATACTGATACGTACTTGACATTACTTGCTTGAATTGGATTTTTACTTGCTCGTACTTGAGATATACTTGTACATGAGTTCATTCTCATACTTGCGTTCATACTTGTACACGAATCCCTACTTGTCTGAAGTGGCATTTACATCTGTAAATTCTTGAAATACTGCTTGTCAAATACTTGAAATCTTGTTATACTCTCTTTATACAATTCTTGATCTCTTATTATTCATCATGTATAGAATTACCTATATATCTGACTCTTTTGTACGTACGTCATGCATAGCCATACTGATAATATATGCAAATTGTAAATCACATAAAGATTGCTCGAATTTGAGATGTAATTCCTACTGAGCGATTCGCTCATCCAGTTGCTTCCTAACATTTTCAGGTGATTTGGATAGCGACAAGAATGGGTTTGAGGCCGAGTGAAGAGTGCTAGAATGCCATCCATCTATCATTAGCTAGTCGAGTCTTTGAATTTATTTGAGTCTACCTTGTATTCCCAGTTATGTCAGTTAGTGGTATAAACTTTGTGTTAAGTCGTGTAGCCTAATGTTTGGCTTTCTAAATTTAGAAATTTGTCATAGACTATCTTTATTTCCTTTGATTAATCAAATAAACATGACTTGGACTATTGGAATTTATTAGATTTTTAGTCATTTGCGCACTCCGGAATTTTGTATGTTAAAATTCTTATCACTCTAATGACACGATCTATATAGACGCGTCACGCATCCGAGTATCTTCCGCGCTCGGGATGTGACATGTCGCATATTTGCATATTTCAGACTGTATTTCAGACGAAATCTATCTCGTCTGAAATGGCGACGCCATTTCAGATGGAAATTAATCCGTCTGCAATTTCCATCTCTAATACCGCTTTTCCTTGTAGTGTGTGTGTGTGTATATATATATATATATATATATATATATATATATATATATATATATATATATATATATATATATAGAAACTTATGTATGCTAGGTGTGGGAGGGCTTTCGTCTAACCAGTATTGTTGTTGAGCTTGGATCGAAGCAAGCCTACTCGCTCTATGGACTGGCCCCACGGGTAATGTATACCAAGTTATTGAAAATGAGTAATATTATTGTAAAACAAGTGTAAGCTGCTATTAATTTACACGAGACCGATAAAACGTAAAGGATAAGAAAAAGACATAAAATCTACTTCGATTCTTAACAAATATCATTAAATGAAAAATATGTCTTTCTAACGGTCTTCCTATGCAAGTTACATCCATGATTTGTCGACTCAATCTGACTTGATAACTCGGATGGTATCTAACAATATGTGATCAGCTAAAGATTGTTCGGGTTGTTATAAATTGTTTAAATAATAATATAATATCTAAAATAATTTTAATTTTTTAAAAAATAAGAAATATATAATAATCATTTAATGCTATAATAGCAATCATGTATCTTACATTTATTAATTAAGAGAACATTAAACTCTATAATCATGTTTATTCATTTATTAATTATCTAATAATGATAAAATCTTTAAAAATTTGTTAAAAATAAAAAGAATTTTATAGTTTTATGCCCCTAAAAACTTGCAATACTCAAGCCCCCCTAATTTCACTATTTTGTCATTAGCCACTCAATCATTGTATGTTACACAAAAAAAACGTCTAAAGTTAACTTAAAGGAAACATAAAGTTAACCTAAATAGTCTAGTCAGAATCCAGAGTAAGTCGAACGGTAGAAGACTCATGTCAAATAAATAGTATGTATTAAGTTAGATTCATCTTGGGGTGAGAGTTTTAACTAATTATGTGCTCAATACTATGAGTGACCCTCAAATTTTTAATTTTCTATTCTCCTCGTCACAGTATATACATACATACATACATATATATATATATATGTATAATATAAAATTTGTGTGTGTGTGTGTGTGTGAGAGAGAGAGAGAGAGAGAGAGAGAGAGAGGCACCGTTACCCCACCGATGAGTGGTGTTGGAATTTGGGTATAGTCCTTGAATAATAGTCCTGTATTGGTTAAATAGGTTATGGTTCATGTGCTTATGACCTTGGGCCTGTGTATCTCAACATTGTGATTTTGTGGATTCAACATGATATCAGAGCAGAAATTAGGTTATGATTCATGTGTTTTATGACCTTGATAAGTTGTGATTCATATACTTATAACCGATGTGAAGGTATATTATCTAGTGAACATCCCAATCATGTTCACCTCCTTGATGCATGTTGGCGCTTGTGAAGCTGTTCCGTTGGAACACTGTCAGCCGCCACGGCCACTGGCCGCTTTCCTCGTCAAACCTCCTGCCGAAGTGGCATCTCCCGTAAGCCCTATTTAAAAGTATTCACACCCATGAACGGTCGGAAGAATAATTACACGAATTACCCTTGTCAATAGGAGGCGGCCTCCCTATATCCTTTGTAATATTTTTGAAGAGGAGCGATCTCGCACTGCTCCTGAGCGGGGAAGAGGATGATCACGTACCCTTGAAGTATGAACTGCAAGAAGGGAAACAAGTCAGAGGTGCCCAGGGATAGGTCCCCGGGGAAGACCCTCGATGCTTAAGTCAGGAAAGTAGTAGAGCTATGGTGCGAAGGGAATAGTTAGGAGGAAGGTGGGAGCGCGAGATCCCTCTCCACCAAAAGGTGAAGTGGTTCCTGCTCAGGGTTTTTGGCTCTTGCCTTGATTACCTCTTCGTAGTAGGACTTTTCCAGTTTAAATAGTGGCCCGTTGTGCGACTGATCCCTGTAAGTGGAGGAGTCTCAGGGGGGGTTACGTCTTTCATGCGGGCTCCTTACAGCACGTGGGCTCTTGGTCTCCCCTGCCCCCTTGAGCTTCCTGCCATTAAGGGACTCGCAACGGCCGTATTAATAAGCTTCCATCAGTGAGCCCGAGCGATAGGCACTTGCCCAGGAGTGGTCTCTCGAGCGATGAGTGCATGGTCGGGACTGGGAATAGGAGGCTCCGAGGGAGCTTTCCCGATCGAACTGATGCTCAGACTTCCCAACTCGAAGGCCGCCTAGGTAGTGCTTGTACCGAGTGAGTTTTTGGGCTTTATACTAAGTGGGCCCGGAGGCTTCCACTTCAAGGAGTTGGGCCTCGTTTGGTCAGATGTAGACCTAGTTTGGCCTCTCCATACGGGCGATGAGATTTCCCCTCTCCACTTGTCCCCCTCCTACTCCTGAGCCAAAATTAGGCTCGGACGAGTAGCATTTAGGCTGGACTTTTTGTGGCTCTGGTTGGGTAGAGATCTCTCTCTAGTAGGGGCCATATGATGCGGCTTGCCTTGAAAATATGCCCGTTATGATGAATAAGAGAAGGCCCCTCCTCGGGAAATCGGATCGCCGCGCCGCCTCCAGTTTAAGCATTGCACATTTTTGCATTCCTTTATCTCCGAGTTTTATGGTTTTGCCTCTCTTTGCATTTATATTTGAGGGGGGCTCCTGTGCTGTGAGAGCAGCTCGGAAGAGCAGAGAATCGTTGCGGCCATCGGAGCTAGGGGAGCATCCTGAGGCGGTGATTCGTCAACTTCCTTCTTCTCCGGAGTCCTCTGATTTAGAGCTTTCCCCTGTTGCCTCCTCCCGCTGCGGTGCAAGAGGGGGCAATTGACGAAGGGGTCATGGCCGATGCTGGGGCGCCGAGCGAAGCAGAGAGGGCGCCAGACGAAGGAGCCCAGTCCGAGCCGGTCGTGGCTGAAGGGTTGTAGGACGTAGCGACTCGATCACACTCGATCGCAGCCGACCGAGGCCGAGGAGGTACATGGCAGGGTTGCTCATCTCGAGTCAACCGGTGGGGCCCCCGAGGTAGGATTGCTCGGGGAAGGTGCCCCAATCCCGACTGCTCCGGAGAGCGCTTCCCTTCCCTCGACCAGTTCCTTCAGCATCTGGGCCTCCCTGTACCGGAGGTGCCATTCTATTGCTTCGTGGGTTGTGTGAGAGAAGCTCCAGAGGGGTCCCCCATCCACACTTTTCGAGCAACTTATGGAAGGCAGCCTGATCTTGGCCCAGCTAGGGGCTGAGGCAGTAGTCACATATGCTCGGGTGGAGTCGGAGCGGGAGGCTCTCTCGTGGGCCCGTGGTGCGCTCGATCGAAAGGTTGAGCGTCTGACCCTTGATCTTGGTGACCTTCATCGGGAGGTGGCCCCGCTTCGGACTCAGGTGCAGTCGAGCCAAGCGGAGGCTCGGTCATTAGCGGAGCAGCTGGCCCATGCCCGTCGTATGGTCGACCGGAAGAATGAGCTCCTGGAGGCGGAGAGTATGATTTAGGTCAAGCGCGACGAGCAGTGGAAGGCCGAGCGGGAGGCACTCGAGGGCCGAGTCCGGGGGGCCGAGGATGCACTGACCGAGGCTGAGAGAAGGCTGTCCGAGTCAGAACAGAGGATAGCCGAGCTCGAGAGGCTGGCGGAGTTGGCCGGGGTGGAGGCACTCGAGCGACATAAGTGCTTCGAGGCCTATCACAGGGCTCTTCTCCAGGCTACCTTCCCTTATTATGAGTCGGGCTACCGTCGGGGGCTTCGGAAGGGCTTCTCCTAGGGCTTCGATCGGGCCGTCATAGAGGCAGAGGCCCAAGCGTCTAGGCTCATTTTTCCTTCCGGGCAATGCTATGACTTGGACTGGGGTTCGACTGACTCTTCCCATTATACATAGAGCGAAGTGGAGGGTTGGGAGTCCTCGTCTGAGCGATTGCCAACTCCAGCATCTTTGGGAGAGCGCACGACCGAGATAGTTCTCACACAGGTGGGGTCAGTGCCTGGGTCGGTCGTCGCCGAGAATACTGGGGACAGATCGTCAGGTGCTGAGGAAGCCTTGTCTGCCGAGCCTGAAGATGGGCATGAGGCCTGATGTAATAGTTCTCTCTTTCTTTTTTTATTTCCCTTATGTAGCCGAGTAAGGCTTTTTTTGGAAAATATAATAGCGTCAGTATTGAATGCTGAATTGACTGTTTCTTATCGCTTTTGGTGTGATTTGACTATCGGATCCGTAGTCGTTGAGAAGGCGCTGATTTTCTCTGCAGATATCGCGCGTGCCGATCTGTCAAATAAATTACATGGCGCTGGCACCTTTCCATTTTTCCATACCGCCCTTAATGACTTGCCACTTCGTGCGTCCCGCTGGCGGGATGTTTGGGAAATTAGGTAACCATCTCAGGGAAACCCCTTTTAGTGTGTTTTGTAAGGGGAGAGTCATTTAAGGCGATCAGCTCCCCCTTCGGCCTATAAAAGGTCTGAGGGGCGTCTCCTTTTCCTTTCATCGCTTAAAGGCCATCCCTGGCGATTTCTCCTTCTTTCCCTTCCGCGAGGCGTTGTGCTATCGGTTTTGGTGGGGCATGGAGGGCGCTTCAGAAGACGATGATGTAGATGGCTGTAGGAGGGAAGCTCCTGCTGTTTCAGTCTGGAAGAGGGTTTGTCAGTCGGGGGTCACTCTGGGAAAGGGTTCGTCAAGCTGAAGCATGTTGCCCTTCTATTCCTGACTCCCCGACACTATCCCAGGGGGAGGGGGAGCTCATTAAGCTCCCTCCTTTCTTGGCCTCCCCCTGCCTCCTCGTCCATCTCTACCGTTTTCTTTTTCTCCCTCCTCCTTTACTCTTCGGAGGATGCCTACTCTCTCTGCCTTTCAAAGAGTTGGCAGAGAGGAGGCCTTCACTTGTATTCCTTTCTCTTCTCCCCTTTCTTTTCTCCGAGCTTTTCTCAAACCAACGAAGCCGACGATCTTTTATCCGAGCCAGTTTCCGCACGAGGCAGAGTCAGTGGCTGGACGTAGGAGTGCCTACCGGGTTGGCCGAGGGTTCTGCTTGCGTTATAGTGCCAGAGGGTGTAATTTCTATACATGTATACTATATTGGCTGATGCCTACTTGTTGTACATCAAAGTTTAATAAGAAGAGAAGGATGACGTTTATTCTATTTTGCTTACATGTGTATGCTTGCCAAATGATCAAAAGTAGAACTTGCAATGATTTGTCGCGTTCCATGCATGTCCGAGGGATGAGTGTTCCTTCCATGGTGGACAATCGGTATGCTCCTTTCCCCAGCCTCTCGACCACTAGGTAGGGGCCTTCCCAGGTCAGGGCCAGCTTCCCCATCGCCTCTAGTGGTTGAGATGCTTCGAGTTTTATCAGGACGAAGTCTCCCGTCTGGAAGTGTCTATCTCGGACTCTGGAGTTGTAGTATCGAGTGATGCGCCGTTAGTATTCCATTGCTCGGATCTTTGCAATCTCTCGGATCTCATCCGCTAGGTTGAGGTTTTCTTGCAGTTTCTGCTCGTTTACCTCGGGTTTGAAGTGGATGACTCGAAGAGAGGGATTGCCGACCTCCAACGGAATCACGGCTTCCGTGCCATACACCAGCTGAAAAGGTGTTTCACCGGTGGCCGTCCTCGGAGTAGTTCAGTGCGACCATAGTACGCTCGGTAATTCCTCGAGCCAGCTTCCCTTGGCCTTGCCGAGCCTGGTTTTGATGCCTTTTAAGATAGTCTTATTGGCATTTTTGACCAGTCCGTTAGCCTGAGGGTGGGCTACCGAAGTGAAGTGATTACGAATGTTAAGGTCGGCGCATCTGTCTCTAATGTAATGAGAATCAAATTGCCGAATGTTATCACTCATGATTACTCGGGGGACACCGTAGTGACAAATGATTGACTTCCAAACAAAACTCCATACGACTGATTTGGTGATCCTGGTGGTTGCTTCGGCCTCGATCCACTTGGTGAAATAGTTGATGGCGACTATGACGAACTTCTTCTGAGCTTGAGCCGTGGGGACTGGCCCCAAGATGTCGATCCCCCAGCGTGCGAAGGGGTATGGCTCGGCAAGGGTGACGAGCTCCACGGCGGGCTGGTGGATCAGGTGATCGAAGCGCTGACATCGGTTGCACTTCTGTACGTAGGTCGTGCAGTCACGCTGGAGAGTTGGCCACCAATAACCCTGCAAAAGCAAGATCATGGCGAGTGATCTTCCTCCTTGGAGCACTCCGCAGATGCCTTCGTGTACTTCCTAAATCGCTCGGCTGGCTTCGTCAGTGCTGATGCATTTGAGGAGGGGACCGGAGAAAGATCTACGGTATAAGGCCTCATCTAGCATGACGAAACGCCGAGCTTGGTACTTCAGCTTCCGAGCCTTCTGAGGGTCGATGGGCTCTTGAGAATCCTAGAGCTAGGATATGTAGGGGGCCCGTCAGTCGCTTGGGGGTGCCGAGTCAATGGTCATAAGCTCGGACTCGATGCTCGGTGGCTCTAGCTCTTCGAGAAAGACCGATCATGTACCTGCGGGGTCGAGCGAGGAAGCCAATTGAGAGGGGGCGTCCGCTCGGGAGTTTTCCTCCCTAGCTATTCGGACTACCTCAAAGCTCTCGAAGAGTTGGGCCATCCTCTTCACCGCCTGGAGGTACTTAACCATTTGTCCTTCCCGAGCTTCGTAATCACCGTTGACCTGGCTAGCAACCAATTGGGAGTCAGTGTGGATCCTGACTCGCTCGGCCCCTAGTCGTCGAGCCATCATGGTCCTTGAGATAAGGGGTTCGTATTCGGAGGTGTTGTTGGATGCCTGGAAGTTGAACTTTAGGGCGTACCGCAGCTTCGCTCCTTCAGGGGATTTGAGAAGGACACCAGCACCGCATCCGGCCGAGTTGGAGGACCCGTCGATGAATAGATCCCAAGTGGGCCCGGGCGTTGGTGGAGGTACTTCTTCAATCGGGACCGTGCGTTCGGCGATGAAGTCTGCGAGAGCCTATCCTTTGATGGCTAAGCGAGGGTGGTACGAGATGTCATAGGACCCAAGCATGATGGCCCATTTGACAAGGCGTACCGAGGCTTCAGGGTGGAAGAGAATCTTCTTCAGAGGTTCGCCGGTCAATACGACGATGGAGTGCCCTTGAAAGTAGGGTCAGAGGTGCTTGGCTGAGGTAACCAACGCTAGCACGAGTTTCTCGATTGCGGGGTACCTTCTTTCAGCCTCATTAAGCACCTTGCTGGTATAGTAAACTGGTCTCTCGATCCCCGCGTCGTTCCTGACCAGGACCGAGCTCACTATAGAAGGGGTCACCGAGAGATAGAGGTATAGAGCTTTGCCTTGGACCGGCTTGGACAGCACCGGAGGTGAGGCCAAGAATCCCTTGAGTTCGGCGAATGCGTTCTGACATTCCTCGTCCCAGGCGAACGTAGCAGATGCCATTTTGGGTCCCCTCAAGAATTTGAAGAAGGGTAAGCATTGTTCGACCGCCCGGGACAGGAAACGGTTGAGCGCAGCAATGCGTCCTGTAAGGCGTTGGACGTCCTTGATACAGGTGGGCGGCCGCATGTCTAGGATGGCTTGGACTTTGTTGGGGTTGGCTTCAATCCCACGCTGAGTTACCAGGAAGCCTAGGAACTTCTCGGATTTGACTCCGAAGGCACATTTGGTAGGGTTGAGCTTCATGTTGCACTTCAAGAGGGTGTCGAAGGTCTCGGCTAAGTCGGCGAGGTGGTCTTCGGCCTTCGGCATTTTGACGAGCATGTCATCAATGTAGGCCTCGATGTTCCAACCGAGCTGTCCTTCGAAGATGTGGTTGATCAGTCTCTAATATGTCACCCCAGCATTCTTTAGCCCGAACGGCATTCGGGTGTAGCAGTGTACGCCAAAGTCGGTGATGAAGGTGGTCTTCTCGATGTCCTTCGGGTCCATCCTGATATGATGGTAGCCGGAGTAGGCATCTAGGAAACTGAGCAGCTCTTTGCCAGCGGTTGAATCGACCAGTTGATCGATGCTCGGCAGCGGGTAGCAATCCTTCGGGGTAGCTTGGTTTAGGTCGGTGAAGTCCACACACATTCACCATTTCCCAGAAGCCTTTGGCACCAGGACGACGTTGGCGAGCCATGTAGGGTACATGACCGGATGAAAAAGGCCAGTCTTCTGCCCCTTGATGACTTGCTCTTTGATGACCGCTTGCTTCTCCGGGGCATGCTTTCTCCTACGTTGCTGGACTGGCTTCAACGTTGGGTCGAGGTTGAGCTTGTGCATCACCACATCTCCCGGGATCCCAAGAAGATGCTCATCAGACCATGCAAAGACTCGGAGATATCGGGCAAGGAAATCCTTATATTTTTCATGTTCCTCAAGTGGTAGATCGGCTCGAATTTTTACTCCTAGAGTCGTGTCACCGTTAAGGAAGACCGTTAGCAACTCGCCACCAGGCTCAGATGTTGCGGGTGCCTCTTTGGCTCCCTTTACTCCTTTAGTTTTCTCTTCCGGCCTAGTGGCTTCGACCGAGATTATATAGCACCGTCTAGCCAATGCATGGTTACCTCAGACTTCCCCCACGCCATACTTGGTTGGGAACTTCATTTTTTAGTGAAAGGTAGAGGGCACCGCACTCATTCGGCTGATGATACCTCATCCGAAGATGACGTTATATGCCGTCATCCCTTTAATCACGATGAAGTCTACCATAACCGTAACGGTTTTGGGCGGAGTGCCGATAGTAATTGGCAGGCTAGGGGATCCCTCGGGATAAGTTGCCTGGCCGTTGAACCCACAGAGGGGGGTTTGGATCGGGCGGAGTTTAGATGGATTCTCTCCCATCTTGAGGAAACATTCATAGGATAATACATCAGGGGCACTACCATTGTCGACTAAAATCCTATCTACGTTACAATGGTTTATTGTTGCCGATACAACGAGAGCGTCATCGTGCGAGGTGGTTAACCCTTCCAGGTCTTGGTCGGAGAATACCAGGGCCTGCGATTTGCTCGCCTGCGGGGCCGTCGAGTGCTCAATGGAGGCTCGGCTCACCCGCTCGGCGTGACGCTTTCTTCCTCGGCTGCTATCTCCGTCTGATGTCGCACCACCCGCGATGACGTTGATGTGGACTCCACGGGGGGCATTGTCGATTTCTTCAGGGGCACCTCGGTCTTCCTTCTGCCCGGACACATATCGGGATAGGTGTCCCTGGCAGATGAGGTGCTATATCTCATCTTAAAGTAAATGGCAATCGCTGGTGTGATGCCCGTGATCATTTTGGAACATGCAATGCTTGCGACGATTGCGATGCTTGGCCTTCATAGGCTCGGGTTGGTTGAAGAGGCCCGAGCTTTTGATGTCTTCATAGATTTTGTAGACGGGAGGGGTAAGGGGGGTATACTACTCGTACTTTCGGGACGGCTCCTTTCGGTCTCCGTCCTAGTTCTGCCTTTTCCCTTGGCCCGTCCCTTGCTCGAACAGTCACTTCTTATCCCCCACCCGACCCGAGCTTGTTGTGCCTCGGCAGGCGTTGAGGACCTCCTCGCACTTTGCATCGCGCAAGGCCAGGGTCACTAGCTCGGCAAGGGAGGTGGGAGGATGAAGCACTAGCTCACGCCGCAGGTTCTCATCTCGGTACCCCCGGTCAATACGGTGATGGCAGAGGCCACATCTAAACGGGGGATGCGCATGGCTTTCGATTTGAATCGGTTGATATAAGCCTATAACTTCTCCCCCTGTTTCAGCTTGAGGGCCAATAATCCTGCTACTGACCAGGGTGGACCGCTGCCGGCGAAGCTTTCCTTGAACACTCGCCCGAATTGCTTGAAGTTGTGGATGCTACCAGGGGCGAGGGCCCTGAACCAAGCCTGAGCCTCCTGAACCAGAGTGGTGATGAACGCTCGACACTTGATTACGTCGGACGCCCCATGCAAGGCCATTATGGCATCGAAGCTGTCGTAGTGGTCGGTCGGGTCTCCCTGGCCGTCGTACGACTTGAAGGTCGGGAGTGAGATCTTGGGGGATATCTCTGCCTTCAAAATATAGTCGGAGAACGGGGATCGCTCCTCGTCCTCCACAGGAGAGGTCTTCTGCAAAGCCCAACACCCACCTTTGGGGATGAACCATGTGCCTCTCTCTACTCAACCCCAATTATGGAACTCACCGCGTCATTGGTTCTGCCAATTGACAATAACCCAACTTGCTTGGGAGAGCTTGAAGACTGGGTATTCACATGCCAAGTGTCATACTTCCCCCAAAACCCATCCTTCCCCGATCCTTTTGATCCCTTCTTTTGGGAACTCTCGAGGCCTTCATTCCCACTCCAACCCTGTAGAAGTATCAGCCCCTTCACTCCCACCTATGTGGGTAACACAAGGATGGCACAAATCCCACTCCCACATACACCTACCATTAGGAGCATGAGGCCCATATGGATCACAATGCATGTAATCTTGAGTCCAAAGGGTAAGGAAGTCAACAGGTTCGGATGCACAGGTCCTCCCATACCAATCAAGTCTCTGCATGACAGGAACACAAATGGGTGCCCTGGTCCCCCGACATTTGTAACACTTTTGCATGATAGGTACACACATGGGTGCCCTGGTCCCCAGACAGTTGCCACACTCTTGCATGATAGAGTCACATTTGGATGCCCCAGCCCTCCCATGTCCATCAAAGTCATTGATAAGCCAATACATGATAGGACACGTTTGATTGCCCCGGTCCACCCATAGACATCATGTGTATCAATCTCATGCCACATTTGCATTTCATACGCTGCAAGCACTTTGGAAAGGTCATCAAAAGCACGAAAAGGTAGGTCTGTTCCCTTGAGCTCCCCCAAGAGTTCCATGAGGATGACTCTGGGATGGTGAGGATTAAGAGGCTCTTCTCGGTGGTGTTCTCAACCATGAGAGTCCGAGGTAGCACACCCTTCAAGGTCTCGAGGAGTAATGACAATCGCGAGTGGGATCTTCCCATGGATCATAAGATTACCACTATTGGCAACGCGGTAGACCCCGTGCCCCACACGGGCCCCGCAATGGTACCTAGCAAGAACATTGAGCCTTATCCCCACCTTGCGAGTGAACCTAACCTTGAGGTATCCACAAATTCAACCTTATGTGCCCGATGTGAGCAATATGAGATGATGCTGGATGAACAGAGTACCCTTACCAGGAGAGGGCATGAAAGCTCTATCTCGTTGGGCGGAAGGACCGACCTCCATTGGAGACCCTACTTTAGTTCAGCTTGGGACTTGCAGATCGGCATTCATGGCAGTACACCTTTACTCGATAGAGTCGAGTTCTTTGCACCCCGGGGGTATGATGGGGACATCTTCCCCAAATCCCTCTTGCTCGAGGCTCAAATGATCATCGGCATCAAGAATTTGAGTTCATCAACATTTTCTAATCACATTATGTATCTTTTCTTTCCTAATTTGGAGTCATATCTATGTAATTTTACTTTTATTGAGTCAAGTACCTAGGTTAGAGAGTCATTTATCTAGGTTCCATGTTAATTGGGCCTTAGTCCATTAGTTGGGTCCATAGTCTACTCTATAGGATAGACTTGGTCTTTTATATGTTTGTCAAGGGTAAAGTGGTCATGCAAAAAGTGAGGAGCCTATAAATAGGACCCCTCCTATCTCATTTGTACAACTCTTGGATGAAATTTGAAAGAAAGAATCCCCGTGGCCATTTTCTCCACTCTTCTCTCTCTCTCTCTCTCCCCCTCTCCTCAAGAGAGCAGTGCACCCCCAATCTCTCTCCTCTCCCCTCCACATCAGCCCCCCCATAACCCCCATCCACCTCATCGAGGGCCCACCCACCCCCTTTTTTCAAACCTAACATAACCCCAACCTTCTCCATTACTTCCACCCACCCCAAATAAAATTCCACCCCCCTCTCCCCAAGTCAATATTCCTCCTCTCCATTCAAACCCCACGCACTCCACCATAACTCTTGCAGCCTCCAAGGAAGACTCCCCCCCTCTCCCATCACATCCTTCCTCATCCCCTAAAGTTTCCAATGTTGGCCAACCACTAGGGCCCTAAAATTCAAAAAAACCCTTCCCCCCTCCTAACCCCCTCAACCCAACCCCAAAATCGGAGCTCTCCTCCCACCCATTGCTAGGACCACCTCCCATTTGCCCCTCCCACATGCCTGGCTCACCCCCCCCCCTTGACCCCCTATCAGTCAGGGTTCTTCCCAACCCCTTTCCACCCTATTTCCCCCTCTCACTTCCCCCATTAGCACCTCCCATCCGCACCCACCACCCTGTCCACCACTGCAGCAGAATAGGATGCAACTTGCAGCGTCGATCCTACCTTGTCTGAGTAGATCTAGGCAAACATCCCAACATCTGAGCTAGCTTTCCAACGAGGGCTCTTTCACCTTCATCCAACGTCTGTGCTGACCAGGGGACCGATTCTTGTCAGCCTGCGCAACCGAGCTCCGACAGAACACCTGAAGCCAGTTGCAGATGCTCCCGCAGTCGCTCCTCTGAGCTTCCTGGCATACCCTTCAGCCGAGGTGATCTTTCCCCAGTCCTCTTTCAGCTTCAAGAAGAAGGAGGTCATTTGGATCCCGGAGCACCCCGTTACAGCCATCTTCCCCGACGTGCGCAGGCTGTCCCTGCCGGTGCCAGATCGGACCCCTCCCTGCTTCACGGACCACCGCGCTCACCTCCGACCATAGAAATAGGTCCCGTTAGTTTATGTGCGTCGCCAGCTCATTCACAAACGTGTCGGCGCCAATCCCGCCTCCATCAAAGTTCGGTGGAGCCCGTGGCAACCTCTACAACACTCACTACTGTTCTGACCGAGGTAGGAGCAGTCCTGACCGGCCTAGGTCCCAGAGTTGCAACAGCCCCGTTCGTAGCCCGAACGGCCCCAAATTCCTACTGGGGGTTCCCTGGCCTCCCAGAGACATTTCAGCGCCGGTCTCGCCATCAGCAGAGGCCGGAGGAGCTCGTGGGGTCGTCTTCTTCAGCCTGCTGTCCTTGCTAAGTTTGCCTGAACAGATTCGGGTCTCGTCAATTCCCCGCCCCACGCTTGGCTGGCTGAAGGCCCCTCCCTACGTGGAGGTTGTTTTGATTGTAAAATTAACTTCCCCACCCCATGATCACCCTCTTGCATGAGGTGTAGTGTTGTACATTTTCCAATTTCAGGTTAGAGCGACACCGACGCATGTGCGGGCATCGCACGTCTCCCACTCACCTTCGTCTCCGGTCGGAGTCAGCTTCTTCAAGCCGGCTAGGTGAGCCCCTATCCCTCCTGGTTATTTATGTCATCCCTTAATATTTCTGAGCTTTGCCAGTGAGGAAGAGAGTGCCCGGCCCCGACCAACCAGCCACCTCGAGTGGCCATCGCGGGAGTGAGAGCGAGTGATACCCTCGCCCGCCAAGGCGCGTGGTTTGCCCGTTGTCATGGGAGCCTCCATATCTCAGAGTGAGATCCCCTCTTGGCCTCGTACTTACCCCCCACCAGAACGGGTCTGGTCTCCGGACTCAACCTACCATCCTTGAGTCACCCCGGGAAAGGGACGTGTGTCGGGTGAGCTTGTCCACTGAAATCAGGTACGAACCTTGGCGAGTGTGCTTGCGCGTCTAGGTCCAAGGTTCCTCATGGCATATCCGATGACCCCTTTGCCATGTCACATCAGACATGATTAAAAGGGGGTTTAGGATTTTTATGGTACAACCATCCCTATGATTGAAGAGGGAATCCTTCGATGTTGGAGACTTACGGACGCCTCAGTGAAAGAAATTTCAATCTAGCGAGAGAAGTTCCCGACGGAGAGTTATTATTTCTCCAAGGAATAAGGTGTATTGCAGAAAACTCCCAGAAATAGGAACTATGTCTCGGCAGTAAGACATAAGGGCTAACATCCTTGGTATTGATGAGAAAAGAATACTCAGGAGAAATAGCGTCAGGAACAATCGTCGTTAAAGAAAATCGCATTTCAGAGACATGCTATTTCATAGTTCACGCCCTTCTAGAAGGGTGTCAATTTGAATAGCGTCTACCAGGCAGACGTGATTTCCCGAAAGATTACAACAATGCAACATGATTCCTAAATTCACAGATGATTTAGTCACTGGCAGGAAAATAAATAGTGGATAAATGTACTCTACGGAAATAACTTAACAGTCTTACTGTGAATAAGAGATATGGATTGAACAGTAATGATTGGAGGATTAGAGTTCAAGAAAATAACGTATGAACATGTTAACTAATAGTTAGATCTTGATTTAAATTACTATTTTATGTCTTTCCACATATTATATGCATAAATCTCAACTTTTAATCGGGATATAAACGGTGGGTTGCATTGGATTAAATAATCCCAGTAAGTTAAATGGCGTTGGCCCTGAAAGTGTCTATTCTGAAAACAGCATCCGCCTTCCCGTTGTCAATTTATGAACTAACACCTTTCTAGATGGGCACTATTTTGAATAGCATCTTCTTCCCTGTTGTGTGTCTTGCACTTGTTTATATTTTTGATGATAACTAAACCTTATATCTGTTTGCATATGATTTTGATGATAATGTGCATTCATGATCATTACTAAGTTTCATATGTCTCAGAATCTAGAAGAACTCATTGCTACATGCTATATGAGATTGTAAAGAGTTTCTCATGCTTTGATTGAACCTTGAGAAGGATGACAAAATTGTTCATGTGGTTTACATCCTTTCTCTCATGGATTCTGAGGCTAATACATGTTTGAATGCAATGGCCATATGAAGTTGGAATGAACAAGTTCGTTGTGCTTTCCATGTTGCATATATTCATTTGGTATCTCCATGCATACTCTTAATGGGGTCATTATGGCCTAGAATGCAAATGGAAGTGTTTTTGTTAATCTTGGTGGAAATCGGTTTGATGATGCTCATTTGTTGAAATGGATGCATGGGTTTTTGGTATCATGTACTCGTGAATGTCCATGGAGTGCTTGTAATGAAATCTTGATAAATGTGTGAATGTGCAAGTCCTCTTGTGTATGAATTCGGATTCCATGATTGAGATCATAGCCTTGGGTTGATTTGAGCTCTAGCTTAAATTTCATGTGAACCTTGGCAGAATTGGTTAAATGGTGCGCAACTTTGTTCATATGCATAGCTATATGATCTTGATCCTTAGTTGTGCATGATAAGGTTTTCATGTGTGTGGTTCATGGTTATGCTACTCGAGGTTATTGAGCTAGCAATTGATTAAGTTTGATTGGTCTTTCAAGGTTCATACATGTTTGAGTATTTCTATACCACTCATATGAATTTGGTTTATCATGCTCATTCTAAGTGCAAAAAGTTCATGGCTATGTGATCTTCATATTAGGTTGCGGTTGCTATGTTTCCCAACGTGTTTTTATGCACATTGAACATGGATTTTAATCAATGTGCTCTCTACACTTTCTTCATGGAGCTTTTTTGCTTGAAAGTTGATTAAATCCTGTGAGTCATGGTAAAATCACTTTTGGTGTTGGAAATTGGTTTGACAAGGCTTAATAGACTCCCAAGACAACAAAGTATTGATTGAATGTTAGATGGCATCAAAGTGAATGAACTTACATGGTTTTAACTTCATTTACTCTGTTATGCAGGTTTAGAAAGCAATGCCAATCCCATATGCAAAGGTATCATAAATCATGGTGAGAACTTGGCACTTTGCATATGTGTGTTTTTGGGAAAAATGGTATGTTTCCATTAGAAGTTTTTAATCTTGATAGAGTGTGGTTGGTATGTGTTTATACATTGTTTAATATCAAGGAATACATGGTTGATTGTTTTTATCAACTAACCATTTCATTCTCTCACTGGGTTTTATTCATTTGGACTAAACTCTGCAAAATGGATACCCTACTGAGTTCGGTCGACCGAAATAGGCAGTGTTGCCTGTAAATTTTCTTGTAAAATTTAGGTCGACTGACCCAGTATTCTGGTCGACCGATTACACCGAAAACTCAAAATCGAGGATCCGAAACCCCACTAAACTCAATCCATTTGTGCTCTAACCTTTACCCTTTTGACCCTAGGTTCTTAGGAGTCATATTAAGGTCTTTTTGGATGATTCTAGAAAGGGTTTATTAGACTTTTACACTCTCTTGCATATATATATAAAGATGACCTATGAATTTGGGGTTTTTATCTCCAAGGGCTAATATCTTTCTATCTTGTAGGTGAAGAAAAAGGGAAAGGAAGGATCAGCTTTTGCGGAGGAGACATCATCTACATCTAGGAGGTTTTGGAGATCTTGCATGAAGAGAAAGTGAAGAGGATTGAAGAGAGTAATGCGTTGATGTTCAAATCGACGGCATCCGGCTTCCCTACGATCCCAGCATCAAAGAACATCATTCGGATATGAAAAATAAAGGGGGATAATTTCTATATCTTCTATATGTTCTTTGTGATGTCTTTCATGGTTTGTATTTTGGGTGGAGCATGATTTGGATATTTGTGTTTATTTTTTAAACCTAAAAATACACTGTGTGTGTGTGAGCGTCTGCGTACGGTTGTGGATTTATTATGCTGTAGTTGTTGTAGCGTGTGTGTGTGTGTGTTTTGATCCGTGGACAGATCATGTGGGAGATGTTGTGTACCCTCTGTGATTTTGATGATGTCAACTACTATGTCTCATCAGTTATAATCTTGATGATATAACTGTGATGCATGAATTAATGAGCTCATCAAACACATATTTAAGTTTGAACAATGTCAGTCAGAACAGGTTCCAAAGATACATCAAAAAGGCATGTAACGATAGTCAACGCTGGTGACAAAAGTCAACTCCAGGCAGGTAAAATCATTGTTCATCTCAATCTAAAAAATACAGGTCAGTGCTTAAACCCTTCCTTATTAAGGTTAACATTTTGTCATACAATGCTGCACGGTTTCAATTGCACGGTCATTTTATCAAACAGCTGGCATGCACACCAAGGTTAATGCTAGTTGTAGTTCATACATAACTAGGGTCGGTGCTAGTTATGTCCTTCACCCAAACTTAAGGTCGGTGCAAGTTTTTATCTTGTGCTAAGCAAGGTCCGTGCATACATTCATCCTGCCTACAGAAGTCGGTGCAGATTTCAGCCATATGCATACAACGTGGAGGCTAGTTGCATAAAAGGTCAGTGTTAGTATGCAAGTCCTGTACATATCAGGTCGGTGTTAGCAGGCGTTGTCACATACTCAGGTCAATGCTAGTTACACTTTGTGCATACTATGGTCTATGCAAGTTGAACATAGGCCGGTGCACATTTGTCAGTGTACAATACAAGGTCGGTGCATCTTTCTCCTGCGCACATAGAAGGCCAGTGCAGGTTTGGCATTGTGCTTGTAAAGTCGGTGCATGTTTTGCTTTGAAAATGCACATAAAGGTCGAACCTAGGTATTGTTCACAGAATGAAGGTCGGTGCTAGTTTATTGAGCATGCAACATGAAGTATGTGAATGTTTGCTTTTTGCCAAACTAGGTCGGTGCACATTTCAGTTCAACACGTATAAGGTCTGTGCACATCTGAATTGTGCATTGACAAGGTCAGTGCACATTTGCAACCCCGCATTCTCATGTCTGTGCACGTTCTCTTACTTGCATACATGGGCAGTGCTAGTCTTGCCTGCGGTCTGTGTTACCTTGCATTATCTTGTGCACTTAGTCGATGCTAGTAGCAGTTCCTCACACCAAGGTCGATGCTAGTTAGCCTTGCTTCGCATGTAAGGTCTATGCTAGATGGACTTACTTCATGACTGAAGCGTGTGCTAGATGAATAAAGTCTTTGTTAGTTGGTTCGGTTCACGCAATGTCTGCATTATATACATTAACGCCAGTGCACAATTGTTCATTGTCTCTTATAGGGTATGAGCACATTTTGCCTTGAACCATATAAGGATTCAACCCACTCATCAAGGATGAACTGACATATATTCAAACATGTAATGTCCCGGGTTTTTCGGATCTGGATCCGTGGGTTTCGGATTGACTTTTCGCGGGTTGCGGATTGTGTCCGAGTGAGCTTCAGACTTTTATACCGGATTGTCGGACCCATTGGTGGTGTGGCCGTGAGTTTTCTTGGGTCCGTGGTGTTGTGAGGAGCACGCCAATATTTTTTTGGATTTTTCGGAGCGCCTGTGTGGGTCCCGGGTTGCGTTGTGGGTTTTACGCGTGTTTTCATCTATCGGACCTTCGGAACCCCGTATAGGGTGGACCGTTGTGTTCTTCGACTCCGGGATGTTACCACTACGTTGTGCGTCTTCCAAGGGAGGTGATTTTTGCCTATTTTCCATATTTTTGGTAATTTCCAGATTTTCCTATATATATATAACCCCCGCTTTTTTCGCTCTCTCCCCATCTCTCATTTCTCACTCTCTCCCTCTCTCTTCTTATGCTCCCTCCTCTCTCCCTCTCTCTCCGACGGTCGACGGAGTGGAGCGCGGGCGAGGCGGGGATGGCGCGGGCAAGGCACGGGCGAGGATGGGTAAGGATCGAGGTGGTGGAGGCGCAGTGAAGCTCGGACGTAGGTTCGTGGAATGGCGAGGGTTTCGTGGCGATTTCTTCGCGGATCGGCGACCTCGGGGCGCGAAATCTTCGGTGGAGGTAGGGAGATGGACCCCCAACTCGTGCTCTTCTTTTCCAGCGAGTTTTTTAGGCCTTGGTGAGTCGAGAGGGCCTATTTGAGCTTTTTGGAAAAAAATCCATGTTTTGGGGAGTGGTCGCTCGATCTACCATTTCGAGCCACGATTTCACGTTTTGAGGGTCTAGATGCATGCTAGGGGTCCTAGGGGAGCTTCCCCCTTATTTTCCCCCTCATCCATGGATGTTTGGGGGCGTGGTTTAGATTTTTGGGATTTTCCCACCGGCCCGTTCTCTGGCTGGTGTGGCGGTCCTTCCAGAGACCGCCAGAGTCTCTAGCGGCCCAGGGTAGGTCCTCCAGACACTATGGCGGCCCAAGGTGGGTGCGCCACAGGGCACTATTTTGTTGGCAGGGCGTTCGTCGGCCTGGCGGCCGCACGATAAACAACCAGACGCTGTGGCGGCCTAGGGTTAGATCGCTACCTCATTTTTGACCGACGCATCTCGAGTCACGTGCTTTCTACTTTTAGGGGGTCACGTGCCTCTAGCAGCCGTAGGTACGGGTGCCAGAGGGCTTCTACCGTGCCAAGGCTTGACCGCTAGAGCGCAGTGGTGGCCTGGGATGGGCGCGCCAGAGCCAGCGTGGCTTCTTCATCTAGCGCTCCTGCGTTGGACCGCTAGAGTCCTGTGGCAGACCGGTGTTGGACCGCCAGAGCCTGTGGCGGCCCAGTGTTGGACCGCCCGACTCTGGGCTGCACCCAGTGGTTTGCAGTGCCATTTCTCTTCGACCGTGGTTTCCGTGAGTTGCGGTCGGCCTTGTGAGTGTCCCAGACACCCCGTAGGTTCCGTGTCCGTGTTTCTAGGGTGTTTGGAGGTGCCGTGTTACCTCGACTAGCGTGCCCGTAGGTGGGTGTGTTCCGGGCTTTGTGTTATGCTCGATCAAGTCACCGTTTATTGGCGTGAGTGCGGTGGGGTTCCCCCGCATGTCATGGGTTTCTGTGGAAGATGGTTCCCGAGTGGGCCGAGTGTTTGGAATTGGACTGCGTGTCAAGTTCCCAACCTAGGGCTAGAGGTTTCCCGCTTTTCCCTAGGATGGGGAATCAGCGTGGCGGCTTGTGAGTTACCTTGGGATTTATGCTTCGGTGCTTTCCGCGTGGGCCGTGTGTGTGGCCCCGGACTGTGAGTCCAGCTGTCTAGCCTGGGGCTGGAAGGCTTCTCAATTCCCTTCCCGAGGGAATGGTCTTGGCGGCTCGTGGGCTACGTCGGTATTCGTGCTACCATGGTTTTAGGCCTAGGGATTAGGCTAGATTGACGGCCTTGTGCTATTGTGTACGACGGTCTTAACCCCGAGTCGCGTGACTCAAGGACCGTTGGATTTAGTGAGTCTAGAGGACTGTCCAGAGTCTAGTGGCTCGGTGCCACTTGGTTCCTCGTGACTTTCGCGCAGGGTGCGTGCGTGCCTCACGGAGTTTCTCTTCAGAGACTGGAAACATCAGTGACTCCCCACTAGTCGTAGCCTTTTGACATGAGTGTGGTCGCACCAGGGAGTGGTGGCGAGGCTACCGGAGAGACGGCTTTAGGCTGGTTTCCGTGGGCCTCCTATTGTGGCGGCTCGAGTCCGGGCCGGGAGGACGAACCAGCTAGAGGGCCTGACGTAGCGTAGTTAGTCAGTGTGTGCACACGTGGTCGGGGACTTTGGACACGTACTGACGAGGACGACGCCACCTAGTCCCTTGTTCTGTGTTCTGTGGTTACTTGTACGGTGTCTCAGTCTCTGTCTGGGGCACCGTCGCGAGACACCTGAGGTGCGGTCTAAGACGTTAGTGGACGTATCCGGCCTTGCTTCTGGTGGGCAAGTACTCCTGTCACGTGAGACGTGACTCTCTTGTTCTCGGGTTCCATTTTCCCGTCTACGAGACGTGGTTTTCTGGACCGGCTGGTGTTTTCAAGTTAGTGGCCAGGGTGCTAGTAGCTTTATCGAGGTTGCGTCTTGTTGGTGCGGTGTCCGCGACAGGATGGTCGGGGATGTACCTTGGACAGCATGTCCAGGTTGGCTGTGTTCTGGGAGATAGGCCTCTATGGTGGGGTTACCGTGGGTTTTTACTTCGGTAAGTGGTACTAGTGTGGTTCGGTAGCCCCCGACTATGAGATCGGGGTGTGTTTTTCTGGTACAGTAGGAGTAGCTATAGTACCGAGTTTTGACTGGCCACCGGTTCACTGTTCCTGCTGTAGTTGTAGCTTTCCTTTCCGCTACCGCCGCTGTTTCCGGTTGGGGTTCCGCAGGACCCCTGCTGAGTCTCTGTTTGGAGACTCATCCATGCTTTTCTAGTGTGGTAGTTCTTCCTCGAGGTTCGAGGGTGCAGTGTTGCAGAGGTTCTTTGTTGGCATCTCGTCGGGCCGAGTGTTCACTTGGCATGTGGTACATTTTACAGCTTTAGACTGTACTTTCTGTTGGACTGGACTCTGTTGTAGTAGTTGTTTATTTATTTCTGTTAATTGTTGAATTGCCCTACCTTATTTCTTATTTTTTTGTACTTCCACACTCCTTTTAGCCCTTCCGAGCCCTCCCGGTTCGTGGGCGACGGGCCAGGATTCGAATGGTATCGGGTTCTTCCCGATATCCGGATCTTGCGTTGTTACAGCTGGTATCAGAGCGGTGGTTGTGGACGTACATAGGAATTCGAGATATTACAGTGATCAGAGTCCATAAGGTCCAGTATAGTCGGCAGCTCGCTTAGGGTTTTATGTTTTTTTTCTGCTTGACTTTTCGCTTGAGAGCTTGAGTGCGCTGTGTGGCGCTGTGAAGGAGGTTGCTGCTCGTGGCTTTCTTTCCAGCGTGGGATCTAAGGATCGAGGTTGAGAGCTTTTCTCTCATCGGTGGTGATCCCAGTTGTACTGTGTCGGGCAGAGGTTGCCGGTAGGTGCGTTGCTGCAGTGCTGCGTTCGAGGTTTCTGCAGCGAGGTCAGGTGGCTGGCGATGACTGTTCATGGTTAAGTGGCCGTGACCGTGCTCGGAGGGAGTTGTTTTTGAGTTGGCCACTTTAGCTTGGGGTTATCCAGCCCCTGAGGTGTTATGGTCGTGGTTTGAGATGGTAGAGCGGGTGTTCTGATCGAGAGGTGCGCTCGGATGAGCGGAGAATCTTCTCGGTGAGCTGCTGTTTTGTCGAGCCTGATGTTCTTGTCGTGCTCTATGGCATCAGAAATGAAGTGTCGGTCCCAGTTATCTTTGTGGATTTTGAGACAGGATTAGGCTATGGTGTCCCAATAAGTCTTGCTCATGCGCTCTTGTGTGTGAATGGGTTGTGTTCGCCTTGGATTTGGTTTGAGTTGTGACGGTTCCGCGGTGGTTTCTGGACCCGAGGATGAGCGTTGCCGGTTGTCGTTTACGGCTCGTGTTGTGGCTCTCGGTGTGGTGTGTTACAATTCGAGGAATTACAGCGGTGGTGCATCGCGAGATGTTGTGATTGTGGTCCGACGTGACACTTGTCGAGTGTGTCAGAGGCGCTGACCTGACGAGGTAATGGTTTTCTTGGTGTTGTTCCCAGCATGTGCGAGTTTTGAGGTCAGGTCGAGTGTGGAATTTCTCCAATTGGTCAGAGGAGTGTTGGTTTTTCCGTGGGTTGGAGAGATTGTGTTTGGATAAGGTTCGTTGTCCTGCAGTGTGTTCCCGGATTGGTTCGCCTCTGCGTGCCATGAAGTCCGTGCGAGACGTGATCCGTGTTTTGACAAGGTAGTTGCCTGCGAGTGTTATGCCCATTTTCCCTGGTGTGTGAGGGTACTAGCGCTGTTCCAGAAGGATGAGTGCTGGTTGGGCGATGTTCACATTATTGGCTGGTGCTATAACTTTCTGATGCGTGGTAGATTGTAGCCTGCGGAGTTGCAGAGATTGCCAGATTGGGAGTGAATCTGTGCTTGGGGTTCGAGGTAATGGAGCTTTCCTCACCCTATTTTCTGAGGTTGACCAGCCAAGTTGTGGATTGTCGGGATGGTGAGTCCCAAGTTTCCGTGTTGGCTATGCATGTGGATCAGAGTGCGCAACGGAAGCGTGGTGGGCCTGTGACCCACTGGTTCAGGATCGTAGCGTTGGTTGCTACGGGCGGAGTTCCTGAGGTTGCATTGAGCATCGGAGGATTGGTTCCTCGGTGTGAGACGTGTTGTTACCGTGCCGTTGCTCAAGATATCATGGTTCTTGGCACTGGCAAGATGGAGTGTTGGGAAAAATGTTGGCAACTGTGCCGCATGAGTACCTTGTTCCTGTGATGGAAGCCGTGTCAGGCGTCGGTGTGACCCGGATGGGGTTGTTGAGGATGTCGCCTGACGATGGTCGAGGACGTGTTGGTCAGAGTTGGTGGCTTGGTGTCCGACTTGTATTGGAGGTTGTGTCCTCGGATGAGATCGTGTTTTGAGGAAGTGATCTCTAGAAGATCATGGGTTCCTGTTGGTAGCTCCGAGTGACTAGTAAGGCTAGTCTCGTAGTCGACCATGATAAGATGTGTATTGTCTGGGAACCAGAGTGCATTGGTCTGTGTGTGAGTCAGCGGATGGCCTGTCGTGAGTTGGATCGTGCCCGTGAGGCCGGTGGAGGTTTCCCGTTGACGTGTATCTGGCGACTAGTGGATGGTCTTTTAACAGACAGAAGATGTTGTTGGTTGTGCATCGTGAACAGCGAGAGCCGTGTGCAGGTGGGACCTTTAGTGGTCATTTCTGTGATGTGCCTTTCTGGACGGGATCTGGGCTTTGTCGAGGTTTATCTTCTGACAAAGTTGGCACAGTGATATGTCTGGCTTTCAGCTTGCCATGTGTGAGGTGATTCTTGGTGCTGAGCCAATGTTCTAGTTATGGTCTGTTGAGATGGCTGCGTGAGCTGGTGGAGGCTCTGTATTGGTTGTTCCCTTAAGAAAGGTGTGGACCTGTCAGCTGGCTGTAAAGCTGATGTGCGATTTGTCTGCTGACCATTGGATGGATCGGTAGCTGTTTCTCGCGGAGAGGAATGCGTTTCCTCGGTGAGCGAGATGGTGGCAGCGGTGCCATGATTGGTTCTCATGTTGTGACTGAGGTGATACCAGACTTGTGCTTTTGTGTTGTGCCTGCTCTAATGGCCGGTGTGTGTGCATCATGTGGAGCGAGGTGTCGTACGTGGTGTTAGTCTGGCTGTGTCTGTAAGGATCAGTATTTTCGTGAGAATCGAGGTTTTCTGTGCTGGGGCTCTGACAGCGTTGTCAATCGGTTAAGGTGTTCTTCCCCTGTGTCTTGGTCCTAGTCCTGAATTTCGAGGATGAAATTCCTTTAAGGGGGGAGGGCTGTAATGTCCTAGGTTTTTCGGATCTGGATCCGTGGGTTTCGGATCGTCTTTTCGCGGGTTGCGGATTGTGTCTAAGTGAGCTTGAGACTTTTATACCGAATTGTCGGACCCATTGGTGGTGTGCCCGTTAGTTTTCTTGGGTCCGTGGTGTTGTGAGGAGCACGCCGGTATTTTTCTAGATTTTTCGGAGCGCCTGTGTGGGTCCCAGGTTGCGTTGTGGGTTTTACGTGTGTTTTCATCTATCGGACCTTCGGAACCCCGTATAGGGTGGACCGTTGCGTTCTTTGACTCCGGGATGTTACCACTACGTTGTGCGTCTTCCAAGGATCAGGGAGGTGATTTTTGCCTATTTTCCATATTTTTGGTAATTTCCAGATTTTCCTATATATATAACCCCCCTTTTTTCTCTCTCTCTCCCCATCTCTCATTTCTCACTCTCTCCCTCTCTCTTCTCACGCTCTCTCCTCTCTCCCTCTCACTCCGGCGGTCGACGGAGTGGAGTGAGGGTGAGCCCGGGACGGCGCGGGAGAGGCACGGGCAAGGATGGGTGAGGATCAAGGCGGTGGAAGCGTGGTGAAGCTCGGCCGCAAGTTCGTGAAATGGCGAGGGTTTCGTGGCGATTTCTTCGCGGATCGGTGACCTCGGGGCATGAAATCTTCAGTGGAGGTAGGGAGATGGACCCCCATCTCGTGCTCTTCTTTTCCCGTGAGTTTTGTAGGCCGTGGTAAACCGAGAGGGCCTATTTGAGCTTTTTGGGGAAAATCTATATTTTGGGGAGTGGTCGCCGGATCTACTGTTTCGAGCCATGATTTCGCATTTTGAGGGTCTAGATGCAAGCTGGGGGTCCTAGGGGAGCTTCCCCCTTGTTTCCCCCCTCATCTATGGATGTTTGGGGGCGTGATTTGGATTTTTGGGGTTTTCTTGCCGGCCCGTTCTCAGGCTGGTGTGGCGGTCCTTCCAGAGACCGCCAGAGTCTCTGGCGGCCAAGGGTAGGTGCGCCAGACACTGTGGCGGCCCAAGGTGGGTGTGCCATAGGGCACTATTTTGTCGGCAGGGCATCCGTCGGCCTGGCGGCCGCACGATAAACCGCCAGACGGTGTGGCGGCCTAGTGTTAGACCGCTACCTCATATTTGACTGTCGCTTCTCGAGTCACGTGCTTTCAGACCATAGGGGGTCACGTGCCTCTAGCGGCCATAGGTACGGGCGCCAGAGGGCTTCTAACGCGCCAAGGCTTGACCACTAGAGTGCTGTGGCGGCCTGGGATGGGTGCGCCAGAGCCAGCGTGGCTTCTTCATCTAGCGCTCCTGTGTTGGACTGCGAGAGTCCTGTGGCAGACCGGTGTTGGACCGCTAGAGCCTGTGGCGGCCCAGTGTTGGACCACCAGACTCTGGGCTGCACCCAGTGGTTTGCAGTGCCACTTCTCTTCGATCGTGATTTCTGTGAGTTACGGTCGGCCTCGTGAGTGTCCCGGACACCCCGTAGGTTCCGTGTCCATGTTTCTGGGGTGTTTGGAGGTGCCAAGTTATCTCGACTAGCGTGCCCGTAGGTTGGTGTGTTCCGGGCTTTGTGTTACGCTCGATCAAGTCACCGTGTATCAGTGTGAGTGCGGTGGGGTTCCCCCGCATGTCGTGGGTTTCTGCGGAAGATGGTTCCCGAGTGGGCCGAGTGTTTAGCCTTGGACTGCGAGTCCAGTTCCCAGCCTACGGCTGGAGGTTTCCCACTTTTTCGGGGGAAGGGGAATCAGCGTGGTGGCTTGTGAGCTGCCTTGGGAATCATGCTTCGGTGCATTCTGCGTGGGCCATGTGTGTGAGTCCAACTGTCCATCCTAGGACTGGAAGGCTTCTCAATTCCCTTCCCGAGGGAATGGTCTCAACCGCTCGTAAGCTACCTCGGTATTCGTGCTATCGTGGTTTTAGGCCTAGGAATTTTGCTAGATTGACGGCCTTGTGCTATTGCGTACGACGGTCTTGACCCCCAGTCTCGTGACTCAAGGACCGTTGGATTTAGTGAGTCTAAAGGACTGTCCAGAGTCCAGTGGCTCGGTGCCACTTGGTTTCTCGTGACTTTCGCGGAGGGTGCGTGCGTGCTTCATAGAGTTTCTCTTCGGAGAGTGGTCACATCAGTGACTCCCCACTAGTCGTAGCCTTTCGACATTCATGTGGTCCCACCAGGGAGTGGTGGCGAGGCTACCCAAGAGACGGCTTTAGGCTGGTTACCGTTGGCCTCCTACTGTGGCGGCTCGAGTTCGGGCCGGGAAGACGAACCAGCTAGAGGGCCTGACGTAGTGCAGTTAGTCAGTGTGTGCACACTTGGTCGGGGACTTCGGACACGTGCTGACGAGCACGACCCCGCCTAGACCCTTGTTCTATGTTCTATGGTTACTTGTACGGTGTCTCAGTCTCCGCCTGGGGCGCCGCATCGAGACACCTGAGGCGCGGTCTAAGACATCAGTGGACGCATCTGACCTTGCTTCTGGTGGGCAGGTACTCCTGTCACGTGAGACATGACTCTCCTGTTTCAGGGTTCCATTTTCCCGTCTGCGAGACGTGGTTTTCTGGACCGGCTGGTGTTTCCGAGTTAGTGGCCAGGGTGCTAGTAGCTTTCCGAGGTTGCGTCTTGTTGGTGCGGTGTCTGCGACCAGGTGGTCGGGGTTGCACCTTGGACAACGTCTCCAGGTTGGCCATGTTATGGGAGACAGGCCTCTACGACGGGGTTGCCGTGGGTTTTTACTTCGGTAAGTGGTACTAGTGTGGTTCGGTAGCCCCCGACCGTGAGATCGGGGTGTGTTTTTATGGTACAGTAGGAGTAGCTGTAGTGCCGAGTTTTGACCGGCCACCGGTTCGCTGTTCCTGCTGTAGTTGTAGCTTTCCTTTCCACTGTCGCCGTTGTTTCCGGTTGGGGTTCCGCGGGACCCCTGCTGAGTCTCTGTTTGGAGACTCATCCCTGCTTTTCAGGTGCGGTGGTTCTTCCTCGAGGTTCGAGGGTGCAGTGTTGTAGAGGTTCTTAATTGCCAGCTCGCCGGGCCGAGTGTTCACTTGGCATGTGGTACATTTTACTACTTTAGACTATACTTTCTGTTGGACTGAAGTCTGTTGTAGTAGTTGTTTATTGATTTCTGTTAATTATTGAATTGTCCTACCTTATTTCCTATTTCTTTGTATCTCCACACTCCTTTTAGCCCTTCCGAGCCCTCCCAGTTCGTGGGCGGCGGGCTATGATTGGAATGGTATTGGGTTCTTCCTGGTATCCGGATCTTGTGTCGTTACAAAACACCTGGGGGACGCAGAGGTTGACTGCACATGGATTTGTGTAACAATGATAAGTGGCACATGATCCAAGGTGGATTATCCCAGGAAGACTAAAGGCACGTGGGTCATCCTTGAACAAGAGGCTGACACGTGGCAGGGTTGCTCCATAATCTTCTTGGCGGGAGTATTCCCTCCACACGCCCAAGGCGTGACTACGTGGACCCCATCGACTGAAGATATATATATATGTGTGGATCATTTTCAACCAAAGAGGTGAAGCTTGAGAGAAAAAGTTCAGAAGAAAAGAGAGCAGCTGCAAGAGTAGAAAACCACCAGAGAAGAAGAAAAGAGCGAGAGCTAGAGAGAAGAAAAGAAAAAGAAGAGAGAAAGGAATTATACAGAGTTTTCAGCCGAGTTCTATTTGAAGATCTGAAGCTTGTCTGTTCCAGGATCAAATCCTGAATAGTCTCATGCTCCTGCGAGAGCTATAGTTTTTCATTTTGTCCATTGTGTTCTTTCTTTTATTTTCCATTCACCACATTATCTTTTTGATTCCTTGCTTTGGGATCGGGGTTCCTTCTGTGTGAACAGAAGAAGGGAGGCATGTGTCTCCGGTTGTGAGTGACGGGGTGTCACTCACGGGTTCCTTTTGAGGATTCAGGAGAAGGGAGAATTATCTCCGGTTGCCCTCTATGGATTCAGAGGAAGGGAGATTGGATTCTCCGGGTGTGAGTGATTGGGTGTCACTCATGGTTTTCCCTCTGGTTTAGAGGAAGGGAGATTGGTTTCTCCAGGTGTGAGTGATTGGGTGTCACTCACGGTTTTCCCTCTGGTTTAGAGGAAGGGAGACTGGTGTCTCCGGTTGCTAGTGACGGGCTGTCACTAGTGGTTCCCTCCGATTTGGAGGAAGAGAGGAGAGTGTTCCTCTAGGTCAAGCTATTGTGGACGTCAAAAAATGATGATGATGATCATACGACACTCACGTCTACGCACCCAAGAGCAAGACGGAGATGGAAAGGCCGAATAAACTCCATACCTCCTCCAAGTAGGACAAATATATACTCGGTGCTCCGCCACCCAACAAAGAAGCGCCCTCAGACAGAAGAGACAGTTGTGGCTCCCTAGTCGGCGGTGCCGAAGGCCGAATCAAAAGAAACTCGAGAATTCAAACACATGTTCGACATGCGTCGAAAATCACTCAAAGTCCTAAATCGGGGCTTGGAGGCTTCAAATCAAATGCCTCGGAGGCGGTGCATTACAACTAAAGCCTTGCGGGAGTGCAAATGTTCATCTGAGTCGCCACGAAGTTGGGACAAGATCTCTTGATGCTTAAAATGGCGCGGCTTGGCCTTAAAACAGGGCACCCCTTCAAGAGTTCTTAAACCGGCGCGCCCCCTTCAAAAGGACTGAAACCGGCGCGCCCCTTGGAAGAGCCTTAAATCGGCGCGCCCCATTCATGCTGTTAATCCGGCGCGCACAACCCCGCACCGGTTTAACCCCAAAGCATTCCATCACAACTCCGGTCCGTTGTTTCCTACAAACGGCATGCCGAAGAACTACTTAAAATGGCAAAGTTCCCGCTTCAAACCGATGGGCAATCCACTATAGTTCAAGAATGGGAATTTTTGAGCTCCGCTCCGGCCAGCCCATCCCCTTCGGTCACCGTCGACCAATCTGGTGGAAGCAGCTTCCCTACTCTACGAATCCCTCTACCTGCAGGCCACTCAACAACGTCGGATACGGAGCAGAAGAAGAATGAAAGTGACAGGGGCATTGAACTTCAGAGGGCTTCTTCCCCATCTCGATGGATATATATATCGGGGCTCGAGTAGAGAGTCAGAAGCAAAAAGTTGAGAGAAGAAAAGAAGAAAGCTGAGGGAGAGAGTCTGGTTCAGCTGGGAGTTCCCTCAGAAGAAAAGAAGAAGCCCCGTTCCTACGCCTGCAAGGTGAAGAAGAAGAGAGATTGAGTGTGAGGGCAGAGAGGTGAGCTCGGAGAAGGAGGAGCTTGTGCTCCGTTCCCCCACCCCCATCGATGTATCTCTTCCTTTCTCTCTGATGTATTCCCCCCTTTTTGCTTTGGGGTAGATTCCCCGCTGTCTTTCCCCTGGCGGATAAATAAAAAGAAAAGCCTTTTGCAACATACGGTGTTCTACTGCTTCATCCTCTTTTCCTTTTTTTTTCCTCTCCGTCTCTGACTCATCCATGGTGCTTTGAAGCTTGCTCCTCCATAGCATGGTCTTCGAAGGAACCGTCGGAGGGATGAATATTCACAGCCTTCCTTGGCGAATATCTGCCCCATTTGGGGCTCCTACGAAGCTATTACCCCTGAACTGCTAGAACCCTTTGAAGGCCGGTCCTCGGGGCTTCTGCGTTCAACTATGGGACACCGGACTGCCGTTTGGCCACTCCGAGTTTGTGGGATCATCTCGGAGTACTCCGTTTGACAATCCCTTATGTCACCCTAGCAAACCTCAGTCCGGGGGAGGTGCTGCCCATTTTTTTTAGGAATATGAACGACAAGAACGAACTAAGTTCCCTGAGAACACGAACTGAACTTTAGAGTTCCTGAACCCCTTTGAACAAACCATCCAAACTTTGATCTTAACAGACAAACAAAACACCTTGAAACCTCCAAATCCACCTATTTTTGCTGGGTGAACAAATAGCCTAACCATCTGCTAGCATGTAAGCCTTTGAAAAGAATAAAACGGCCTAATCCGACGTGCATTTATTCGGCGCCCTACCCCCCAGCGCCGCTTTAGCCCCGCACTCATAAACTATTTTACCCCTCTTGGCTCTAAACTGGCGAGCCCCCTACGCGTCGGATTAAACCCTCTCACCAAAACACCTCTCCAGCCCTTTGCTCACATCCTAAACCGACGTGCCCCTCTCTTCTGGCTTGCCCACCTAAACCGGCCCCCCTCTCTCCTGGCTTGCCACCTAAACTGGCACCCCCCTAATCTCCTCTAAATCGGCGCGCCCCCCAGCTTATCCCAAAACCGGCGCGCCCTATTATAGCCTCTAAACCGATGCGCTCTATTATAGCCTCTAAACCGGCGCGCGAGGTCGATCCGCATGCGAGGGTGCACGTTGGCGAGTCCGGGCTCCATACTTAATAATTTGTTTCCCCGGACTGTGTGTAAAGAGAAAAGCAACGATGCCCGATGGTATCAGAGGTGGACCTTAGAATCCCCGACATGGCCATAGTCTGAAACCGTCTCGGGCCAATAGTCTATCAACTTGACCCACTTCTATCGAGATCCAATCCCGCAATCCCATTAAACTTGCCGTAATCGCGGTAGACATTCGTACAGTTTATCGTCATCTTCGATGCTTCAAACGCGGACTCTCATCCCAACAATGAATGGTCCGTTAGTGATCGACATATATATATACCTGGACCTAATCCCGGTATTGAATTAAACTTGCCGTAATCACGGCAGACTTTCGTACGGTTTATCGTCATCTTCGATGCTTCACATGCGGGCTCTCATCCGAACAATGAATGGTCCATTAGTGACTGACATATATATATATATATATATATCGGGATCTAATCCTGCACCCACATTAAACTTGTTGTACCTACGGCAGACATCCGCATGGCTTTGTCGTTGTCTTCGATACTTCAAATGCGGACTCTCGTCCGAACGACAAATGGTCCGTTAGTGACCGACGTATATACCGGGATCTAATCCCGCACTCGCATTAGACTTGCCGTACTCACGGTAGACATTTGTATGGGTTTATTTCTGTTTACATCGTGCCTTCAATACGGACCTTTTTCCGAACATAAAGTGGTCAATGAATGACCGACAAAATCTGAATGGAACGAGGAGGCCCTCATCATACCCGGACCCTACGCACGGGAATATCAATAAGGACTTCATGGGTCACGCTTAGACCTCGGGTCCGTCTTGATTATGATCATTGTCCGACCCGTATCCTCGGCCTACAGCCCGCTCCCCTTGAATACATATTGGTTTTGGGATCTGATCCTGGGACACTCCCCCGTTGCCCCTTGGTATCGGAAATATTAATGATGCTCATGCAAGTCTTGTTTCAACTGCGGGGGGCCCACCGCAGTATGGTTGCGACTTGATCTGCACCGAGCTGACAAACTTGTTGGTTTCTGACTGCTTTAATTGGGATTTAACTGAATATTTCTCGTTCCTCTGAACAATAAATTTGTCGTACCCCGGCATACATATGTTCCGATTTCCCGTGACGATTGCACTTTTCTCGAGCCTGACATTCGTTTGAACATTAAATGGTCAGCACATGACCAACGTGATCTTGAATGTTTTCTTCTCACCCTCATATGGGGATCTCAATACTTCCTAATAGACCTTTCATGCAATTAATTCTCTGGCCATGAGGCCCCTTTTTCACGGCGATTAATGAAGGGTGTTCCCCTCTCCGAGGGGATGTAAATGACGCCGTGACCTTTACGGCACGGCGGGTTTTGGTCCCGACACGAACTACACAATCATTTGATTAGTCAGATCGAGTGCACAATAAATCGTCACCTTGGTGACTGGCACGTCCACGCACTTAATAAACCCAATAAACAAATAAACAACGATCTCAATAAAAAGTGCGTCCACAGCTGTTAGGCAGCATTTGTAGCAGACTGAGTCTGCATTATTTTTCTAACTTGTGCTAGTGGATTGCTCGCTCGGTGGAAGCGAGGGGTGGACGTAGGCTAACTCTGGGTTAGCTGAACCACCTAAAAATCCTGCGAGTTGTGTGATTGCTTTGGTGTGTTTGCTCCCTATCCTCTACCCCCTTTCGCAGGTTGGCCTCTGAAATGGTTTGATCGCACTCGTTGTTTCCGAGTGGGTTTGCTATTCAATAGATGCTAGCTTAGGAGCATTTCCTTTTAAAACTGTTGGCCTTCATCTAGTTGAAGCTTCTCTGTGTGTTATTAGTCCTATTCCAACCCTGCTGTGAAGTTTCCTCCGCGTGTTTATCAGAGTTTTAGGTTGCTGGTTGCTTGCTAGGTATGCAATTCAAGTGTTTGAGTGAGATTCGCATAAGAACATATAATCAAGTGTTCAAGTGTAAGTCTCTTTAGAACACTTGTCTAGCCTAGCTAAATTGATTTGGCTTCCGCACAATTTCTAGCTACAGTTTTATTTTGGGCAAAATTCTGAAATGGGATTCATTCACCCCCCTCTGAATCTGTGCCTTGCACCCCATACATTCTAACAATTGGTATCAGAGCGAGGTTACTGTCTCATAGGATCCAACGATCCGCAGTAGATCCTGTAGTCTCTTTGGTGCATTTCTGAGTGTGTTCAGTCTGTTGCATTGAATTGCTTGTTGATTTGTTTCTATGTCTCATCCACCAATTTTTGATGGTACTGATTTTGACTTGTGGCTTAACAACTTGCACATGTTTATCAAGTCTGTTAATCCTGATCAGTGGAATTTAATTTCACACGGTCCACACAGATTACCAAAGAAAAGGTCCAAATGGATAGACAGTCATAGATCGAAGTATGGTGAAAATCAGAAAGCCTTGGACTTAATGAAAGCAACCACTAACAAGGCTTTCCACTCATGTTTTCATGAATGCAGATCTGCCAAAGACATCTTAAACAAATTGGAGACTGCCAGCCGTGGAAATAAAGATCGATGCATGATGGCTAATGACAGCAACCAAGATAAAGAGGAGGACGATGATAATGAGGTAAACCCCTTTGAGAACTTTGCTTTAGATGAATGGGAAGATGCATATGCTAGTTCGTTAGAGTCCTATGAAAAACTAAGAAAATAGAAGAAATCCCTGAAAAAGAAGTTAAACAAATTTGAGAATGCTGACTCTTTAGGTGAGGACATTGAAATTCTAAAAACTGAAAATGGTATATTCAGAAGATAATTAACATATTTTGATGCTATTACTACAGAATTGGAATATTTAAAATCTGAGAATGAAAAACTTAAAAAATAGTCTGAGGAATCTGAACATAAATCAATGAATCTTGAGAGTGAAAATAGATTAATTTTTGAAAAACTGGAGGCTGATAGAGTAATAAATTTAGAGCTTCAGAAAAATCATGACAAACTTCAATCTGAAAAACAACAAGAAATGTTTTATGAATGTCAGTTTTCCTTAGATGATTGGGTGTTTGATGATGAACTCCAAGAGCAAAATAGTAAACTGAAAGAGGAAATTAACAAGTTGAAACATCTAAACACAACTCTGTCTGAGAGACTAATCACATTTGAAAAAGGTAAATGCATGAGCATGGATAGTTCTGATGAGTTGGTAAATGCAGAACAGGAAATTAAAAGTCTAAAAACTGTTAATCAAATGTTGAATGATAATGCTATTTGCTATGAAGAGAAGATAGCTGGATATGAGCTCCATGTTTCAAAACTTGAATCTGAAATCTCTGACTTGAACAAAACTCTTGAAAAATTTATGAGTGGAAAGGATAATTTGGGTAAGCTCCTTGGCAGCAAAATTAATTTCCAACGTGAGGGTCTGGGTTTTAACCCAGCTAATAAAAAGGGCTTTGACAGTAAGCTTCACACTTCATTTGTGTGTAGTCCTGAGCCGACTAGCACATCCAGTGCACCTATCTTCCAATTCAATCCTCAGAGGAACCAAAAATCCACTATCAGTCCCAAAACTATTGATCAAACTCAGAAACTGAAAAAGAAAGAAATTCCACATAAAAAGATCAAAAGTATTCATGCTGATACAATGAGTACTGCACACAAGTCACATGCACCTCCACACAATCATACAAAGAAAACTGCATGCCATTATTGTGGAAGATTCGGTCATGTGATGCACAGTTGTTATATCCTGAAATCTGATGAATTGAATGCTCATAATAGAATGAAGAAAATTAATAATTCAGGAAATACATATGTGCATTTTACTAAAAGCTCACCCAAGAATCAGTTTGCCCAGAAGAGGCAACTCAAATGTTCTCATTGTGGACGATCTGGTCATGCAAAGCATGATTGCTTGTTTTTTAAAAGGGCTGAACTCAGGGCTCCTAGGAGAACCACTACTCCGAGGAGACCTTACTGCCATGAATGTGGCAAGTCTAGCCATACAGTCAAAGTCTGTTGGCATGTCGAGGGAATGAATGTTAATTTTAGATATGCTAGATTCCCTACAAAAGTGAATGTGCTTGGTGGTAATAAAAGACAAAATTTTCATGATAGAAACAGAAACTTCCATGAACATGCACATAGATCCCATGTTAATGTTAATGTGCACAAAAGAGTTCAAAATCTAGTTTATCATGTCACTACTGTGGTCAAGTTGGGCATTCTATGAACAATTGCTCTTTGATGATATTTGATGATTCAAAAGCCCAAAGGTTGTAGAAAGCACCCATCAGAGGTGCTACTAACCATGTAGGACCCAAGAACTCTTGGGTACCTAAATCTGTAAAATAAGAATCTGTTTTGTAGGAGTGCCTCGGGGATGTAGAATAAAAAGGGGGCTCAATAAACCAAGGCACCCAAGTATGGTAAAAACCCCATTTGTGGCATGTTCATAGGTTTGGATACTTGAGCTTTCAAATATTTTTTTTCCAAATCATGCTTTATTTGTTTCATGCATGCATGCTTAGATCAGAATTTGACTTTCAACATTGTCCTTCATAAGTCTTCAAATGCATAAGCTGAATTTTTTTTTGCGAATTGCATTACATATCATTCTCTGAAAATCTAAAATGCATATGGGTGATGATTGAAATCAGTCTGTATTATATTGCATATCTTACACAGTCAACTGTTGCATATAGGACTGCATTTGCACGGCATTGTCATGCATGATCTGTTGTGTCTCTTAGGCACAAGCATGTGCTATGTTACTTTGATGATAGCAAGACAGTGAGTGCATTTGAGTGCATTTGATATTGTATTTTGATGATAGCAATGTTATTGTGCATTGATGATTGCAATAAACAAAGTACATTTCTATGCATTCTTATTCTTGAGCATTCTGCATATTGATAGCAACATGAATGATGATGTTTAGCATTGATGGCATTTGCTCTTTATATATGTGCATTGCATTATGTCAGATATCATGTCTCTGCATATATCATGTCTGGGTAGCAAAGTCTATACACTGGATTGTGTATTTGTGCATCATGCAAGTCTATACATTGGACTCTCGTTCAAGCCTATGCATTGCATTGGTTAAGTGTGCACAGCGTCATCGCACTTCATTAGAAGTGTGTACAGCGTCAACGCGTGAAGTCTGTACAGCCGGGTCATATGCTCCTAAGTCTATGCATTACTGTTCATGCATCAGTATTCATCAAGTCTGTACAGCATGTCTCTCACGTTGGAAGTCTATACATTGGTGTGGGTCATCCAAGTCTGTACACTTGCTGCACTGTTCAAGCTCATACACTGGCAGCTCTGCTTAAGTCTATACATTCGCTGCAGAGATCACTGTCAAGTCTGCACATTGGTCTTCGATTTCAAGTCTATACACTTGCTTATTCTTCAAGTCTGTACAGCCGTTTGCATTGGATTTCATGTCTAGACATTGCACTGTAGCATCCATTGTCTTCGTGTTGTGTTTACGTCTTCGTGTTAATTTTGTGTTCAAGTCTTCATGATTGTTTTTGTATTTCTATCTTCGAGTCATCTTTTCGCTGGGTCTTTAAGTCTGTCTAGGTTCAAGTGTCGTTTCACTTCGCGTCGTTCTCCGTGCTGTCTGTCACCTCGTGGTGTTTTTCATAATTGTGTCTTCGCGTTATCTTGTGTATCTGGTCTTCGTGTTGTGTTCGTGTCATTCCCTCTATTATGTCTTCGTGTCACTTACTGTAGTTCTTCGTATTGTTTCAGTGTCTACGTCGTCGTGTTACCCCGTGTCAATTACTGTTCTTGACTTCGTGTCAAATCACTGTTCTGTCTTCGTGTTGTTCCTACACTCTGTGTCGATTTCATCTTTTGTCTTTGTCTTGTGTTTTCATAACCTCGTGTTAGTGTTTCTGTGATGTCGTTCATGTTTCGTAACCACACTTCGTGTTGGTTACTGTCGCTCTTATGACTTTGTGTCGTGTCTCCCAGACCTCGTGTCATTTTTCACTCCGTGTCTATTTCAGTTTTCGTCTTCGTGTTGTTTTCAACTCGTGACGGTCTCTGTCATCTGTCTCCATGTCGTACTCACTCCGTGTCGTTTTTGTTCCACTGCGTGCAGAACATTGCAGCACTTCGTGTTGCTTTCTGTGCCACCACCTTGTGTCGTTCTCTGTGTAGTGTGTGTTCTTGTCACCACTATACTTCGTGTCGTTGTTCTTCACTTCGTGCAGTTTTCACCGTCTTCATGTTGGTCTTTCTCATTAGACCTCGTGTCGTTCTCGCTTTGACCACACTTCGTGTTGCTTTACGTAGACCTCGTGTCTTGCTTGTTTGCAACCACTTCGTGTCGGTTTCTGTTGCCAGTCCATGTTGTTCTCGAGCCGTTCTCTTTGATGTTTATTACGTCGTGTCGTTTTCTTTACTTCGTGCCTTTGTCATCGTATGTATCTCGTAACGTTCTCCTTGTTGCCAATTCGTGTCATTCTTGTTTCACTTCGTGTCGGTCTCTTCGTTGTGTCTGTTCTGTCACAATGTATCTCGTGTCGTCCTTCTTATTACCTCGTGTTGTTTTCATCTTCTTCGTGTCGTTCTCAGTGCATCTAGAATTACTACTACATACTTCGTGCAGATTTAGTTATTGTGGCCCTCAGTTTGTAATGGTTTTCATCTCCTTGCAGGTCCGAGGAAGAAATATTCCCAAGTGACCTGAGCAGCACGTGATCCGAGGCTGGAATGAAGCCTGCTGAGAGACTGCCACGTGGTCCGAATAATTAGGGCTGGAAATGTGGAGGTCACACGTAGTGGCTGATGCTGCTGCTGCTGCTATATATATGACTCTTCTTCCACAGAAGAAGGTCGATCGAGTTGGCAAGAAGAAAAGCTCATACAGAGAGCCCCGATCCAGGAAAAGGAAGAGAAGAAAGAAAAGAAGAGAGCAGAGAAGAGAGTGAGAGTAAGAGCAGAAGAAGAAAAAGAGAGAGAAGAGAAGAGTAGAGAGTGAGAGATTAGGAGAGCAGAAGAAAGAAAAAGAGAGATCGTGAGTTGAGAAGAAGAAGAAGAGAAGTAGCAGAAGAAGCTCCTAGGAGAGTAGAAGAGAAAGAAAAGAGAGATAGAAAGTGAGCGAGAGAGCTCGTGGAGAACAAGGAAGAAGTTGCTTGAAGATCTGTCTTCACTGGACCGTGGATCAGATCCAGGCCAGTCAGCTCCGTTGAGAGCCACATCTGTGTTTTCATATTTTACAGCCTTCTGATTGCTGTGTTGTTTTCGTTTATTATTTTCCTTTGTTTTCAGGTTTGCTGTGCTTTCCGATACTCTGTAGAGAGGTCGGGGTTCCTCCTGTGGATCAGGAGAAGGGAGATCTGATCTCCGGTTGCAAGTAGCTGTGGAGCTACTTGTGGGTTCCCTCCTGTTTGGAGGAAGGGAGACTTGTCTCCGGTTCTGGGCTTGTGGATTGCAAGTCCAGGGGTCCCTCCTGGTCTGGAGGAAGAGAGGTCTTCGACCTCTGGTTTGCTGGTGACTGGAAGTCACCGGTTGGTTCCCTCCGGTTTTGGAGGAAGGGAGGACTGGCCCTCCGGTCCTAGTCTTGTGGGTTGCAAGACTAGGGGTTCCCTCCAGGTCTGGAGGAAGAGAGACCGTGTGTCTCTGGTTTGCTAGTGACTGGTGTCACTAGTGGTTCCCTCCGGTTGGGAGGAAGAGGGGAGGCTGTTCCCCTGGTCAAGCTGTTTGGCAGCGTTTGTTGCAGACTGAGTCTGCTGTTTCTAGCGTGAGCTAGTGGAAACCACACTCGGTTTGAGTGTGGGGTGGATGTAGGTCTGAAGGACCGAACCACCTAAAAACCCCTCTTGCATTGTGGTTTGATTGCTTATGATTTGCTTCCGCTAGATGAATGCATAGGGGCGCTCCATGCGTTTGGCTTCGGGTTGAGAAGAAGAGTTAATTAGTCTTCTTAGAATGTTTTAATTTGTCAAGAGAGCAAAATTCCAGTTGAGCGTCTGCTTGTCAAATTCAGGCTAGTTAGCATCCTAGTGATCTCACTGTATGCTTGTTTTGGTCTGCAACTGATTATTAGCTTTTAAGCTTATCTAGTTTGCGAACTAGTAATTCTAGTGAGCATCATAATTTAACTGGGCGAAAGTTTTTTAAAGGGTTGTATTCATTCACCCCCCCTCTGAATCCTTGCACCGAACTCAACAATTGGTATCAGAGCGGGTCTCTGATCTATCAGATCTAACAATCTGCAGAGGATCCTGCTGATTTGTTTGGTACTTTTCAGAGTGTGCTTTCAGTGCTCGATATTTTATTTTATCGACTTGTGCATTGCTTTGCTCATCTGGTTGCCTCTTACTTAAATGGGTCGACCTCCAGTTTATGACGGTTCTAACCTTGATAATTGGCTAGGAGGCCTATGTGTGTATGTAGATTCCATAGATCCCAAACTATGGAGCCTACTATCTAAAGGCCCACACAAACTGCCTCATGATGAGACCAAGTGGTCTAAAGAGGACAGTATAAAGAACCGTGACAATGTTATAATCCTTAACATCTTAAGAGCTGCAATCAATATTGATATGTACCCTTTTGCTCTCAGGTGCGCATCTGGAAAGGAGATATATGACGGAGTCATTTCTGCGCATAATCAACAAGGTGATAGCTGCTTGATGGCCAACCGGGATGATGAAGATGAGATCTCATCTCAGGTAAGCTCTGAATCAGATGGATACTCCTTTGATGAATTGATAGTGATGTATGAAGATTTGTTCAAAGTATCCAAGAAATTAAAATCTGAAAATAGAAGGTTGAAAAAGAGATGTGAACAGATTAACTCTAATGTTCTCTGTGAAAACTGTCAAAGATTAAAAACATCTCATGATATGTGCTTAGCTGATCTGAATATGAGTAAGGAACAAATCTCTTTATTGGAAAATAAAAATGAAGAATTGAGATTGCTAAATTCTGCCATGTCTGAGAGACTCTTAACGCTTGAAAAAGGGAAGAATTTAGTTGAAAATGAATGTGAGAAAGTGAGCACATTGATAGAAGAGATTGATAGCTACAAAGCCATTAATGTCTTACTTAATGAAAAGATCACAGATTCTGAAATGCTCATTTCTTCTCTCAAAAATGAAATCACTGAACTAAACAATTCCCTATTTAAGTCTCTTAAAAATAAAGAAAATCCAAAGGATGTTTCTAAGAAGAAAGTCTCTGATGGAGGCAGTAATCAGGAAAATAAGAAAACAAAGGAGAAAATAAAAGTTTTGAAAAAGAATGATAACGATCAGCATGCTAAGAAAGCTCAGGTCAAACATTCTAGTGTCAAAAATGTCAAATGCTTTTACTGTGGAAAGTTTGGCCATGAGATGGCTGATTGTTTTGTGATAAAGAAGGATGAATTGAAGTATGATAGAACTCATGCTAGGAAGCCTACTGTGAGTAAACCTTCTTCTGCTCACGCCAAAAGGCATCAATGTTTTTATTGTCATAAAATAGGTCATCTCATGCATGATTGCAGACAAATGAAATTAGATGATCTATATGCTGTTAGAATGCATGATAAACTGTTCCATGCTAAAAATCATGCATCTCATAAAGAGAACACTCAATGTTCTCATTGTGGCAAATTGGGCCACATGGTTGAAAATTGCTGGCATGCTCAGGGAAATAGATTGAATTCTAAATTTGTAAAATTCCCTGCTTTCTATGATTCTGGTAGAAATAATTTAATTGATAAAAAGAAAAACTCTACATGCTTCATCTGTGGAAAGCCAGGCCACAGAGCTGCAAACTGTTGGCATGCTAAGGGAAGAACAATTAACTCCAAAATTGCTATAATCCCTGTAAAAAGACATGCACTCTATAAGAATCTTGACAGAATGAATTCTTCATGTTTTAATCGTGGAAAACCTGGCCACAAAGCCTCTGAGTGCTGGGTGGCAGAGTTCAGAAAACAAAATGCCCATGCACACAATAGAAAGTTTGATGTTCATGCACATGAATATAATGCCTACAATAAGGTGCATAAAAGGAACTCAAATTCTGTTAGTTATCATGGTAAGTCTGGTCAATTTGGTTATTCCTTGTCCAGCTATAAGTTGATGGGCTATGTTGATAATTCTGTTAAGAGATCAGTCAGAACACCTGTTAGGGCTCATACAGGACCCAAGGCAGCTTGGGTTCCTGCAAGATCATATTGATTGATATGTTGCAGGTGTGCCTTGGTGAGAGAAATAAAAGGGGTATTTTAGCCAAGGCACTCAAATGAAAGCCCCATGATTCAACTCTTCAGGTTAGTTCTGAACTTGTTTTTTAAATTTCATCATCTGAAAATGCTGATTTGTCAGTTTGATATCTGAAATTGTTGAACTGATCGTTTGATGTCTGATATTCTCTCCATGTCTAGCTGATCAGTCTGCATTCCAGACTCAGCTATTGAGTTTTACTTTGGATATAGCTGATGCTCTTCTGTTGCCATCTCCTGCCAATTGCTGAACTGAGTTTGAATGGTCTTTAGTGTATATAGTTGATGCACTATATAGACTTTGTATAATGCTTGTGTCTTGTGTCAATGCATTGCATGCTTGATTACATACTTGGACTGAGCTTAAATGGGTCAGTTAGTGCACACAGTCAATGCATGTGTCTAGTGTTTGCATACATCATTTGCATGACTGTCAATGAAATTGATCAATGCATATAAGACTGATTTGCACTGCATTACATCTTGAAAAATCTGAAAAAGGATAAAAATGCTCATGACTTGGATGCATAAAGCTGAACTGATTGCATAGCATATCTCTTGCATCATGATGTCAGGGGGAGCTGAGAGTTCTATTCAATTCATTGAATCCTATTCACTTCTCAATGTTCTCATTCAAATGATTCATATTCTTTGACATCAGTTGCTCATTGAACCATATTGCCAATTGCTATCCTTTCCCCATCTTTTTCACTGAACAGCAGTTCTGGTTCTGGTTCAGTACATTGAATGGTGATTATTGCAATTGTTCACTTATAAGAATCACATTTACAAATTGAAAAGAACTAAAGGTTTAACCTTTATAAATTGGAGAGTTAAGTGTCTGCACTTCAGAATTTGAGATAAATGAAAACTTTTATAGCTCTTAATCTTTGTCTCATAGCTAAAATAGAAAAAGTTTTTTTTTTGTAATGCCTAAATGTGTTGAACTGGATATGTCTAGAACAGGCTAATAAGAGTGTGTACTGATTTTTTAAACAATCACTCTAAAAGAATTAAGGGCAGCAGTAAATAAGATCATTAATGTTATGAACTGAACATAGTGACAGAGCAATGGCTGATTGCACTGAGAAATTGTGAACTCCTCAAAAGAAGCAGGAGACTTCACATGTCATGAGGTGATTCAGAATATCTCTGTTCATAGGGTCAAATCCATAGGGGGAGTCCTCACCAAGTAACTGAGGGTACTGGCCTCTGATCAAGGTGTACCCTTAATGTCAAAAGTGAAGACTATTCTTTGTGGGTTTTGATCTGAAATAGGTCTAGTAGTTTATGCCTAGTAACTAGGGGTACCTGCCTCTGATCAAGGTGTACACCTAATGTCAACAGCATAAATGCCACTGATCTATTTACTTAGTTCAGGTTCAGAAATTGAAAAATGAAAATCAAACTGCTGTAACCCTTTGAAAATCAAAAGTCTATGAGTGAAAATTATTTTTATTAATACATATTCAAGTTGCCTTTCTTGAACTTTCATGTTTAGACACAAAATGGTATTATTTCAGACTTATCTATTAATACCATGTGCCCTAGATTCATTGCTATAAATGGAATCAATAAACTCTTTTTCAGGGGTCAGGTTCTTTACTCTAAGATTTATCACTGTTAAACCTGAATTTTTGAAAATTGTATGTTGCTGATTCTTATACTTTAACAGTGGCTTATAATCATGTTTCCTTTCTGAACATATGATTCAGCTGTTATCAAGTGACCCTCCTACCTTCTCTACCTTGTTTATCTGTTCATATTCCTTCTCAAAGGGGGAGCATTTATTTAGGGGGAGAAATACTTCAGGAGAAGTCATACCTTCAGGGGGAGCTTCTTGCTCTAGCAGTCACTTGCATGCATAATGCACTTTGCACTCTTGTTTTTACTGTTTTTCTCTTTTTGATCATGTCAAAGGGGGAGAAAATCTTGTGTGACTCACTGTCACATTATGTTGCCATCATCAAAAAGGGGGAGAATGTTGTGTCTCTTAGGCACAAGCATGTGCTATGTTACTTTGATGATAGCAATGCTATTTGGTTTTGATGATAGCAAGACAGTGAGTGCATTTGAGTGCATTTGATATTGTATTTTGATGATAGCAATGTTATTGTGCATTGATGATTGCAATAAACAAAGTACATTTCTATGCATTCTTATTCTTGAGCATTCTGCATATTGATAGCAACATGAATGATGATGTTTAGCATTGATGGCATTTGCTCTTTATATATGTGCATTGCATTATGTCAGATATCATGTCTCTGCATATATCATGTCTGGGTAGCAAAGTCTATACACTGGATTGTGTATTTGTGCATCATGCAAGTCTATACATTGGACTCTCGTTCAAGCCTATGCATTGCATTGGTTAAGTGTGCACAGCGTCATCGCACTTCATTAGAAGTGTGTACAGCGTCAACGCGTGAAGTCTGTACAGCCGGGTCATATGCTCCTAAGTCTATGCATTACTGTTCATGCATCAGTATTCATCAAGTCTGTACAGCATGTCTCTCACGTTGGAAGTCTATACATTGGTGTGGGTCATCCAAGTCTGTACACTTGCTGCACTGTTCAAGCTCATACACTGGCAGCTCTGCTTAAGTCTATACATTCGCTGCAGAGATCACTGTCAAGTCTGCACATTGGTCTTCGATTTCAAGTCTATACACTTGCTTATTCTTCAAGTCTGTACAGCCGTTTGCATTGGATTTCATGTCTAGACATTGCACTGTAGCATCCATTGTCTTCGTGTTGTGTTTACGTCTTCGTGTTAATTTTGTGTTCAAGTCTTCATGATTGTTTTTGTATTTCTATCTTCGAGTCATCTTTTCGCTGGGTCTTTAAGTCTGTCTAGGTTCAAGTGTCGTTTCACTTCGCGTCGTTCTCCGTGCTGTCTGTCACCTCGTGGTGTTTTTCATAATTGTGTCTTCGCGTTATCTTGTGTATCTGGTCTTCGTGTTGTGTTCGTGTCATTCCCTCTATTATGTCTTCGTGTCACTTACTGTAGTTCTTCGTATTGTTTCAGTGTCTACGTCGTCATGTTACCCCGTGTCAATTATTGTTCTTGACTTCGTGTCAAATCACTGTTCTATCTTCGTGTTGTTCCTACACTCTGTGTCGATTTCATCTTTTGTCTTTGTCTTGTGTTTTCATAACCTCGTGTTAGTGTTTCTGTGATGTCGTTCATGTTTCGTAACCACACTTCGTGTTGGTTACTGTCGCTCTTATGACTTTGTGTCGTGTCTCCCAGACCTCGTGTCATTTTTCACTCCGTGTCTATTTCAGTTTTCGTCTTCGTGTTGTTTTCAACTCGTGACGGTCTCTGTCATCTGTCTCCATGTCGTACTCACTCCGTGTCGTTTTTGTTCCACTGCGTGCAGAACATTGCAGCACTTCGTGTTGCTTTCTGTGCCACCACCTTGTGTCGTTCTCTGTGTAGTGTGTGTTCTTGTCACCACTATACTTCGTGTCGTTGTTCTTCACTTCGTGCAGTTTTCACCGTCTTCATGTTGGTCTTTCTCATTAGACCTCGTGTCGTTCTCGCTTTGACCACACTTCGTGTTGCTTTACGTAGACCTTGTGTCTTGCTTGTTTGCAACCACTTCGTGTCGGTTTCTGTTGCCAGTCCATGTTGTTCTCGAGCCGTTCTCTTTGATGTTTATTACGTCGTGTCGTTTTCTTTACTTCGTGCCTTTGTCATCGTATGTATCTCGTAACGTTCTCCTTGTTGCCAATTCGTGTCATTCTTGTTTCACTTCGTGTCGGTCTCTTCGTTGTGTCTGTTCTGTCACAATGTATCTCGTGTCGTCCTTCTTATTACCTCGTGTTGTTTTCATCTTCTTCGTGTCGTTCTCAGTGCATCTAGAATTACTACTACATACTTCATGCAGATTTAGTTATTGTGGCCCTCAGTTTGTAATGGTTTTCATCTCCTTGCAGGTCCGAGGAAGAAATATTCCCAAGTGACCTGAGCAGCACGTGATCCGAGGCTGGAATGAAGCCTGCTGAGAGACTGCCACGTGGTCCGAATAATTAGGGCTGGAAATGTGGAGGTCACACGTAGTGGCTGATGATGCTGCTGCTGCTATATATATGACTCTTCTTCCACAGAAGAAGGTCGATCGAGTTGGCAAGAAGAAAAGCTCATACAGAGAGCCCCGATCCAGGAAAAGGAAGAGAAGAAAGAAAAGAAGAGAGCAGAGAAGAGAGTGAGAGTAAGAGCAGAAGAAGAAAAAGAGAGAGAAGAGAAGAGTAGAGAGTGAGAGATTAGGAGAGCAGAAGAAAGAAAAAGAGAGATCGTGAGTTGAGAAGAAGAAGAAGAGAAGTAGCAGAAGAAGCTCCTAGGAGAGTAGAAGAGAAAGAAAAGAGAGATAGAAAGTGAGCGAGAGAGCTAGTGGAGAACAAGGAAGAAGTTGCTTGAAGATCTGTCTTCACTGGACCGTGGATCAGATCCAGGCCAGTCAGCTCCGTTGAGAGCCACATCTGTGTTTTCATATTTTACAGCCTTCTGATTGCTGTGTTGTTTTCGTTTATTATTTTCCTTTGTTTTCAGGTTTGCTGTGCTTTCCGATACTCTGTAGAGAGGTCGGGGTTCCTCCTGTGGATCAGGAGAAGGGAGATCTGATCTCCGGTTGCAAGTAGCTGTGGAGCTACTTGTGGGTTCCCTCCTGTTTGGAGGAAGGGAGACTTGTCTCCGGTTCTGGGCTTGTGGATTGCAAGTCCCGGGGTCCCTCCTGGTCTGGAGGAAGAGAGGTCTTCGACCTCTGGTTTGCTGGTGACTGGAAGACACCGGTTGGTTCCCTCCGGTTTTGGAGGAAGGGAGGACTGGCCCTCCGGTCCTAGTCTTGTTGGTTGCAAGACTAGGGGTTCCCTCCAGGTCTGGAGGAAGAGAGACCGTGTGTCTCTGGTTTGCTAGTGACTGGTGTCACTAGTGGTTCCCTCCGGTTGGGAGGAAGAGGGGAGGCTGTTCCCCTGGTCAAGCTGTTTGGCAGCGTTTGTTGCAGACTGAGTCTGCTGTTTCTAGCGTGAGCTAGTGGAAACCACACTCGGTTTGAGTGTGGGGTGGATGTAGGTCTGAAGGACCGAACCACCTAAAAACCCCTCTTACATTGTGGTTTGATTGCTTATGATTTGCTTCCGCTAGATGAATGCATAGGGGCGCTCCATGCGTTTGGCTTCGGGTTGAGAAGAAGAGTTAATTAGTCTTCTTAGAATGTTTTAATTTGTCAAGAGAGCAAAATTCCAGTTGAGCGTCTGCTTGTCAAATTCAGGCTAGTTAGCATCCTAGTGATCTCACTGTATGCTTGTTTTGGTCTGCAACTGATTATTAGCTTTTAAGCTTATCTAGTTTGCGAACTAGTAATTCTAGTGAGCATCATAATTTAACTGGGCGAAAGTTTTTTAAAGGGTTGTATTCATTCACCCCCCCTCTGAATCCTTGCACCGAACTCAACATGATCATCATGGTATATCAAATGGTAAGTTACTAAAGGGCAAATGTAATTTGTCTGGAGGTTCTTACTATGTGTGAGGTGGTCTTTAGACCAAGTCCTCTGCCTAGTACCATGGGTCATATTGCACATAGAGCAGTCTAGACCTTCATGAGCATATTTTTATAAAACTCTCTGCATAGATCTCATTACATACATTGCACTTAGAATTCAGTCACAAAGTGCATAAACTCAGGGGGAGTCTGTCAAGATAATTTTTGTGATTCATGCATACTTGGTCAGATTAATTCTTTGCATGCTTTTCATGCCATCATACTGAAAATTCAAAAAGAGTGCCTGACATGAAGGCACATACGTTGGTGGAGCTCATGCATTCTAGAATTTATCTCTGTGCATAGGGTTGCTCAAATGAGTGATAAGCGCTGAAAATTGTTTGCATTCATGAATGTTATCCTATCAGCCTGATATTTACCGCTTGACAACTCATGCATGCATTTTAGGGGGAGCATAAATCATGTCTTTAAAATTGCATGGCTGCACATCTGGCCTTTGCTCTTATCCTATTTCTGTCCACTTCGGTTGAAACATTCTTGCTTATTTCAGTCAACCGAAATTTTCACTGAATAGTCAACGTCTTGTTCATTATGTTATTTCTGCTCCTTCAGGAATCTACACAGTCAGTTGCTCTCATCTGCTTTCATCAGCTCTAAAACTCACTTTGGCTCAACAGTCTCTTAAAACTGAATTTGTTTGAATTTTGATCCTGCATTTTCTGAGGGGGAGATGGATGTTTTTAGAGTCAATCTTTCTGATGGTGTCATGAACATCTCTGTCATTCTCTGAACCCATCTTTATCTTTACACACTATCAGCTATTATCATGGATTTATCTACTGCATCAGTCACTACCATTCTTGTTCAATGCTATTTACTGCTGATGTTCTGGCTACTTCTGAAATTCCCTTGATCTGTCTAAGACTCATGAAGATTTCAATCTATATACCTTGTTCATAAATTTGAAAAAGATCTGGAAAAAGGAATGTTCTATTATAGGGAATTATGAAGGTCTGAAAGACTCATGTAGTTTAAGTCTAATGCAATTCTTGAGTTTTGACTTGAAAATCTTGAAAATATTTGAGTCAATCATTTTAATAAACTTTAACTAGTTGACTCATGATGTATCATGTAGGACCTCCTGAAAACTGAACGTTTTTTAAAACAATGGCTCTCTTTGGTTAAGTTACATGATGCATGTATTGTCTTTAAACATCTGTGTATTCTGGTATGTCCATTAAGCAATGTTAGGTCAGAGCAATGACTTTGTCACTGAGAAACCATGTCCAAAGGACTGTGTCATGAAGTGCCATAGTTATCTCTGCTAAAAATTTGATGAAAAATATGTGAAAGGTTAAGACAGAGCAATGATTAGGTTGCACTGAGAAACTGGGACATTCATCAAGGAAATGGAGTCAACCTATGTCATGAAGTGCCCTATTTATCTCTTTTCATAATGAAGCATGACAGTTAATCACATTAAGTGCTGAGAGATACTGGCGTCTAACCAACGTGTATCCTCTAGTTACAAAGTGTGGACTAAACTAGATTGCTCTTAAAAAATATTTTTTTTTTAAAAAAAAGAAATCTAAAAAATAATTGAAACAGAAACATTGCTGAATTCTTGAACAAAATCATTTGTATTCAAGTGTGTTTAATCTCAATACTACTTCATGCAAACCTTTATAGGGGTCATTGATTATGAATGATTAAGATGGAGGGAGGTTAAACTAGATGTGTGTATGACAACTTGGTTCTCTTTTATGAAATGTTGATTTTAGATATGAATAAAGAAAAGTTTTTTTTTCTAACTTCTGAATTCATTATGTTTAAACCATGCAGTTCAGTAAAGTTCCTTCATAAGCCCCTACAATTGAAGACTCTGAATATTTTTGTTATAGCATTGGTATCTAATTAGAAATCTTCCTGCTTGTCTTTCTCTACAAATTGCAATACGTCTTGAGCTATTCTCCTATTGCCAGAATTGTCCAATTGTCCCTGTGATTTTGCTGATTCTCTTTCATGGACCCTGTGAATAATCATCTTGATATGTTTCAACATGACTGTCCCTAGACCTTGAATTCATTCAACTCCTTTTAATTTGACAAACAAGAGTCATTATTTGCTTATGGGGAGTACATGTATTGTTGTCAGGGAAACTGTAGACATTTTTTTCTCTTCCATATCTCTTCTCATTTCAAACGGGGAGATTATGTGAATCATACTCTTGTCAGATGTCTACATGTTCTGCTTTCTATTCTTTCCTTTTTTGATGCTGTCAAAGGGGGAGAATATATCTGTGGATAAGTCATTAAGACTATTCTGTCAGATGTATGACAGACATTGTGCTGATATACTATACTGTGCATGCATGCTTTGCATTTATTGTGATTAAGATCAACCTCATGAATTTATTACAATGACTCATAATATTGCCATCATCAAAAAGGGGGAGATTGTTGTGTACTGTCTATGATTTTGATGATGTCAACTATTATGTCTCATCAGTTATAATCTTGATGATATAACTGTGATGCATGAATTAATGAGCTCATAAAACACATATTTAAGTCTGAACGAGAATAGGTTCCAAAGATACATCAAAAAGGCATGTAATGACAGTCAACGCTGGTGACAAAAGTCAACGTCAAGTAGGTAAAATCACTATTCATCTTAGTCTGAAAAATACAGGTCAGTGCTTAAACCCTTCCCTATTAAGGTTAACACTTTGTCATACAATGATGCACGGTTTCAATTGCACGGTCATTTTATCAAACGGTTGGCATGCGCACCAAGGTTGATGCTAGTTGTAGTTAATACATAACTAGGGTCGGTGCTAGTTATGTCCTTCACACATACTTAAGGTCGGTGCAAGTTTTTGTCTTGCGCTAAGCAAGGTCCGTGCATACATTCATCCTGCCTACAGAAGTCGATGCAGATTTCAGCCATATGCATACAACGTCGAGGCTAGTTGCATAAAAGGTCAGTGTTAGTATGCAAGTCCTGTGCATATCAGGTCGGTGTTAGCAGGCGTTGTCACATACTCAGGTCTATGCTAGTTACACTTTGTGCATACTAAGGTCTATGCAAGCTGCACAAAGGCCGGTGCACATTTGTCCGTGTGCGATACAAGGTCGGTGCATCTTTCTCCTGCGCACATAGAAGGTCAGTGTAGGGTTGGCATTGTGCTTGTAAGGTCGGTGCAAGTTTTGCTTTGAAAATGCACATAAAGGTCGAAGCTAGCTACTATTCACAAAATGAAGGTCGGTGCTAATTTACTGAGCATGCAACATGAAGTCTGTGCATGTTTGCTTTTTGGCAAACTAGGTTGGTGCACATTTCAGTTCAACACGTATAAGGTTTGTGCACATCTGAATTGTGCATTGACAAGGTCGGTGCACATTTGCAACCTCGCATTCTTAGGTATGTGCACGTTCTCTTACTTGCATACATGGTCAGTGCTAGTCATGCATGAGGTCTGTGTTACCTTGCATTGTCCTGTGCACTTAGTCGATGCTAGTAGCAGTTCTTCACACCAAAGTCAATGCTAGTTAGCCTTGCTTTGCATGTAAGGTCTATGCTAGCTGGACTTACTTCATGACTGAAGTTTGTCCTAGATGAATAAAGTCTATGTTAGTTGGTTCGGTTCACGCTATGTCTGCATTATATACATTAACATCAGTGCACAATTGTTCATTATCTCTTACAGGGTTTGAGCACATTTTGCCTTGAACCATATAAGGATTCAACCCACACATCAAGGATGAACTGACATATATTCAAACACCTGGGGGACGCAGAGGTTGACTACACGTGGATTTGTGTAATAATGATAAGTGGCACGTGATCCAAGGTAGATCATCCCAGGAAGACTAAAGCCACGCAGATCATCCTTGAACCAGAGGCTGACACGTGGCAGGGCTGCTCCAGAATCTTCTTGGAGGGAGTATTCCCTCCACACGCCCAAGGCGTGACTACGTGGACCCCATCGGCTGAAGATATATATATATATGTGTGGATCGTTTTCAACCAAAGAGGTGAAGCTTGAGAGAAAAAGTTCAGAAGAAAAGCGAGCAACTGCAAGAGTAGAAAACCACCAGAGAAGAAGAAAAGAGCGAGAGCCAGAGAGAAGAAAAGAAAAAGAAGAGAGAAAAGAAATATACAGAGTTTTCAGCTGAGTTCTATTTGAAGATCTAAAGCTTGTCTGTTCCAGGATCAAATCCTGAACAGTCTCATGCTCCTGTGAGAGCTATAGTTTTTTATTTTGTTCGTTGTGTTCTTTCTTTTAATTTCCATTCTCCACATTATCCTTTTGATTCCTTACTTTGGGATCGGGGTTCCTTCTGTGTGAACAGAAGAATGGAGGCAAGTGTCTCCGATTGTGAGTGACAGGGTGTCACTCACGGGTTCCTCCTGAGGATTCAGGAGAAGGGAGATTTATCTCCGGTTGCCCTCTGTGGATTCAGAGGAAGGGAGATTGGATTCTCCGGGTGTGAGTGATTGGGTGTCACTCACGGTTTTCCCTCTGGTTTAGAGGAAGGGAGACTGGTGTCTCCGGTTGCTAGTGACGGGCTGTCACTAGTTGTTCCCTCTGGTTTGGAGGAAGAAAGGAGAGTGTTCCTCTGGGTCAACCTGTTAGGCAACATTTGTAGCAGATTGAGTCTGCGTTGTTTTTCTAGCTTGTGCTAGTGGATTCCTCGCTCGGTGTAGCACCCCTGATAATTTAAGGAACAAAATTCCTAAATAAATTAAAATCAGCATAGAAATATTTAGTTATACGCTTAATGGGCTTTAATACTTATAACATTTTAACAGCCCAAAAATAAATACACCGCAATAAAGATAGCCCATTTAGTTAAATATATATTTACAAAACCTTAATCAAAAGATTTCGACTCATATATGACAAATGGGTTGATAGTCACGAATACAATTCTCAATGACAACCACATATATAAATATATGTGGAAACAATTAACTAAAATCCAACAACAAGAGCCCATTTACATGCTACCCAAATAAAACCCAAAACCCACTAGGCCAGCGTAACAATCAACCCAATACCCTTTTAAAATGCCACCCTCATAAGCCAACCCAAAAACCCACAAATATGTATGCATGTTATAAAGCCCAACATGCAGCCCATAACCAACCCATGTTCTCAAGCCCATGTGCCACAAACCATTAAACCACATGATCACCGTAGCTCAAATAAACTCAAAGCCAGCAGACCAAACCACAAAACCCACATGAGCCTTTTTACAAACTAACCATGTAACCCACGTATGCAACCTGAAAACCCAACCCAAAATGCATGCTCGAACATGCATGGCACAGACTGTTAGGGTTTCAATGGCCAAACTTGGTTAGCGGCTGTACAAACAGCAAGGGGGTTATCATCACACGGAAAGGATTCAAACCTTGCTAACACTGGTTCGATCACCCCGTTTAGGATCCCCATCTCTATAAAAATCATGCTAAACCCCCGAGGCACTTCTTTTCTCTGCTTGCAAACTCCTCCGCGTTGGCATTTCGTTGTCCATCTTGTTCCTGGAGCAGCTCGCTGTCGTTCGTTGCCACCAGGAGAAGCCTCTCCTACACTTCCTCCTGCGGCTGAGACTTGAAGGAGCGTCATCTCCTTCTTCTTCTTCCTGTTGCCATTCCCTCCTGTTGCTACCGTTGCAGCACCAGCATCCTTTGCAACCGAGAAGTAGACGTGAAGGGTGCCCATCCCCCTTCCTTCTTCCTCCTGCGGACAACCAAGCACTAGTTCCTCTGCTACCCACGTTGCTGTTGCTGTTGTTTTAAAGCATCCTCAATCTTCTTCTTCCTCCTGTTGCTGTGGAAGCGGCAGAAGTTCTTCATCTTCCATCCCCTGCTCGAAGCAGAGTCTCGTTCTACTCATCCTTCACTGTTCATCGTCTCAATCATCACAAAAGGTAGGTGTTCTCTCTGACAGCTAAACTCAATTAACAAGGATAATACATACTCCTATGATCATAACAACATGCTTATATCTCATGTTCGAGTTCATAGTCTCAAGTTTCTCGTAGGTATTCTCAAGTTTCGTAGCCCAAACAAAAATTAATTCATCAGTGTAGGTGTTCTCTCTGACAGCTAAACTCAATTAACAAGGATAATACATACTCCTATGATCATAACAACATGTTTATATCTCATGTTCGAGTTCATAGTCTCAAGTTTCTCGTAGGTCTTCTCAAGTTTCGTAGCCCAAACAAAAATTAATTCATCATTGTAGGTGTTCTCTCTGACAGCTAAACTCAATTAACAAGGATAATACATACTCCTATGATCATAACAACATGCTTATATCTAATGTTCGAGTTCATAGTCTCAAGTTTCTCGTAGGTCTTCTCAAGTTTCTAGCCCAAACAAAAATTAATTCATGATTGTTGGTGTTCTCTCTTCATGCCAAAGATTATAATTAGATTAAACCTCACATGATATTTCTGCATGATTTTTACTACATGATTTCTTTCGTGTTTTGGTTTAATACTATAGAAGTTAGTTATGGAGTTTTCGCCTTAATAACTTGTACGTGGGTATCGGAGTCTCCTTTGGCCATGAAAATTTATGGGCGTACTAGTGGGATGGTGACCGAGATAGTGAGAGTGGTTGCACCATTTTTCGTGCCTCCAATCTCAAGATCCCCCATGTCTCAATAAAAAATTATTTTGAACGTCCGATTAGGCAGAGTTTTTTGAGCCCGTCATTTTGATATATAGAACGCGTGATTCCGACACGTGTACATCGAGAACGGGAGTATCAATGAATGGACACAAATTGTTAATGACGACAATTTGATTGTCGTCAATTTCTTTGGACGACCGTAGGAAAAGGTGTTAAATCTTTTATATATATATATAACTTGTAACTAGACCTTCGAAAACCTATATCTATTGAACTATGCAAAATAAAATTATAAAAAATTATTTTTGGAATCCTTGAATTTTTCTCCTAATTATCAGATATTCTATTTCCCTAAATTATTTCATATAAATAAATGTGCCTTTGAATGTATATTTTTTAAATTATTCAATTAAATAGATATTGACGTGAATTCTTGTTGAATAAATTAAGTTAAAAATCATAGAATTAACGTCCCTCCAAGTGGACGCTAATTAATAAATGACACTACTCACGGACGTCAATTAAAATAAGTTTATTTAATTATAGTTAATTATAGAACTGGATGGACGTGAATTCTATAATTAACGTATTCTTGTTCTCACTGTTTTTTTCCGGTTTTGACCCATACCTCGGGTCTTTTGGCACTCTCATCTCACGTCCGTAGATGGAGCCCCTTTTTCATGATTGGTTCACGTTATACACCTCAACTCTCGGTGACATACGAGTCCTCCGTTGGACATTCCGTTCCTTCGGACCGGCAAGTTAGTCATTGGGACCTCCGTAAGTCTCCGCTAGCCTTGGATTCCCTCAAGGCAACCGAGCTGGTTGTACCCTAAAAACCCTAGGATCCGATCCATGTCACTTTGGTTTTCCGTTGGTCTTGACACTACTCCTTTTGGAATATTCTTTCCATCAATTCGAGAACATAATTCTTTGACTCTGTATTTGGCCAAATCTGATTCTGAAACATTAAGGGCTGTGGGTCCGTGACTTTTCAGTGCCAGGTAGGACGGAAGTCCAATTCTGTAAACCATGGTAATTCTGGGTGTGACATTGCACCAAACTCTATACATCTATTATATTCTGTTATTCTGTTATATCTGTTATTCTGCAAACTCTATTATTTCTGTTAATTCTATTATTCTGATAATTTATTGCTCGATTATTCTGATAACTTGGATATTCTGCTAGATTGCTTATATTTATTGGAACTCTGTTATATTCTGGCCAATTCTGAAGTTATGTTCATCTAAGTATCTGTCCTTGTTATATTCTGATAGCTTGTCCTTGACTCTGCATGGGAATTCATCCCTATTTCTCTTGAGCTCGTAACTACCTTTGACTTTAATATTCATCTTTCCCGTTAGATTGATCATCATGATTTTCTAGTTCCATGCCTTGCATCATCATGAACATGTTAATTGGCTAATCACTTATATTCTGCTTGATGAGAGATGTAATTCCTACTGAGCGTTTTGCTCACCAGCCTATCTTCAACATTTTTTTTCAGGTAACGACATTGAAGATAGTCCAACAAATGGGGAAGGGCAAGAGTGTTGAGTGTTGTGGAAAAAGCAAGCCGGGGTCTTCAGTCTTATCTTGTCCTTGAGTCTTTTCCCTTTATAAAGTATTTGAGTCTTTTCATTTTCCCATATAAGTGGAGTCCAGTTATGTAATTGACATTTGATTATCAATAAAGATTATATTTTTGTCCATACTGTCTGGCCTTGGAAATTTTGTGTCTTATGTTCGCTCTGATTATTCACGATTGTATCACTGTCGCGTTCCGAACAACACGTTCCGTTGCTATCGGTTCGGGGTGTGACAGTTTGTGGTATCAAAGCCTAGGCTTATTAAACCCTAGGTCTTGACTATAGGTTGCCATAAGTTCTAGGTTCAACTCCATTATTGCCCGATGAGATTGCGTAGAACCTTGGGTTAAGAGCTAAAAAAGAATTATAATACTAATAATATCAGCTTATGAAAATAGCTTAGTAAAATTTCATGAGAATTACTTGATAATCTTGCACGAGATTGTTTGTGTCTTGTAGAACTAGATAGATAACAATGGCCGTTGAGCGTGCCCAATGGCGTGAGATGTAAAGGACGGTTCAAGGATTGACTCAGGCTCTTCAGCGGGTTGTCGAGGGTGGAGCCAATCGTGGAGCTGGAGAGTTACATCGTGAGTTCCGGAGCCTCAATCCCCCTAGGTTTAGTGGAACCCCTGATCCTGATATAGCGGAATACTGGATAAAAGAGATGGAAAGAATCTTCAGAGTAATGTAATGCTCGGACCAAGATAAGGTCCTCTTAGCAACATTCCAACTAGAGAAAGATGCAAGGGCTTGGTGGGAGTCCGTGGAAGCAACCTTGTCAAATGATAAAGTGGCATGGGTAGAATTCTTGGAGCACTTCAACGAGAAGTATTTCTCGGAGAGATTTCGGGAAAGAAAGGCGGGAGAATTTGCCTCTCTTAAACAAAGGAGTATGTCTGTGGCGGAATATGAAGCCCAGTTCTCGAGGTTGTCATGATATGCACCTCATTTGATTATGACGGAAAAGATGAAAGTTAGAAGGTTTTTAAATGGATTAAGACTGTAGTACATACCCCAGTTGGCACCGATGGATATTCAATCATGTGCCAAGATGGTTAAGAGAGCTCAATTATTTGAAGACGCTATGGAATTATCTGACAAAGTTAAGGCGAGAATGGAGAAGAAGAAATTAGGTAATGGCAACAAGAGGCTTAATGAGGGAAATGACGTTCCAAACGGCAAGAAGCCTAAGGGAGCAAAGTGCAACCATTGTGGGAATGATGGTCACAAATCCGAGAAGTGTCGCTGGAAGAATGGAGCTTGCTTTCGCTGTGGAAGCCAGGAGCATAAGGTAGCTGATTGCCCCCTTCCTAAAGATCAACCTCAGCAGGCAAAGGATCATAAGAAAGCACATCATTGAGGACAATTACAAGCAATAAGATAAATCGAACCTACTGACGATGAAGTAACTAGAGGTACCCCTTAACTTGGCCTAGTTCCTTGGGTTGTTCATTAGCATGCTTAGATGATTTAGTCTCATGAATGGAAAACTAGAACTAGATACACCACTGATACAAATTGGAAAAGAATTTCATTGAATTTGGGGACCAAATTCTTCTAAGTGGGGGAGGGTGTAGCACCCCTGATAATTTAAGGAACAAAATTCCTAAATAAATTAAAATCGTCATAGAAATATTTAGTTATACACTTAATGGGCTTTAATACTTATAACATTTTAACAGCCCAAAAATAAATACACTGCAATAAAGATAACCCATTTAGTTAAATATATAATTACAAAACCTTAATCAAAAGATTTCGACTCATATATGACAAATGGGTTGAAAGTCACGAATACAATTCTCAATGACAACCACATATATAAATATATGTGGAAACAATTAACTAAAATCCAACAACAAGTGCCCATTTACATGCTACACAAATAAAACCCAAAACCCACTAGGCCAGCGTAATAATAAACCCAATACCCTTTTAAAATGCCACCCTCGTAAGCCAACCCAAAAACCCACAAATATGTATGCATGTTATAAAGCCCAACATGTAACCCATAACCAACCCAACCCATGTTCTCAAGCCCATGTGCCACAAACCATTAAACCACATGATCACCGTAGCTCAAATAAACTCAAAGCCAGCAGACCAAACCACAAAACCCACGTGAGCCTTTTTACAAACTAACCATGTAACCCACGTATGCAACCTGAAAACCCAACCCAAAATGCATGCTCGAACATGCATGGCACTGACTGTTAGGGTTTCAATGGCCAAACTTGGTTAGCGGCTGTACAAATGGTAAGGGGGTTATCATCACACGGAAAGGATTCAAACCTTGCTAACACTGGTTCGATCACCCCGTTTAGGATCCCCATCTCTATAAAAATCACGCTAAACCTCCGAGGCACTTCTTTTCTTTGCTTGCAAACTCCTCCGCGTTGGCATTTCATTGTCCATCTTCTTCCTGGAGCTGCTCGCTGTCATTCGTTGCCACCAGGAGAAGCCTCTCCTACTCTTCCTCCTGCGGCTGAGACTTGAAGGAGCGTCATCCCCTTCTTCTTCTTCCTGCTACCGTTCCATCCTGTTGCTGCCGTTGTAGCACCAGCATCCTTTGCAACCGAGAAGTAGACGTGAAGGGCACCCATCCCCCTTCCTTCTTCCTCCTGCGGACAACCAAGCACCAGTTCCTCTGCTACCCACGTTGTTGTTGCTGTTGTTTTGAAGCATCCTCAATCTTCTTCTTCCTCCTGTTGCTGTGGAAGCGGCAGAAGTTCCTCATCTTCCATCCCCTGCTCGAAGCAAAGTCTCGTTCTACTCGTCCTTCACTATTCATCGTCTCAATCATCACAAAAGGTAGGTGTTCTCTCTGACAGCTAAACTCAATTAACAAGAATAATACATACTCCTATGATCATAACAACATGCTTATATCTCATGTTCGAGTTCATAGTCTCAAGTTTCTCGTAGGTCTTCTCAAGTTTCGTAGCCCAAACAAAAATTAATTCATCATTGTAGGTATTCTCTCTGACAGCTAAACTCAATTAACAAGGATAATACATACTCCTATGATCATAAGAACATGCTTATATCTCATGTTCGAGTTCATAGTCTCAAGTTTCTCGTAGGTCTTCTCAAGTTTCGTAGCCCAAACAAAAATTAATTCATCATTGTAGGTGTTCTCTCTGACAGCTAAACTCAATTAACAAGGATAATACATACTCCTATGATCATAACAACATGCTTATATCTCATGTTCGAGTTCATGGTCTCAAGTTTCTCGTAGGTCTTCTCAAGTTTCGTAGCCCAAACAAAAATTAATTCATGATTGTAGATGTTCTCTCTTCATGCCAAAGATTATAATTAGATTAAACCTCACATGATATTTCTGCATGATTTTTACTACATGATTTCTTTCGTGTTTTGGTTTAATACTATAGAAGTTAGTTATGGAGTTTTCGCCTTAATAACTTGTACGTGAGTATCGGAGTCTCCTTTGGCCATGAAAATTTATGGGCGTACTAGTGGGATGGTGACCGAGATAGTGAGAGTGGTTGCACCATTTTTCATGCCTCCTATCTCAAGAACTCCCATCTCTCAATGAAAAATTATTTTGAACGTCCGGTTAGGCAGAGTTTTTTGAGCCCGTCATTTTGATATATAGAACGTGTGATTCCGACACGTGTACATCGAGAACGGGAGGATCAATGAATGGACACAAATTGTTAATGACGACAATTTGATTGTCGTCAATTTCTTTGGACGACCGTAGGAAAAGGCGTCAAATCTTATATATATATATATATATATATATATATATATATATATATATATTGTAATTAGACCTTTGAAAATATATATCTATTGAACTATGCAATATAAAATTATATAAAATATATTTTTGGAATCCTTGAAATTTTCTCCTAATTATCATATATTCTATTTCCCTAAATTATTTCATATAAATAAATGTGCCTTTGAATGTATATTTTTTAAATTATTCAATTAAATAGATATTGACGTGAATTCTTGTTGAATAATTAAGTTAAAAATCATAGAATTAACGTCCCTCCAACTGGACGCTAATTAATAAATGACATTACTCACGGACGTCAATTAAAATAAGTTTATTTAATTATAGTTAATTATAGAATTGGATGGACGTGAATTCTATAATTAACGCATTCATGTTCTCACTATTTTTTTCCGGTTTTGACCCATACCTCGGGTCTTTTGGCACTCTCATCTCACGTCCGTAGATGGAGCCCCTTTTTCATGATTGGTTCACGTTATACACCTCAACTCTCGGTGACATACGAGTCCTCTGTTGGACATTCTGTTCCTTCGAACTGGCAAATTAGTCATTGGGACCTCCGTAAGTCTCCGCTAGCCTTTGATTCCCTCAAGGCAGCCGAGCTGGTTGTACCCTAAAAATCCTGTGATCCGATCTGTGTCACTTTGGTTTTCCGTTGGTCTTGACACTACTCCTTTTGGAATCTTCTTGCCATCAATTCGAGAACATAACCCTTTGACTCTGTATTTGGCCAAATCTGATTCTGAAACTTTAAGGGCTGTGGGTCCGCGACTTTTCAGTGTCAGGTAGGGCGGAAGTCCAATTCTGTAAACCATGGTAATTCTGGGTGTGGCATTGCACCAAACTCTGTACATCTGTTATATTCTGTTATTCTGTTATATCTGTTATTCTGCAAACTCTGTTATTTCTGTTAATTCTATTATTATGATAATTTATTGCTCGGTTATTCTGATAACTTGGATATTCTGCTAGATTGCTTATATTTATTGGAACTCTATTATATTCTGGCCAATTCTGAAGTTATGTTCATCTAAGTATCTGTCCTTGTTATATTCTGATAGCTTGTCCTTGACTCTACATGGGAATTCATCCCTATGTCTCTTGAGCTCGTAACTACCTTTGACTTTAATATTCGTCTTTCCCGTTTGATTGATCATCATGATTTTTTAGTTCCATGCCTTGCATCGTCATGAACATGTTAATTGGCTAATCACTTATATTCTGCTTGATGAGAGATGTAATTCCTACTGAGCGTTTTGCTCACCAGCCTATCTTCAACATTTTTTTCAGGTAACGACATTGAAGATAGTGCAACAGATGGGGAAGGGTAAGAGTGTTGAGTGTTGTGCAAAAAGCAAGCCGGTGTCTTGAGTCTTATCTTGTCCTTGAGTCTTTTCCCTTTATAAAGTATTTGAGTCTTTTCTTTTTCCCATATAAGTGGAGTCCAGTTATGTAATTGACATTTGATTATCAATAAAGATTATATTTTTGTCCATACTATCTGGCCTTGGAAATTTTGTGTCGTATGTTTGCTCTGATTATTCATGACTGTATCACTGCGGCGTTCCGAACAACACGTTCCGCAGTGATACAGTCAACTAAAAATCCTACTAGTTGTGTGATTGCTTTGGTGTGTTTGCTTCCTATCCTCAACCCCCTTTCGTAGGTTGGCCTCTGAAATGGTTTGATCGTACTCGTTGTTTCCGATTGGGTTTGCTATTCAATAGATGCTTGCTTAGGAGCATTTCCTTTTAAAATTGTTGGCCTTCATCTAGTTGAAGCTTCTCCGTCTATTATTAGTCCTATTCCAACCCTGCTGCGAAGTGTCCTCCGCGTGTTTATCAGAGTTTTAGGTTGCTGGTTGCTTGCTGGGTATGCAATTCAAGTGTTTGAGTGAGATTCGCATAAGAACATATAATCAACTGTTCAAGTGTAAGTCTCTTTAGAACACTTATCTAGCCTAGCTAAATTGATTTGACTTCCACACGATTTCTAGCTACAGTTTTAGTTTTGGTAAAATTCTGAAAGGGGATTCATTCACCCCCCTCTGAATCCGTGCCTTGCACCCCATACATTCTAACAGGAGACTTCGTCTCCGTGTGTGTGTGTGTTGGGGCGTGTCCCCGTGTGTGTTTAGAGCGTCGACTCCGTGTTAGGGATTTTTCCCCGGGTGAAGCCTTACTGGTTTGGTAAGGGGTGGACGTAGGGGGCCCGTCGTGGTCCCGACCACCTTAAAAATCGATGTGCACTGTGGTTTGGTTTGTGCGTTTGTGTGGTTTGAATGTTATATCGGTGTGTGTGATCGTGTGAGATCGGAGAGATTTAAGAGAATTTAGTTACCTTGTCTAATTAATCCTCCAATCTTGTTAAAAGTTGTCAATTCCACTGCATAGCATTTTTAATTTGCCATCTAGTGGGGGACAATTCAACCCCCCTTCTTGTCCGCTCGCCTACCCCGGGACCAACAATTGGTATCAGAGCGAGTCTCTGTTGTCCCTAGATCTAACGATCTACAGAGTGATCCCAGTGCTTTGTTCACTCATGAATTTTTTTGTTGAACATATGTCGATGAATTGCTTATTGGTTTTTAATTGTTCTGATTTTACTTCATGGTTAGGTAAAATGTGTGGAATGATTAACTCTTTTAATCCTAATCTCTGGAAACTAATTTATCATGGCCCCAATGAATTGCCCCCTAGATGAAACCATGTGGTCTGAAGAAGAAAAACTGATGCACCATCATAATATAACTGTCCAAAGTTTATTGCAAGCTGCCATAGACACTAACACATTTCCATTTGTTTCTTCTTGTCGGACAGCAAAAGACCTCATGGATTGCTTGATCAAAGCCCAAGAGAGGAAAGGACAAAATTTGTCTCATGGCTGATGATGCTGATCAACACAGTGATGAAAATACTGAAAAGGTAAACTCTAATTCTGATGAAGATGAAATGTCATTTGAAGAACTACTTGATGCTTATGAGGAGTTGTCACGCCCCGACGCGGAAAATCGGAACGCAACAGTTATATCATTCATGTCAATCAGAGCATTCACTGCCACAAGAGACCAAATATTAAAAGGCCAAAAATTACAATCAACCAACTATCTTTATTGATAATAAAGATGAAATGTGCTTATTACAACGACATCTTGTGGACTTTACTAACTATTACACTAACTAAAAGAAAAGAAAATTACATAGATCATGAGTCAACACGAATCGACATAACCAGACCAAAGACTCATAACACAATTAGAAGGCTCGCTCCATGTTTACTCGTTCCCATCCCCATCGGTTTGCAAATCTTCATCCGTGCTACCTGAAAAGGATTGGAAAACTGGGTGAGCGAGAGCTTAGTAGGATTTTATATCTCTATCATCGGCCATAGTTTAAGTGATTAATCATTTCATAATGTATGACAATGCGATAAAATCAAAATAAACATGCGATAAATGACAAATAAGAGAAGGAAAAGATAGATTGTAATGAAGAATAATTGCAAGTATAACAAGGGTAAAGTTTCTCATATGAATTTGGCCATATCAAGCATGCACGTCGTGTCACACAAGAAGGTTCAAGTAATTGAGTGAAATAGAATGTCATAGATTATCACGCTAGTCATGCACTGCAGTGCAATGTCACACCTTGTCATTACAAACTCCCTGGGACAAAAGTACTTTTGGGCACTCCTCCCAGGACCAGACCTGGCCCTTATGATGCGTTGGCATTGAAAAAATTTGGATCATAGATCTCAATCTAGATATCCACTCGTATAATGGCCAAGAGTTCCAAGGCTAAGCTCACAAAATCCAAACTCCTAAGAGCACAATTTCTTTGGAGAAAAGGGAAGGAATGGGCTCAATAAGCCAGAAATATAGCCTTAGAGGACATCACAATCAATAGCCTCATCACGAAATACGAAAAAGAATCAAATCAAGCTGCTTGCTATCAATAGAATCGCAAGGGAAACTGACGGTTGGACATGAGGCTATTACTAGCAGGCCTACGAATAGGTCAAACAGTCTATCGTTGGACCGCGTATCGGATGGAAACGACCCTCTGGAGATCGCTATCATTCCAGACTACGATGGTATAAAAGTCACTTGAAATAAGTCCCAACTCGACCAGAGACATGTCTGGACCAATCCAAGGTATAGACCTTGATCCTAGGGTCAAGTGAGAGGCATTAGCCCACTTTAAATCAGGTTAAATAGACTTAAGAACTTACTGGGTCAGTAACCCAAAACGGTCAACAAGAAGACCATAAGGACTAGTTAGCAGTCTAGGGCATGACCGCATTCGGTCCCAGATAGATAGGCCATATGAACTTGGTCCTCCAATTATGAAATCACGAGTCGATCGGTACAGGCTTTGAGGGTACAACCTGCCTGACGTCCTAGTGGGAATCCCAGGCTCGTGGGGTCTTACGAAGGCCTTGTAATAGTGGTCCTAGTCCAACGGAAGGAACATCCGGTGGAGAGTCCCAACTATTACAAGATTAAGGCTTAGAAATCACGGAAAACATGAACGGTGCAGTCAGTCAGTACTATCGGAGTGGCATGACTGTCAAATAGAACATTATGAACAATTTTCAGAAATGTATAAGTGACAAAGAACATTTATATTGATCAAAACTTGTTTATTCTACACATGTTTCACATGGTGGTCTAAGAATGCAAATCAAGAAAGAAATAATCATGAGGATGATAAAATTTAGTTCCAGTTCTTATTATTCCAAGTTAATAGTACATTCTTGCATCATTACTAGTCAAATAGACATGGTAGGCATTGGCTAATAATCAGTCAAAATGTAGAAAACAAACCTTTGCTTTTACTATATGAGGTCCGAAAACGGTCAGGAGGGAGACCGCTACATGGAAGAAATGGTCAGGCAAGGACCGCTTCATTAATAATAAAAATATTTTTCTTTTTTTTAAAAAACTGGCAGTCAGATGGTCTATCGCGGGACCGTTTCTTCACCAAGTTGTCACTGTTACGACCGTTTCAAATACCGAGATCCGCCGACGGCGAACCTCGACAGTCTTTCAGTAAAACCTCAAATACAAGCGATATAATAAACAAAATTGGGCAAACTATGATCATTTAAAAGAGCTTTCGAAGTAGAATAGCATGGTATATTTTAATTAGAATCTAATTAAGGCGATCACGATCTTAAATAGAAGTAACTAAGAACGAAGAGGTACGGATACCCTTGGTTAAAATGACAAATATGATCGTTATGGTCAATAGAAATTGGGTAAAATAGGTTCAATAGAAAGCTTACTTCGAGATCTACAAGATGGCATGTTTTGGTTAACGTTTAGCCTAGAGAGAAATTTACCTTTAGTCGATGAAAGGAGGAAGAGAAAAGGTTGCCAGAACCCTAAAACACGCCACCACCGAACGCCCTAATTCGCCCAGGTCCGGCCACAATCGATCACGCTACCTGCCAAACGATCAAAATGAGGGTCACCAGCGATTGAAGCTCTCTATTTATAGACCCTATTGAAGCCTCTAGAGATCAAATTCGACCCAAGAGTCCAAAGAGTGAAAAACGGAGAGAAAATAGGGGATAGATCAAATCTGCCGCCACCACGCCGAATTTGAGGCGTCTAAGGTTATGGTTTTTGAAGAAGAATTGGTCTTCAAGGATTGGGCTAGGGTTGGGCTTCGATTAGAGCCCATTATAGCAAGAATTAAGGTCCAATTTAGCGGTTTAGGTTGTTCTTCACAAAACTATGATTTTTAGTCTAAATGTTGAAATTGGGCCTAATCCAATTTTATTCTGGGCTCATTCCTTAAGACAAAGTGGTTGGAAATAATGTTTTACACAGGATACTTATTTTTTTCATATTTTTATTAAATTTTCAAAATCTAAGCCAAGAATAAAATAGTAATATAATAAAATAATATTGTGATATTCGGTATAAAATTCAGAATGTTACATGAGTTGTCGAGTAGATATAAGAAAATCAGGTCAAAAAATAAAAAATTAAAAAATGAAGTTCAAGATAATGTCTGTAACTCTCCCGGTGGAAAATATTCTGAACTTGAAAATTTAAGCGAGGCCTACATGTTTGATGTTGAAGCACACAATGAAATAATTGCAGATCTTAGAACTGAAAATAAATATTTACTAGCTAAAATTTATGAACTTCAACAAATAGAAAAAGATAATGAGATTTTGAAAGAGTTGAATACTGCTATATCTGAAAAATTACTCTTTCTTGAAAAAGGGAAAGCTACTCCGAATGTTGACAGATCTGAAAGGATAAAGGAGCTAAGACATGAGATAGAAAGTTTTAAGAACATGAATGATAAAACTGTTGAATTGGAAGAGGAGTTGAGAAATCTGAAAAATAACTTGTCTAAGTCTGTCGACTCCAATGAAACCATTAATGCAATGCCTGATGAAAAAGTGAGTTTTCAAAAGAACGAATTTGAATACACTTCTATGAATAGGGATTCATTAGAAAAACTCCAAAAGGAAAATAATGCTTTGTTAATTCAGATGCCTTTGCTTGAAGGTAGACTGAAAAGTCTTGAAAATTTTGAAAAAGGAAAATCTGTAAATGTTGATGAATCTGAACAATTGATTGAGTTAAGATAGAAAATAGAAAATCACAGAACTATAAATGTCATGTTGAATGAAAGAATCATTTCCTGTGAGGAAGAGATAGCTAGCTATGAATTGCATATTTCAACTCTTGTATATGGAATTGTCTATTTGATTGCATCCCTATCTACATTTGTCAAAGGGAAAGATAATTTGATTGAGTTAAGACAGGAAATATAAATGTCATGTCTTAACAATTGATTGAGTTAAGACAGGAAATAGAAAATCACAGAACTACAAATGTCATGTTGAATGAAAGAATCATTTCCTGTGAGGATGAGATAGCTAGCTATGAATTGCATGTTTCAACTCTTGAATATGAAATTGTTGAATTGAATGCATCCTTGTCTACATTTGTCAAAGGGAAAGATAATTTGGAGAAAATCTTGGGGACCAAGGTGAATTTTTAACGGGAAGGTCTTGGGTATGAACCCACCAAAAAGAAAACCTTTAGTCTGAAAACACAAACATCTTTTGTACATGCATCTTGTTCATCAAATACTTCAAATGCTTCTTTTGTTGAGAAACAAAATTCTAAGTTCAATCTCAACCTAGCACCGATAGATTTGATGCTTGCAAAAGTCACATGAAGCATGCTCACATCCGGAAAACTTCAAAGTTTGATTATTTTTACTGTGGCAAGCATGGTCATGTTATAGGTGATTGTTATGTGTTGAGAAATGATAACTTGAAAGCATGCAATAAAAGAAATGATTTCAAAAACTCAAGGAAGTCCTCAAAGAGAAGAAATGAGTTTGAAAATTTCCATGTTTATGCAAATAGACCATATGGTAGAGTTGCCCCATTGCATTGTTGTTATTGTGAAAAATATGGTCATTTGATGAAAACTTGCTTTCAAAAGGAAAATGACAACCATCATGTCAAGAAGAAGAAAATCTTCTATGCTGAAAATAAAAACACCTTCGTTAAACCACAAGAAATTCCATGGTTATTCTGTTAAGAAGATTGCAAAGTCTTTTATTAGTTGTCATTACTGTGGTGAATTTGGGCAAACTATGCATGACTGTGCATTAATGAGTCTTGATGATATGCATGCCCAGAAAATGAGGAGAGCACCCACCAAAGGTGTAACTAACCATCCGGGATCCAAGAAGGTTTGGGTACCCAAAACTATGAAATGAGAATTTTGTTGCAAGAATACCTTGAGGCCAAGTGAAAGGTTTGAAAAATAATGGTTGCTCAAGGCATAGGTTTTGAAAATAAATTTCTGAATTATCTTTAAAAATCTGAAATTTGTTTTAAGTGAATTTCCATTTAAGAAAATCATGGTAAATTTATTTTTCTTATGAGTTTGCATTACATCTATCTTATTATCATTTGCATGACTACATGGTATATTAAATGGTGACCTGAGGAAGGGCATGTCATTCCTGTCTGAAATCTATCACCATGCGTGAAATGTGCCTCCGCCTGGTACCGTGAGTCACGTGTTCATAGGATGCATGATTTTTTGAAAATGTCAATTGTGAAATTTATGCACATAGAAAGGGGGAGTTTGTTCTTGGATGGATGATTTGGAATTATGAATCTAACTCAGATTTTTGGGAATGGCATCTCTTACCTATAGCTAAAGTTGAATTAGTCATGATTCTATGCACATGTATCTTGAAAAGGTGAATTCATGAAATCTCTGCAATGGCTTATATCACTTGGTGACATTGTTCATATGACATGTATGACTTCTGAAAAATCTGACTTGTTATTCCTCTAGCTTGATGTGATGAATTTGTCTAATTGGTTGAACATAATTAAAAATCTTGAGGAGTGTTTATGAGATCCTTGACCATTGAATATCTTTCAATCTGAACTGTATTGTTGATAGCACATTTGAACTTAACTGCATATCTGGTATAACAAATGGTGTTTATGGAAGATTGGATTATGTCCAGTCAAAAATTCTCACTATGTGTGAGTAGGGTCTTCGGACCTTCACCTCTGCCTCGTACTAGAACTTGTAAAATCAGTTTGGCTTGTGGATGATTTCTAAACATTTAAAATGCTATTGAAAATCTATTTTTAAATAATTTTTGAAAACAATTGAGTTGCATTGCTTAATTTTGATCATTTTTGCACCCTTGTTCATAAAAGCCATGTCATCAAAAATACTTGCTGTTCATCATTTGAATGTGAAGGCATTCTTGTACAATCTGTCATGATATTCTGAAAATCAAGCTTTTGCATCTTGCATTGCATTCTCATATTGTGATAGATTGCATTGCATTAGAACTCATGCATTTCGTGCATTTAGTTAATTCAAATGAAAAACTGAAAATTCACTTTTTGCACCCATGTCATATTTTCAAATAAAATCTGATATTTTGCATCACATTACATTTTACATATTTTTCATTGTGTGCTTGCATGTTTATATATACTATTCACCCCGTCTTCAAAATTTCTAAGGCCTAATACTCCTTGTTAAATAATGTTGCATTTGAGTCATCATTGGAGTGTTTCATATCATACACTCAGAGGGAGTAAATATTTGATAAGTGCATCTAGATAGGGGGAGCTACACTGTTATGTGTTCATAAAATTTTTGGTATACATGTTGAATCAAATTTATACACTTCATGCACAAAATGTGAAAATAAGTACTTAATATAAAGATGTAGGAATTTCCTTTCAACACTCTAGAGATTTTAAACTTGCTGCATGAATGTTAAAGAGACAGTTGAGGAAAAAGTTACCTGCCTATTTTGTAGAAAGAATCTGAAAAGAATGGCAGAGCAATGCTCAGTCTCACTGAGTAAACTAGATACACGTCACCCGAGATATGATGTGGTTCATTTTTGAAAGGTGTTGTACTGTAGTATCGCTGTTCAAAATGAGATGAAATGATTGAATATTCTGAGTAACCGGGGAGTCTGGCATGAGCTCCATGTGTCTCCTCACGTAAAAAGGAATTATTTGAACCTGATCACTCTTGAAATATTTTGTTTATCAATGTGAAATTGCTTGAGTTGAAAAATTCTGGTGAAAAATTTATTATGGTAGTGCGTGGCCTCCAATACGCTGTTCTCATAAATTAAAGTGCAGTCTGTATAATCTCTCATTGTGTTGATCTGAAAATTTGAATATCTATATTGCAACAATCTATTTTCATGTTAGTCACCTACACATATGAAAATTTGATTTAATATGTATTCAGAAAATTGATTGACTGCATTGACTATTGCATGATTCTCCTATGTGATTGCACATTCTCCTAAGTGTTATATATGAACATTCCGGTTGTCGTGACTCTCATGCACCTTTCTTATACCCATTCCCTTCCTACATAAGTAAGGTGGAGCTATGTTGCATGTCTATATATATATATATATACATATCTACTTGATTACATTGTGTGTATTTCATGTGTCATCATTTGTGTACATTTAACTTTATGCATTTCAAAAGAAAATTAAAAATCTGAAAAATTAAAGAAACTCATTTGATATGTCATCTTTTCCATGCTTTGCTATCGCTTCATGTGAACTTCTGAAGTGGGCTTTTATTGATTCATGAATCTGTCATGCTGAAATTTGAACTTCATTGCCTTCCTCCCACTTTTTGATAATGTCAAAGGGGGAGAAAGATTTATGTTTATGTCAAATGAAGAGAAGGATCATTGTGTGACTTGTGTCATCATAAATCATATTATCATGTCAATCATAAAGTCATAAAATCTGTCATCATCAAAAAGGGGGAGACTGTTGTGTGCCTTGCACTTGTTTATGTTTTTGATGATAACTAAACCTTATGTCTGTTTGCATATGATTTTGATGATAATGTGCATTCATGATCATTGCCAAGTTTCATATGTCTCATAATCTAGAAGAACTCATTGGTACATCTATATGAGATTGTAAAGAGTTTTTCATGCTTTCATTGAACCTTGAGAAGGATGATAAAATTGTTCATGTGGTTTAGATCCTTTCTCTCATGGATTCTGAGGCTAATACATGTTTGAATGCAATGGCCATATGAAGTTGGAATGAACAAGTTTCTTGTGCTTTTCGTGTTACATATATTCATTTGGTATCTCCATGCATACTCCTAATGGGGTCATTGTGGCCTAGAATGCAAATGGAAGTGTTTTTGTTAATCTTGGTGGAAATAGGTTTGATGATGCTCATTTGTTGAAATGGATGCATGGGTTTTTGGTATCATGTACTCGTGAATGTCCATGGAGTGATTGTAATAAAATCTTGATAAATGTGTGAATGTGCAAGTCCTCTTATGTATGAATTCGGATTCCATGATTGAGATCATAGCCTTGGGTTGATTTAAGCTCTAGCTTGAATTTCATGTGAAGCTTGGTAAAATTGATTAAATGGTGCTCAACTTTGTTCATATGCATAGCTATATGATCTTGATCATTAGTTGTGCATGATAAGGTTTTCATGTGTGTGATTCATGGTTATGCTACTCAGGGTTATTGAGCTAGCAATTGATTAAGTTTGATTGGTCTTTCAAGGTTCATACATGTTTGAGTATTTCTATACCACTCATATGAATTCTATGTTTCCCAACGTGTTTTTATGCACATTAAACATGGATTTTAATCAATGTGCTTTCTGCACTTTCTTCATGGAGCTTTTTAGCTTGAAAGTTGATTAAATCCTGTGAGTCATGGTAAAATCACTTTTGGTGTTGGAAATTGGCTTGACAAGGCTTAATAGACTCCCAAGATAACAAAGTATTGATTGAATGTTAGATGGCATCAAAGTGGATGAACTTACGTGGTTTTAACTTCATTTACTCTGTTATGCAGGTTTAGAAAGCAATGCCAATCCCATATGCAAAGGTATCATAAATCATGGTGAGAACATGGCACTTTGCATATGTGTGTTTTTGGGAAAAATGGTAAGTTTCCATTAGAAGTTTTTAATCTTGATAGAATGTGGTTGGTATGTGTTTATACATTGTTTAATACCAAGCAATACTTGGTTGATTATTTTTATCAACTAACCATTTCATTCTCTCACTGAGTTTTATTCATTTGGACTGAACTCTGCAAAATGGAAACCCTGCTGAGTTCGGTCGACCGAACTGCCTAGTTCGGTCAACCGAAATTGGCAGTGCTGCCTGTAAATTTTCCTGTAAAATTTAGGTCGACCGACCCAGTATTCCGGTCGACCGATTGCAGCGAAAACTCAAAATCGAGGATCCTAAAACCCACTAAACTCAATCCATTTGTGCTCTAACCTTTACCATTTTGCCCCTATGTTCTTAGGAGTCATATTAGGGTCTTTTTGGATGATTCTAGAAAGGGTTTATTGGACGTTTACACTTTCTTGCATATATATATAAAGATGACCTATGAATTTGGGGTTTTTATCTCCAAGGGCTAATATCTTTCTATCTTGTAGGTGAAGAAAAAGAGAAAGGAAGGAGGAGCTTTTGTGGAGGAGATATCATCTACATCCAGAAGATTCTGGAGATCTTGCATGATGAGAAAGTGAAGCGGATTGAAGAGAGGAACGTGTTGACGTTCAAATCGACGGCATTCGGCTTCCCTCCGACCCAAGCATTAAAGAACATCATTATCCGGCTATGAAAAACAAAGGGGGATAATTTCTATATCTTCTATATGTTCTTTGTGATATCTTTTATAGTTTGTATTGGGGTTGAGCATGATTTGGATATTTGTGTTTATTTTTTAAACCTGAAAATACACTGTGTGTGTGTGACCGTCTGTGTACAGTTGTGGATTTATTGTGTTGCGGTTGTTGTAGCGTGTGTGTGTGTGTTTTGATCCGTTGTCGGATCGTGTAGGAGACTCCGTCTCCATGTGTGTGTGTGTTGGGGCGTGTCCCCGTGTGTGTTTGGAGTGTCACCTCCGTGTTGGGGATTTATCCCCGAGTGAAGCCTTACCGGTTTGGTAAGGGGTGGACGTAGGGGGCCCATCGTGGTCCCGAACCACCTTAAAAATCAATGTGCACTATGGTTTGGTTTGTGCGTTTGTGTGGTTTGCATGTTATATCCGTCTGTGTGATCGTGTGAGATCGGAGAGATTGAGAGAATTTAGTTACCTTGTTTAATTAATTCTCCAATCTTGTTAAAAGTTTTCAATTCCACTGCGTAACATTTTTAATTTGCCATCTAGTGGGGGACAATTCAACCCCCCTTCTTGTCCGCTCACCTACCCCGGGACCAACAATTGGTATCTGAGCGAGGCTCTATTGTCCCTAGATCTAATGATCTATAGAGTGATCCCAGTGCTTTGTTCACTCATGAATTTTTCTATTGAACATATGTCAATGAATTGCTTACTGGTTTTTAATGGTTCTAATTTTACTTCATGGTTAGGTAAAATGTGTGGAATGATTAACTTTGTTAATCCTAATCTCTGGAAACTAATTTATCATGGCCCCAATGAATTGCCCCTCGATGAGACCATGTGGTCTGAAAGAGAAAAATGGATGCACCATCATAATATAACTGTCGTATGTTTATTGCAAGTTGCCGTAGACGCTAACATGTTTCCATTTGTTTCTTCTTGTAGGACAGCAAAAGACCTCATGGATTGCTTGATCAAATCCCAAGAGAGGAAAGGACAAAATTGTCTCATGGCTGATGATGTTGATCAACACAGTGATGAAAATACTAAAAAGGTAAACTCTAATTCTGATGAAGATGAAATGTCATTTGAAGAACTACTTGATGCTTATGAGGAGTTGTCGAGTAGATATAAGAAAATCAAGTCAAAAAATAAAAAATTAAAAAAGGAAGTTCAAGATAATGTCTGTAACTCTTCTTGTGGGAAATATTCTGAACTTGAAAATTTAAGCGAGGCCTACATGTTTGATGTTGAAGCACACAAAGAAACAATTGCATATCTTAGAACTGAAAACAAATCATTACTGGCTAAAATTTCAGAACTTCAACAAATAGAAAAAGATAATGAGAATTTGAAAGTGTTGAATACTGCTATATCTGCAAAAATACTCTTTCTTGAAAAAGGGAAAGCTACTCTGAATGTTGACAAATCTGAAAGGCTAAAGGAGCTAAGACATGAGATAGAAAGTTTTATGAACATGAATGATAAAACTGTTGAATTGGAAGAGGAGTTGACAAATCTGAAAAATGACTTGTCTAAGTCTGTCGACTCCAATGAAACCATTAATGCAATGCCTGATGAAAAAGTGAGTTTTCAAAAGAACGAATTTGAATACTCTTCTATGAACAGAGATTCATTTGAAAAACTCCAAAAGGAAAATAATGCTTTGTTAATTCAGATGTCTTTGTTTGAAGGTAGATTGAAAAGTCTTAAAAATTTTGAAAAAGAAAAATCTGTGAATGTTGATGAATCAGAACAATTGATTGAGTTAAGACAAGAAATAGAAAATCACAGAACTATAAATGCCATGTTGAATGAAAGAATCATTTCATGTGAGGATGAGATAGCTAGCTATGAATTGCATGTTTCAACTCTTGAATATGAAATTGTTGATTTGAATGCATCCCTGTCTACATTTGTCAAAGGGAAAGATAATTTGGAGAAAATCTTGGGGACCAAGGTGAATTTTCAACGGGAAGGTCTTGGTTATGAACCCACCAAAAAGAAAACCTTTAGTCTGAAAACACAAACATCTTTTGTACATGCATCTTGTTCATCAAATACTTCAAATGCTTCTTTTGTTGAGAAACAAAATTCTAAAGCTCAATCTCAACCTAGCACCGATAGATTTGATGCTTGCAAAAGTCACATGAAGCATGCTCACATCCAGAAAACTTCAAAGTTTTATTATTTTTACTTTGACAAGTATGGTCATGTTATGGGTGATTGTTATGTGTTGAGAAATGAGAACTTGAAAGCATGCAATATAAAAAATGATTTCAAAAACTCAAGGAAGTCCTCAAAGAGAAGAAATGAGTTTGAAAATTTCCATGTTTATGCAAATAGACCATATGGTAGAGTTGCCCCATTGCATTGTTATTGTTGTGGCAAATATGGTCATTTGATGAAAACTTTCTTTCAAAAGGAAAATTACAACCATCATGTCAAGAAGAAGAAAATCTTTCATGTTGAAAATAAAAACACCTTTGTTAAACCACAGAAATTCCACGGTTATCCTGTTAAGAAGATTGCAAAGTCTTTTGTTAGTTGTCATTACTATGGTGAATTTGGGCATACTATGCATGACTGTGCATTAATGAGTCTTGATGATATGCATATCCAGAAAATGTGTAGAGCACCTACCAAAGGTGCACCTAACCATCCGAGACCCAAGAAGGTTTGAGTACCCAAAACTATAAAATGAGAATTTTGTTGCAAGAATACCTTGAGGCCAAGGGAAAGGCTTGAAAAATAATGGTTGCTCAAGGCACAGGTTTTGAAAATAAATTTTTGAATTGTCTTTGAAAATTTGAAATTTGTTTTAAGTGAATTTCCATTCATGAAAATCATGATAAATCTATTTTTATTATGAGTTTATATTGTATCTATCTGATTATCATTTGCATGACTACATGGTATATTATTGGTGACCTGAGGAAGGGCATGTCATTCCTATTTGAAATCTATCACCATGCGTGAAAATATGCCTCCGCTTGGTACCATGAGTCACGTGTTCATAGGATGCATGATTTTCTAAAAATGTCAATTATGAAATTTATGCACATAGAAAGGGGGAGTTTGTTCTTGGATGAACGATTTGGAATTATGAATCTAACTCAGATTTTTGGGAATTGCATATCTTGCCTATTGCTAAAGCTGAGTTGATCATGATTCTATGAACATGATTCTTGAAAAGGTGAATCCCTAAAATCTCTGCAATGGCTTATGTCACTTGGTGACATTGTTAATATGAAAACTATCACTTCTGAAAAACCTGACTTGTTATTCCTCTAGCTTGATGTGATGAATTTGTCTAATTGGTTGAACAGAATTGAAAATCTTGAGGAGTGTTTATGAGATCATTGACCATTGAATATCTTTCAATCTGAACTGTATGGTTGATAGCACATTTGAACTTAACTGCATATTTGGTATAACAAATGGTGTATGTGTAAGATTGGATTATGTCCAGTCGAAAATTCTCACTATGTGTGAGTAGGGTCTTCGGACCTTCACCTCCGCCTCGTACCAGAACTTGTAAAATCAGTTTGGCTTGCGGATGATTTCTAAACTTTTGAAATACTATTGAAAATCTATTTTTGAACAATTTCTGGAAATAATTGGGTTACATTGCTTAATTTTGATCATTTTTACACCTTTGTTTATAAAGGCCATGCCATAAAAAATACTTGTTGTTCATCATTTGAATGTGAATGCTTTCTTGTGCAATCTGTCATAATATTCTAAAAATCAAGCTTTTGCATCTTACTTTTGCATATTGCATTGCATTAGAACTCATGCATTTCATGCATTTACTTAATTCAAATAAAAAACTGGAAATTTATTTTTTGCACCCATGTCATATTTTCAAATAAAATCTGATATTTTGCATTACATTACATTTTGCATATTTCCCATTGTGTGCTTGCATGTTTATATATGCTATTCACCCCGTCCTCGAAATTTCTAAGACATAATACTCCTTGTTAAATAATGTTACATTTGAGTCATCATTGGAGCGTTTCATATCATACACTCAGAGGGAGTAAATATTTGATAAGTGCATCTAGATAGGGGGAGCTACACTGTTATGTGTTCATAAAATTTTTGGTATACATGTTGAATCAAATTAATACACTTTATGCACAAAATGTGAAAATAAGTACTTAATATAAAGATGTAGGAATTTTCTTTCAACACTCTAGAGATTTTAAACTTGCTGCATGAAAAAGTTGCCTATCTATTTTTGTAGAAAGAATCTGAAAAGAATGGCAGAGCAATGCTCAATCTCACTGAGTAAACTGGATACACGTCACCCGAGACGTGATGTGGTTCATTTCTGAAAGGTGTTGTACTGTAGTATCTCTGTTCAAAATGAGATGAAATGATTCAATATTCTGAGTAACCGGGGAGTCTGGCATGAGCTACATGTGTCTCCTCGTGTAAAAATGAATTATTTGAACCTGATCACTCTTGAAAAATTATGTTTATCAATGTGAAATTGCTTGAGTTGAAAAATTCTGGTGAAAAATTTATTATGATAGTGTGTGGCCTCCAATACGTTGTTCTCATAAAACGAAATGCAGTCTGTATAATATTTTATTATGTTGATCTAAAAATCTTAATATCCATATTGTAACAATCTATTTTCATGTTATTCACCTACACATATGAAAATTTGATTTAATATGTATTCAGAAAATTGATTGACTGCATTGACTATTGCATGATTCTCCTATGTGATTGCACATTCTCCTAAGTGTTATATATGAACATTCCAGTTGTCGTGACTCTCATGCACCTTTCTTATACCCATTCCCTTCCTACATAAGTAAGGTGGAGCTATGTTGCATATATATATATATATATATATATATATATATACACATATCTGCTTGATTGCATTGTGTGCATTTCATGTGTCATCATTTGTATACATTTAACTTCATGCATTTCAAAAGAAAACTAAAAATCTAAAAATCAAAGAAACTCATTTGATATGTCATCTTTTCCATGCTTTGCTATTGCTTCATTTGAGCTTCTGAAGTGGGCTTTTATTGATTAATGAATCTATCATGCTGAAATTTGAACTTCATTGCCTTCCTCCCACTTTTTGATAATGTCAAAGGGGGAGAAAGATTTATGTTTATGTCAAATGAAGAGAAGGATCTTTGTGTGACTTGTGTCATCATAAATCATATTGTCATGTCAATCATAAAGTCATAAAATCTGTCATCATCAAAAAAAGGGAGACTGTTGTGTGCCTTGCACTTGTTTATGTTTTTGATGATAACTAAACCTTATGTCTGTTTGCATATGATTTTGATGATAATGTGCATTCATGATCATTGCTAAGTTTCATATGCCTCATAATCTAGAAGAACTCATTGGTACATGCTATATGAGATTGTAAAGAGTTTCTCATGCTTTGATTGAACCTTGAGAGGGATGATAAAATTATTCATGTGGTTTACATCCTTTCTGTCATGGATTCTGAGGCTAATACATGTTTGAATGCAATGGCCATATGAAGTTGGAATGAACAAGTTCCTTGTGCTTTTCGTGTTGCATATATTCATTTGGTATCTCCATGCATACTCTTAATGGGGTCATTGTGGCCTAGAATGCAAATGGAAGTGTTTTTGTTAATCTTGGTGGAAATCGGTTTGATGATGCTCATTTGTTGAAATGGATGCGTGGGTTTTTGGTTTCATGTACTCGTGAATGTCCATGGAGTGCTTGAATTCTGATTCCATGATTGAGATCATAGCCTTGGGTTGATTTGAGCTCTAGCTTGAATTTCATGTGAAGCTTGGTAGAATTGGTTAAATGGTGCTCAACTTTGTTCATATGCATAGCTATATGATCTTGATTCTTTTATTGTGCATGATAAGGTTTTCATGTGTGTGGTTCATGGTTATGCTACTTGGGGTTATTGAGCTAGCAATTGATTAAGTGTGATTGGTCTTTCAAGGTTCATACATGTTTGAGTATTTCTATACCACTCGTATGAATTTGGTTTATCATGCTCATTCTAAGTGCAAAAAGTTCATGGCTATATGATATTAGGTTGTGGTTGCTATGTTTCTCAAAGTGTTTTTATGCGCATTGAACATGGATTTTAATGTATGTGCTTTCTGCACTTTCTTCATGGAGCTTTTTAGCTTGAAAGTTGATTAAATCCTCTGAATCATGGTAAAATTACTTTTGGTGTTGGAAATTGGTTTGACAAGGCTTAATAGACTCCCAAGACACCAAAGTATTGATTGAATGTTAGATGGAATCAAAGTGGATGAACTTACATGGTTTTAACTTCATTTACTCTGTTATACAGGTTTAGAAAGTAATGCCAATCCCATATGCAAAGGTATCATAAATCATGGTGAGAACTTGGCACTTTGCATTTGTGTGTTTTTAGGAAATATGGTAAGTTTCCATTAGAAGTTTTTAATCTTGATAGAATGTGGTTGGTATGTGTTTATACATTGTTTAATACTAAGGAATACTTGGTTGATTGTTTTTATCAACTAACCATTTCATTCTCTCACTGTGTTTTATTCATTTGGACTAAACTCTGCAAAATGGATACCGTGTTGAGTTCGGTCGACCGAACTGCCTAGTTCGGTTGAGCGAAATTTGTAGAGCTGCCTGTAAATTTTCCTGTAAAATGTAGGTCGACTGACCCAGTATTCTGGTCGACCGATTGCGGCGAAAACTCAAAACCGAGGATCCGAAGACCCACTAAACTCAATCCATTTGTGCTCTAACCTTTACCCTTTTGCCCCTAGGTTCTTAGGAGTCATATTAGGGTCTTTTTGGATGATTCTAGAAAGGGTTTATTATACTTTTACACTCTCTTGCATATATATATAAAGATGACCTATGAATTTGGGGTTTTTATCTCCAAGGGCTAAAATCTTTCTATCTTGTAGGTGAAGAAAAAGAGAAAGGAAGGATGAGCTTTTGTGGAGGAGATATCATCTACATCCAGGAGGTTTTGGAGATCTTGCATGACGAGAAAGTGAAGCGGATTGAAAAGAGGAACACGTTGACGTTAAAATCGATGGCATCCGGCTTCCCTCCGACCCAAGCATCAAAGAACATCATCATCCGGCTATGAAAAACAAAGGGGGATAATTTCTATATCTTCTATATGTTCTTTCTGATGTCTTTCATGGTTTGTGTTTTGGGTTGAGCATGATTTGGATATTTGTGTTTATTTTCCAAACCTAAAAATGCACTGTGTATGTGACCGTCTACGTACGGTTGTGGATTTATTGTGATGCTATTGTTGCAGCGTGTGTGTGTGTGTGTTTTGATCTGTGGTCAGATCGTGTGGGAGACTCCGTCTCCGTGTGTGTGTGTGTGTGTGTGTGTGTGTGTGTGTGTGTGTGTGTGTGTGTGTGTGTGTGTGTGTGTGTGTGTTGCGGCGTGTCCCCGTGTGTGTTTGGAGCGTCGCCTCCGTGTTGGGGATTTATCCCCGAGTGAAGCCTTACCGATTTGGTAAGGGATGGATGTAGGGAGCTTGTCGTGGTCCCGAACCACCTTAAAAATCGATGTGCACTGTGGTTTAGTTTGTGCGTTTGTGTGGTTTGCATGTTATATCCGTGTGTGTGATCGTGTGAGATTGGAGAGGTTGAGAGAATTTAGTTACCTTGTTTAATTAATTCTTCAATCTCGTTAAAAGTTGTCAATTTCGCTGCGTAGCATTTTTAATTTGCCATCTAGTGTGGGGGAAAATTCAACCCCCCTTATTGTTCGCTCACCTACCTCGGGTCCAATAGACGTCGTTTAAACAGAATATAAAACTAATTTTGTAAGTGCATAAATAGTGTAGTAACACTTTGAAATCAAAATTCTCCCTACATACTTAACGAAATCTTGCAAACTATATACTGAATCAAAGAGCACGTAAAGCCCTATCTATCATGTTGTTTAATTGAATTTTACCTGTGAGATCACCTACCTTTCAAGAAGAAGAAGAGAACGAATGGTGACATGTTCTTCTCCCTCTCGCACGAATGCCCCGAGGATGCCTTGCATGATCACCTCGCACCCGCTGTGCGTCCACACAACGGTTAGGGTTACTGTTGGGTCTCAAGGGTTATATTTATAGGAGTTAAACCCCTAAGAGTCCTATTAGGAATAATAGACTTAATTCTCTGCACCGCGTGATTATCTTTCTTTATTTTATTTCTTTTCCTATTTTAGCACTGTCGCCGCCCATCGAATCTCACTATTCCTCATGTTTTAGGGTTTTGAGGGTTTCACATGTTAACTGGGCCTGACCATTACAATATGCCTATCCGTATATATATATATATATATATATATATATGTGTGTGTGTGTGTGTGTGTGTGTGTGTGTGTGTGTGTGTGTGTATATAAGTATCAAGGCCCATTAAGTATTACGTTTCTAACCCATTCCTTAATAATCATTAGACATTAGGAACCCAATAGGCCTTACATGCTATTCCTTTAGAGTAAGCTCATTAATTTAATTTTCTTAAAATATACTTATATCTTTTATTTTTAAGATCGAGTTGCTACATCCTCCTCCACTAAAAGAGAATTTTGTCCCCAAATTCTCATCTTGTATTATCAAAGGGCTTCAAAGATGAACCTAAGAATAGCTCGGGATATTTCTTCTTAACATCATCCTCAAGTTCCCATGTGGCTTCCTCTTCACCTCGCCTGCTCCACTAGACTTTTACCATTGGTATAGCCATGTTCCTTAATTGATGCTCCTCTTCATATGATAAATCTTTCTGCAGATCCAAGTTGTCATGTCGAATCACATGGGAAGAGTCATACTCGTACTTCCTCAACATTGACACATGAAACACGTCGTGCACGTCAGCCAATAGTGGGGGCAAGCTGTCACGCCCCGAGCGCAGAAGGAACCCAGGTAATGCGCGACGAGTTTATATCATTCAAGTTGATGTGACACCACCTTGGGGGTGATAGCCACTAGACTGTTGCCCTTGGACCTACAATCACAAGCAAGCAACTTTGACGGCGGACTCACTCGGGCGAGCTTACTCGTGTAGCGCACACAATTGCCCGTAGGACAACCGGCGATAATGTTGAGGGTCCGAGGTTGGACCTTGACGTTTCAGGGTAAGGCTAGCTTAGGATGGACCCCTAAGGGCCTGGGATGCACAATTCCATGGGCGGCCAGCACGCCAAGGGTGTGGGATGTAAGGGGTTGGTCTCGCCTCTCTCCGCGGTGGTCACTCGATGTATGGAAAGTTGGAACGGGCACTCCCTCACCGCCGACAGAGCTAAGAAGCAATACTAATTATGCAAGGAATGCCAGCAAATAGTAGTGACCAGAAGCTCACCTAATCGGCGTGAAGACGCCGATCCCGGCAGGAGACGAGGGCGAGCGGGGAAGCGTGGCTACCCGCACGCCGCGCTGATGATGCTTCGGTCGACGATCTACTAATACAGTCACTACACCCTCGCAGAGGGGTTGATCAAGAGGTTGGGAAATTAAATATTACATCCAAACACTACCTCCGTGCAGGGAGGGGCTGTAAGCCAGCCAGGCGAGGTGGGGGAGCTAAGTTAGAAACCGAATTGCTGAGCTCCGCCAGTTCTGCCAGCTTCAGGAATAGCTTGATAGATAGCCGATGACGGCACTGCCACATGCTCTTCCAAGCTCAGAAGAGGGCAAAACCGGTGCCAAAAGTTTCGAGGTTGGCCCAGGAGGACGTCTTAATTTTCGGGGAATTTCCTGACTTCGATGATGGCTGGGACAGGGTCTGGAACAGGGCTAAACTGCTCTGGCTCCGGCTATTCCTAGACTGCTGCTGCAAGAAGACGAGGGCGCCACGAGCAATCCTGGGGTCCGATTGATGCGGGACCGGAACCGCTGTGATCGTGGTCGAGTCTTCTTCGAACGGAGACCAATGGGGTAGTAGGCGGAGGTCGGAGCTGACCGTGAAGACTGGAACAGTGGGAGGGTGTCGGATCAGGCTCAGGGGAGACTGACCTTGCGCACCTTGGAGAGAAAATCTGGAAATCGGAGCTCTGGGGGTCCAAAAATTGCTCTGCTTCTTGGAGATGACATAAGACTTGAAGGAGAAGCCCTCAGCCAAGTTCACACCCATATCTGCTCAGGAACGGCCGTGGTCATGTTGGAACTTGGGCACTGGTTCTCTGTCGGAGTAGTCTTGCGCAGCATGGGGAGAATGGCTATCCCGAGAATCTCAGACATTGGATGCGGGCGAAACCACCTCGCCTGCGTAGCTGTCTCGACGAGCTTTCCAGCAATGTATGGCACGGCACCTGAAGATGCGAGATAACTCTGGGGCAGGCTCTGCAACTCGACCCTTGACTGCTGCCTGCGAGCTGGGAACATGCTGGTGGTGTAGTGTTGTGTGTATGAGGGAAGGGTGGCCAAGGGAAGCAATGGAAATGGGGAGGTCGACCAGGGGAGGAAGGGGGTGTTGGGGAGGGGTGAGGGGCAGCCAGCAAGGGAGGGAGATTCAAATTTGGCCTAGGGTTTGAGCACCTTCAGCCTTGAGGAGATAGAGGGTTGCTTGGGGAAGGGGAGTGGGTGGTTGGTGGTTGGAGGGTGGCTTGGAGATTGGTGGATTCCACCTTGGGGGTTGGGGGGAATTGAATGAGTGTGTGGGGAAGGGGGGATATTAATGAAGAGTGAATGGAGGAGAGAGGAGGGGGGGAATTTGAATTTTGGGAGGGGAAGAGAGAGAGAGAGGGAGAAATATCAAGAGAGGGACACTACAAGAAAAAGTGGCTATAGCGACCGAATTAGCGACCGATTTAATCGGTCTCTAGTCGGTCCCAAATAGAGACCAATTCGGAGACCGAAATAATCGGTCGCATTACCGAGACCGTTTCAGCGACCGCATGTATATCGGTCGCTAATAGGTCGCTATTATTGCGACCGAATTAACTTCGGTCTCCAGTCGGTCGCTGATGCCGTTATACTTCCTACTACGACCCCCGCCCGCCCGAGCCCTCCCGCCCGAGCCCCCCCCCTCCCGCCCGAGCCCCCCCTCCCGAGCCCCCTTCCCCTGCGGCCCCCTCTCCGCCCTAGCCCCCCTCCCCGCTCCCGCCCGAGCCCCCTCCGCCGGAGCCCCCCCTCCGCCCGAGCCCTCCCGCCCGAGCCCTCCTCCGCCGGAGCCCCCCTCCTCCGCCCGAGCCCTCCCGCCCGAGCCCCCCTCCTCCTCCGTATAGTGGCCGCTCACGGCGACAAGGTGCTCCCACTCCGATAGCTCCATGCAGGGAAACTCGTCGCCTCTGCAGCCGAGCCAGTGGGAGAGGACGACCGCGCCGCCGACGATCTGGATGGAGTTTACTCTCTCCCCGTCGTGTGCCACGATGATGTGCCTCAGCTCGCCCCGGAGGGACTCGTCCCAGACCTCGTATGGCCAGTCGCGGCGGCGCTCCGGGCCGCAGGACTCGAGCTTGAGGACGGTCCCCCCGGACAGAGGCTTGTGCACGTTCTTCTGCTGCTGGTTGCCGCAGGGATGGTGCAAGGAGAGCCGCGTGTTGCACGCACCCCCGCCTTTGTATATGTCTGTTTGTTTCCGATTCCACTTCTCAGAGGAAAATATTGTTCGCAATCCTCGATTCCGGGTTATTCGGGTTTTGTTAAACACTGGTTTCATCGTGATTCTGATTTGATTAATGGAATAGAAACATTCAGCTTGCACACAGCATCCCAATTATGTCAATTCAGAAAATTTGTACGTATTAGGTGTTGTTTGTTTACATGCAACTTTCCCGATTTTAGAATCATCGGTTTTGAAAATTAATAGATTCTTTAATTTCAAAATCAACAATATTTTTTTTTACTATTGTCTAGTTTATTGTGCTTTCAACTCATTTCTTATGATATGTTGTTGGCAGGCTCATGTTTTCTCTTCGCAAACTGGAGACTGTGCTGCTTTCCTCTCTAACTATGATCCTAATTCCATCGTGAGAGTTATGTTTAACAACATGCATTACACCTTGCCACCCTGGTCAAGCAGCATCCTTCCTGACTGCAGAAATGTAGTATTTAATACTGCAAAGGTATGTGATACAAACCACTGGAGAAGAATGTTTTTTCTCATTATTAATCGTGTCTTGTAAATCATCTGCATAAAATTTTCTTTACGTCCCCATTTTGGATTTCTTGGTGGCTTCATGTGTACCCCATAGTGTAAATAGAATAAACAGCACTATCAATTCCTGTGTCTAGTTTAGATCATATGTGCATGGCGAAGCTATGTTCAGCATGCTTTGCTGTTCCTAAACATTTTACCAAATAGTTATATATTTTTTTGTATATTGCTTAAGCTAACTCTCCTTTCACCATATAGGTCGGAGTTCAAACGTCACAAATGCAAATGATGGCAACTAATGAATTATCACTGTCATGGGAAAGGTACGATGAGGAGATCATTTCCATGGGAGATAATTCTTTATTCACCACAGTTGGACTATTAGAGCAGATAAATGTGACAAGGGATATGACAGACTATTTGTGGTACATTACCAGGTGAGCATCAGGACCAGCATAAATATCCTGCTAAAATGGGTATATTTGGAGAATTCGTAACCTTAGTTTCTATATTCCTTTTTCCTCCACTTGTCGCCTTTGCATTTCATCACTCTTTAACATGATTTATGCTTCCTGGATGATGAAAGTACCGAATGCTCTAATGTCAGAATGCTACGGATCTCTGCACTGCCTAGTCTTGATTTGGATACACCAGCCATATTCACCTTGGCAAGGATTTTTCGGTGACCTCCTATTTAAAATTCTTTGATTCCAGCGTCGACATTAGTGCATCAGAAGCTTTTCTCAATGGAGGCCAACTTCCAAATATCATCGTGCAGTCCGCTGGCCATGCTTTGCATGTTTTCGTCAATGGGGAACTCTCAGGTGGATTTACTAATTTCCCATTCTGGCCAAATTATTAAGTGTTACAAGTAAATTTTATAAAAACAAGGACATTCAAGTTCTGATTTTGTGATTCCAACAGGATCCACTTATGGGAACAGGGAGAATAGGAGGATTACCTATAATGGTAATGTGAAGCTGCGTGCTGGATCAAATAGAATCGCTCTGCTGAGCGTGGCTGTTGGACTGCCAGTCAGTAACTCCTACCTATGTTTGTTGTTTTACTCAGAAGCTAGACTTTAAGGAAACTTACACACTGGGGAAGAAACTTACATTAATCTGTCTTTCCCCTTTTTTAATGAAGAATGTTGGAACACACTATAGGAATTGGAATACTGGAGTTCTAGGTCCAGTCGTTCTTCATGGTCTGAGTGAAGGAAGAAGAGACTTAACATGGCAGAACTGGTCCTATCAGGTCCTTTTTATTTTTCTTTGAACAGTTATGCATTCATAAATTGGAAGTCGTATGAGCTCATTGCGTTTTTTTTCTTTCTTTCTTTTAACATAGGTTGGTCTCAAAGGGGAAGCTATGAATATCAACTCTCTAGAGGGAACTTCATCAGTGGAATGGATGCAAGGGGCATTTGCAGCTCAACATCAGCAACCATTAACATGGTACAAGGTAACATATGGGCATCAACTCGCTCTTACTGAATTACAACTGTTTTGGCAACTAGAGTTTATGTCTTAAGTTTTTTCAGGCTTCCTTCAATGCACCTGGAGGAGACGAGCCATTGGCCCTGGACATGGGTAGCATGGGAAAGGGCCAAATATGGATAAATGGACAAAGCATAGGAAGATATTGGAACGCATATGCACCAAATGGCAATTGTAACGGGTGTACTTATGCCGGAACATATCGGCCTCCAAAGTGTCAGACTGGTTGTGGTCAGCCTACACAGCGGTGGTAAGGGAGCATTAACTAAATTGTATTGCTTTTTTGTGTTGAACTTAATTTCTTTAGCACTTTTATGTTCCTTTTTCTTAATGGATGATCCTCTGAAGATTCTTCCCTCTTTTGTGTGGGACTACCTAATGCACATCCCTGTCCTTCGTCATTCAAAATGGTGCTTACCATCCAAATCAATTTCGAGGTTTCCATGCAGCAAGTTTACAATTTGCACTAGTTGTAACGTGTTATGCTTTCCCAGGTATCACGTGCCGCGATCCTGGTTACAGCCAACCAGAAACCTTCTAGTAGTTTTCGAGGAGCTCGGAGGCGATTTTTCTGCTGATTCTGACACCCCTTGCTTTTATTTTATCAAGCAGGCACTACCTGCGCTTGTCCCTATGCTGTTGGAGACACTCCTTAAGCAAGAAGACGACCAAGATCAGGATGAAGGAGTTTGGAATCTTGCAATGGCTGGAGGAACATGCTTGGGTTTGGTTGCACGGACCGTGGGAGATGACATTGTGCCTCTTGTTATGCCATTCATAGACGAAAACATTAACAAACCTGAATGGAGGCAGCGAGAAGCAGCAACTTATGCATTTGGTTCTAAAATCTGAAATACCGGTCGGATGGCCGTGCCGGTCATTCCAATACGACCGGGGAGATGAAAGTGACTTGTCAGAACTGACGGAATCCAAATCGGATGCCCGGTTTGAGCTCGGCGCTCAAACTTCATTTTTAAAATACACTTATTTCAAATGAACTGTTAGGACGGGTCCGGGGGTCTAAAATCTGAAATACCGGTCGGATGGCCGTGCCGGTCATTCCAATACAACCGGGGAGATGAAAGTGACTTGTCAGAACTGACGGAATCCAAATCGGATGCCCGGTTTGAGCTCGGCGCTCAAACTTCATTTTTAAAATACACTTAGTTCAAATGAACTGTTAGGACGGGTCCGGGGGTCTAAAATTCGAAATACCGGTCGGATGGCCGTGCCGATCATTCCAATACGACCGGGGAGATGAAAGTGACTTGTCAGAACTGACGGAATCCAAATCGGATGCCCGGTTTGAGCTCGGCGCTCAAACTTCATTTTTAAAATACACTTAGTTCAAATGAACTGTTAGGACGGGTCCGGGGGTCTAAAATTCGAAATACCGGTCGGATGGCCGTGCCGATCATTCCAATACGACCGGGGAGATGAAAGTGACTTGTCAGAACTGACGGAATCCAAATCGGATGCCCGGTTTGAGCTCGGCGCTCAAACTTCATTTTTAAAATACACTTAGTTCAAATGAACTGTTAGGACGGGTCCGGGGGTCTAAAATTCGAAATACCGGTCGGATGGCCGTGCCGATCATTCCAATACGACCGGGGAGATGAAAGTGACTTGTCAGAACTGACGGAATCCAAATCGGATGCCCGGTTTGAGCTCGGCGCTCAAACTTCATTTTTAAAATACACTTAGTTCAAATGAACTGTTAGGACGGGGCATTTGGTTCTAAAATCTGAAATACCGGTCGGATGGCCGTGTCGATCATTCCAATACGACCGGGGAGATGAAAGTGACTTGTCAGAACTGACGGAATCAAAATCGGATGCCCGGTTTGAGGTCGGCGCTCAAACTTCATTTTTAAAATACACTTAGTTCAAATGAACTGTTAGGACGGGGCATTTGGTTCTAAAATCTGAAATACCGGTCGGATGGCCGTGCCGATCATTCCAATACGACCGGGGAGATGAAAGTGACTTGTCAGAACTGACGGAATCCAAATCGGATGCCCGGTTTGAGCTCGGCGCTCAAACTTCATTTTTAAAATACACTTAGTTCAAATGAACTGTTAGGACGGGGCATTTGGTTCTAAAATCTGAAATACCGGTCGGATGGCCGTGCCGATCATTCCAATACGACCGGGGAGATGAAAGTGACTTGTCAGAACTGACGGAATCCAAATCGGATGCCCGGTTTGAGCTCGGCGCTCAAACTTCATTTTTAAAATACACTTAGTTCAAATGAACTGTTAGGACGGGGCATTTGGTTCTAAAATCTGAAATACCGGTCGGATGGCCGTGCCGATCATTCCAATACGACCGGGGAGATGAAAGTGACTTGTCAGAACTGACGGAATCCAAATCGGATGCCCGGTTTGAGCTCGGCGCTCAAACTTCATTTTTAAAATACACTTAGTTCAAATGAACTGTTAGGACGGGTCCGGGGGTCTAAAATTCGAAATACCGGTCGGATGGCCGTGCCGATCATTCCAATACGACCGGGGAGATGAAAGTGACTTGTCAGAACTGACGGAATCCAAATCGGATGCCCGGTTTGAGCTCGGCGCTCAAACTTCATTTTTAAAATACACTTAGTTCAAATGAACTGTTAGGACGGGTCCGGGGGTCTAAAATCTGAAATACCGGTCGGATGGCCGTGCCGATCATTCCAATACGACCGGGGAGATGAAAGTGACTTGTCAGAACTGACGGAATCCAAATCGGATGCCCGGTTTGAGCTCGGCGCTCAAACTTCATTTTTAAAATACACTTAGTTCAAATGAACTGTTAGGACGGGTCCGGGGGTCTAAAATTCGAAATACCGGTCGGATGGCCGTGCCGATCATTCCAATACGACCGGGGAGATGAAAGTGACTTGTCAGAACTGACGGAATCCAAATCGGATGCCCGGTTTGAGCTCGGCGCTCAAACTTCATTTTTAAAATACACTTAGTTCAAATGAACTGTTAGGACGGGGCATTTGGTTCTAAAATCTGAAATACCGGTCGGATGGCCGTGCCGATCATTCCAATACGACCGGGGAGATGAAAGTGACTTGTCAGAACTGACGGAATCCAAATCGGATGCCCGGTTTGAGCTCGGCGCTCAAACTTCATTTTTAAAATACACTTAGTTCAAATGAACTGTTAGGACGGGTCCGGGGGTCTAAAATTCAAAATACCGGTCGGATGGCCGTGCCGATCATTCCAATACGACCGGGGAGATGAAAGTGACTTGTCAGAACTGACGGAATCCAAATCGGATGCCCGGTTTGAGCTCGGCGCTCAAACTTCATTTTTAAAATACACTTAGTTCAAATGAACTGTTAGGACGGGTCCGGGGGTCTAAAATCTGAAATACCGGTCGGATGGCCGTGCCGATCATTCCAATACGACCGGGGAGATGAAAGTGACTTGTCAGAACTGACGGAATCCAAATCGGATGCCCGGTTTGAGCTCGGCGCTCAAACTTCATTTTTAAAATACACTTAGTTCAAATGAACTGTTAGGACGGGTCCGGGGGTCTAAAATTCGAAATACCGGTCGGATGGCCGTGCCGATCATTCCAATACGACCGGGGAGATGAAAGTGACTTGTCAGAACTGACGGAATCCAAATCGGATGCCCGGTTTGAGCTCGGCGCTCAAACTTCATTTTTAAAATACACTTAGTTCAAATGAACTGTTAGGACGGGTCCGGGGGTCTAAAATTCGAAATACCGGTCGGATGGCCGTGCCGATCATTCCAATACGACCGGGGAGATGAAAGTGACTTGTCAGAACTGACGGAATCCAAATCGGATGCCCGGTTTGAGCTCGGCGCTCAAACTTCATTTTTAAAATACACTTAGTTCAAATGAACTGTTAGGACGGGTCCGGGGGTCTAAAATTCGAAATACCGGTCGGATGGCCGTGCCGATCATTCCAATACGACCGGGGAGATGAAAGTGACTTGTCAGAACTGACGGAATCCAAATCGGATGCCCGGTTTGAGCTCGGCGCTCAAACTTCATTTTTAAAATACACTTAGTTCAAATGAACTGTTAGGACGGGGCATTTGGTTCTAAAATCTGAAATACCGGTCGGATGGCCGTGCCGATCATTCCAATACGACCGGGGAGATGAAAGTGACTTGTCAGAACTGACGGAATCCAAATCGGATGCCCGGTTTGAGCTCGGCGCTCAAACTTCATTTTTAAAATACACTTAGTTCAAATGAACTGTTAGGACGGGTCCGGGGGTCTAAAATTCGAAATACCGGTCGGATGGCCGTGCCGATCATTCCAATACGACCGGGGAGATGAAAGTGACTTGTCAGAACTGACGGAATCCAAATCGGATGCCCGGTTTGAGCTCGGCGCTCAAACTTCATTTTTAAAATACACTTAGTTCAAATGAACTGTTAGGACGGGTCCGGGGGTCTAAAATCTGAAATACCGGTCGGATGGCCGTGCCGATCATTCCAATACGACCGGGGAGATGAAAGTGACTTGTCAGAACTGACGGAATCCAAATCGGATGCCCGGTTTGAGCTCGGCGCTCAAACTTCATTTTTAAAATACACTTAGTTCAAATGAACTGTTAGGACGGGTCCGGGGGTCTAAAATTCGAAATACCGGTCGGATGGCCGTGCCGATCATTCCAATACGACCGGGGAGATGAAAGTGACTTGTCAGAACTGACGGAATCCAAATCGGATGCCCGGTTTGAGCTCGGCGCTCAAACTTCATTTTTAAAATACACTTAGTTCAAATGAACTGTTAGGACGGGTCCGGGGGTCTAAAATTCGAAATACCGGTCGGATGGCCGTGCCGATCATTCCAATACGACCGGGGAGATGAAAGTGACTTGTCAGAACTGACGGAATCCAAATCGGATGCCCGGTTTGAGCTCGGCGCTCAAACTTCATTTTTAAAATACACTTAGTTCAAATGAACTGTTAGGACGGGTCCGGGGGTCTAAAATTTGAAATACCGGTCGGATGGCCGTGCCGATCATTCCAATACGACCGGGGAGATGAAAGTGACTTGTCAGAACTGACGGAATCCAAATCGGATGCCCGGTTTGAGCTCGGCGCTCAAACTTCATTTTTAAAATACAAGATGAAATTTGAACTTATATTGGGTGTGTGTATTTATATATATGAAAATGAGCTGGCTTAAACTATTGGCATACTCTTGTTAATGCTTGATTTCTTTATTAAGTCTTGTTAATGCTTGATTTCTTTATTAAGGATTTGATTATAATTTTTTTAAATGATCTACAGGATCATCCGTCGCGAGATGTTGGACGAGACGACGACCAGGATGATGTTGGACGAGACGACGACCAGGATGAGACATATGTGGAGGATTTGTGATTTTATTTTAGTTGTGTATGTTGTCATTTTATTATTATGGATGTATGATTAATTTGTGATTTTATTTTAATTGTGTGTAATTTGAGGTTCGTGGAGATTGTGATCCGTGTAGTTGATTTATTATTGTTTTATGAAATTGTTATTTATCAGGTGTTTGTATGTGATGAATTTGAGATTTGTCGATATTGTTGTCTGTGTAGTTGATTTTATATTTATGTTATGAATTTGTTATTTATCAGGTAATTTATTTATCAGTTTAAATAAATTTTTAAAAAAAAAATAATGCAAAATTAGCGACCGCATGGAGACTGAATTGCGACCGAATAGCGACTATACGTTATATTTCTTTTATTAAATAATTATACTTGGCGACCGACTAGCGACCGAATTGAGACCGAATAAATCCGATAGGTTAATTTTATTTTTAAAAATACAACATAATTAGAGACCGAATAGCGACCGAATTGAGACCGACTTAATTAGCGACCGATCAGGCGACCGATTATAATCGGTCTCTGATAACGACTGATACTGCGACCGAATTATGTCGGTCGCGATATAGCGACTATTATATAGCGACCGACATATTCGGTCGCTATATAGTCTCTGTTCGGTCGCAATGCAGATTTGCGACCGAACTACGACTGAATAGCGACCGCTAGGTCGGTCGCTATCCGCGATTTTTCTTGTAGTGGGAGAAGAAAACTCTACAAAGGAATTATCTATTATATTGATCATCGAAGGTTACAAATGAGAGAATGGGGTGGCCTATTTATAGGCACTGGACTTTTCACATGACCAAATTGACCTTGGACAATTGACACAATGACCAGACAGACCAGGGAGGGGCGCCCCTGGGCCTAGCCCATTGAATTGGGCCCAATAACCTATCAAACCAACCACATGACAACTAACTTAGGTAAATGACTCTCAAACCTAGGTACCAGACTCAAATAAAGAGAAAATTAAATAGTTCATGACTCAAATAAAATATAAAAATTACATGACTAGACTCATAAAAAATATGACAAACACAATGGCACATGCCGACGAACAATCTGAGCCTCAAAAAATGTGGTGGGGCAAGGGATGCCCCCATCATACCCCCGGGGTGGGGAGAACTCGACCCCGTCAAGTATGGGTCCACCGGAGAAGTGGTACACGGAAACAGCTCTAGGCGAACCACAATCTCCTGACTCGACCCCGCGTCCTTAGCCGGGGGACGGGTCTTCAGCCTCTCAAGGTAGCTCGGGCACACCCTCTTGCCGGCGATGGTACCATGTTTTCCTAGTATTGCCTCCGTGTGCTCACGTCGGGCTCTCAAGCTGATTTATGGTGCCACTCCGAGGGTATCTCTCTCAAAGGAAGGTAGAGGCTCGAGGCACTCACTAGGTTCCGCCGCGGTGCCCGTATAGGGTGCCTGATTCGCCACATGGGAAGTGGGATGAATCCCAAAACCCATCGGAAAATCCAACCCATAAGCTCGGTTGCCAAAGCCACTCAGAACTCGGGAAGGTCCAAGTCCTCGAGCCCTCGATTCGGAGGTGACCCTAGGGTAGAGCCACTCCAATGTCACCATCATAAAGTTGCCTACTTGGAATCCCAAGTGGCGCTTACGAGCTATTGCCCACTCTTTGTGATCCTTACCGCTCGTTGCTAGATGCTTGCGTGAATGCGAATGCCATGCACTACGATGTGGTGTGAGTGTGAAAAGTATGGTGTGCAAAGGTGGATCGGGGCAGCCAAATGTAGACCGATCATACTTTGATGCCATGAAGACTTTGACGGACTTAGGAGGGCCGGCACATTCATAGGTGAACCTATCATGCATGGGTGTGATAAATGTCGGGGGACCCGGACATCCATGTATGCTCCTTTCATGCATAAGACCAATGATGAATGGGAGAGGACTAGTGCATCCAAATGTGAGCCAGTCATGCATTGGGCCTAAAGTGTGTGTGATATGTATGAGATGACCGGACTTGTGACCCATGTTGAATGACGTGATATGCCAAGAAAGGTGCACTCTTGTCCCAGAGGTGATGGCCAAGTGTGTGGGTATGGGGTGGTCCTTGAGCTCCCACTCATAAGGATCGAAGGGGTCAAAGAAGGTGTGTATAATGGAGTGGGGCACTTCCTCATTCCCAAGGTGTAGGTCGTTCATGGTTATGTCTTCCCATATATGGCCCGGGTCTTGAAAGAGGTGGGCTTGATCCAACATGGTGGGTGAGGGTAGGGAATAGTGGGTGGTAGGTAAGGCGGGTGGGTCACATGGGCATCTAGGCTCGCATAGGAAGGGGTCGAAGGGATCATGGAATGGGTTACCTAGAGAAAGGTACTCTAAGTCCTCAAGATGCTCAAAAGATGATGAGGCATCCTCCTTGTCACGTCCCGAGCGTGGAAGCAACCCGGAGTGTGTGACGAGTTTATATCGATCACGTCAATCAGAGCGTTAGTGTATTCGACACAAAGACAGAGTGCGCAAAGTAATAATAACCCAATCCTTTAATTCAATTATAACCTCAAAGTATTACTATTACAATTATCCTAAAAGAAGCACTAAGACTCAATAAAAGGAAAAGTACAAGGAATGACTCAAGAATATAGAAGGATAGGACTAATTGACGCATTGATAGATGGAGTAGCTCTAATCTCTTCACTATGGACCTTCCCCATCCGATTGAGTCTCGTCATTGGACTTACCTGAAAAATAGGGAAAAACACTGAATGAGTGAACGCTCAGTAGGAATTATAGCTCAAGTGCTAGCTAGCTTTCTGTAGATTATAAGTTACATGAATGCAGTATAGCTATGCATGTTCGTGTATATCATGATAGAGAATGTATATCCAAGAGATATTTGAATGAACTAGCATGCATTTCAAGAATTCATGTCATTCAAGCAAGTATGTTTATCAAGTCATGTCAAGAATTGGCTATCATATTACAAGCAAGTAACAATAAATATCCTTTTCAGGTCATGCAAGTCATGTCATGTCAAGTCAAGCACGAGATTGTGGAATGTCAACAAGAATAACAAGCACTTCGGTGCAATGCCACACCGTGATCATTACAACTCCCATGGACACTAGTACTTTCGGGTGCTCCTCCCAGGACCAGATTGGGCCCTTATATGCGTAGGCATTTATCATGTATTTCGACATCCACTAAAGTTATAGCCAATATAGAATTCCAAAGGGATTCAAGCTTGTCGGAACTTTAAGGTAGATCATAGAGATTAGGATTTCAAGGTCGAACAGGATATGTAAGGACGATAATAACGGTATAATCACGATTGCGATAAAACTAGGTGGGATCGGCTCCCTAGATAGGTGCCATGATGTTAAGAATAAGCGCTCATATAGAAATGGTCACTCGTTCTTGTACATTATAAGGTAGATAGAATTAGTGTCCACAAGTACTGCACATAATTCTCACGGAATGTAAATGGTATGGTTTCCCATTCCATTATTTCAAGAATATTCTTATGACATCCAAAAAGCATATCATGAGGGCCGGTATACCATGTTTCTTTAGAGTGACATTGCAATAACATAGCGTCATGGGTTTTAATGGTACAACCTGCTCAATCGGCCTTGAGGGAATCCAAGGCATCGAGGAGACTTACGGAGGTCTCTATGACTAACTTACCAGTTTCGAAGGAACGAAATGTCCAACGAAGGGCTCGTATGTCATCGAGAAAGTATAGGGTAATCTATGAATCTCCGAGAAACGTGGAACTATACTCACGGTATGGAATATAGTGCCTAATATGTAACCCATCGCTAGGGTATACATGAAATCGACGAGAACATATATCTTAGAAAATGGCGCCTGGGTACTGGTCGCTATTTCTTAAATAGGGACTGGGGTGCAGCCACTATATTACCCGAACGCGCCTGTGACCCAGCCGTGTCCTTTAAATTCCATTTCCAGTTTTAACGTAAACAAAACTTGGAATTTGTATAGCCTTTCAATACATCAATATGTTCTGGATTAAATAGCGCCCATGGCGCAGCCACGTTTCAGAAATTAGCGTCTAGACCTTGGGAGCTTGTTTAGATATAGCGACTAGATGATGGTCGCTGTTCAATTCAGAGTATAAAAGGCATGAACAATGTCGTTTTTCCAATTCAAATAATTTTCTAAGGACAAGAACATGAATAGATAGAGAAAATACCAGGAATCTAGCAATGCACGTATGTAATTGATTAGATGTCCACATTTAAAGTTATTAAAATTTAAACATGTTGGTTTAATAATTAATCATGAAAGTAGCGACTGCTATTCGGTCGCGCCTTAAGAATAGCGCCCAAGCCTGGGTCGCTATTTCACTATAAAACATGGTAAAAAAGGGATTATATGCATCCTTGAACATTATATACTTATGAATATGGCTAATACTTGAGAAAACCTACCTCTTGTATGAAGATTTTGGTTGATAGACTTGAAGAATTGGATAGGAAATATGAGCTATGTTTACAACCGAGCTTCACAACAACCGAAGTAGCTTATAGTAGTAGCAAAAAAAAGGACTATAGGGGCTCTTCTTCAGTAGTAGATGCACGCAAGCAGCAGGAAGAATTAAGAAGAAGAAGAAGACTATCTTCCTTCAAAGTAGAAGGAAACAAAGGTTCTGTAGCTACATCAATATCCTTCTAACAGAGCTCTTCTCGTGATGTGCAGCAAGAAACAGAAGAAGAAGGACTTCTTCTTTGGTGATTAAACGTTGTTGATGAACAAACAATAGCTGTGTTTAGGAAGATGCATCAAGCTCTTTCGATAGCCAAGAAGAACCTCAGAAGAATACAATAGCAGGTGGATGGGTAGTAGGTTGGCTCGAAGGGGTTGATAGCATGGTATTTATAGGGGTTTGGGAACCCAATGAGTTTGGAGTTCGATTGGGACTCAAACTTCCTAGTACAAGTCCTAGTGGTATTAGTATTTCCCCTATTAACTCTTCTAAAAACAAACACTTCCTAGTTAGAGTGAAACACGGCCGTCAGTTTCCTTTCTATACTTTAAGAAAATTCGCGACCGGGTGACAACCACGTCTTATTAAGTCACGTCCATATGCAAGTCACGTTTTATTAAGTCACGTCCATCGTTTAGGCGTTTCTTAAGAAATCACGTCCTTGATTCAGGCGCTATTAAACCCTTTCACGTTAATTTTTACAAATGTTTGGGGATTTTTATCTTTTGTATTTGATGAGGTCTAGTTATGAAATTTTAGGGGTATGAATTTTCCATTTTTCTTTATTTTTCCATGTAATTAGTTTTATAAAATTCCTTTTATTTAAAAAGGGGCACTATTCACCTAGTTAGATATAGCGCCTTTGCCTTTGGCATTTTATGTGAATAGTACGCCCACGTATTGGGCGCTATTCACATTTCTTTTATTGCCATAACACCCAAAGGACCAAAATAGCATATATGCCCATTCCTTTATCCTTTATTTATCTTTAAGGTATTTAAAGTTTATGTTTATACCCTTTTTCCTTCTAATCAAATATAATATAATAAAATGTGAAATATTAAATTTTCTTAATTATGAATAAAATACAAATTGATGTTTTCTTCAAGATTTATTGATTGTTAATTCAAATAAAATTATTTTGTGCTTTTAATGCCTATTTAAAAATGGTATGTTATTCTTACATTTATTATAATACAAGGGTAAGGTCATTAGGATGTTCGGGATTGTATACAGGATCTGGGCTTTGTTTAATTATTGGTTTTAATTTATTTGGACTTTCTAGTCTTTTAATTTACCAGGGTTGCTACACCCTCCCCCACTTAAAAGAATTTGGTCCCCAAATTCAAACGCATATAAACGTGGAGAGTGTAGAGTACATACCCCTTTAGAATAAGTCAGGGAATCACTTCCTCATATACTCCTCGGTCTCCCATGTGGCTTTGTGTTCCGAGCATTTACTCCATTGCACTTTTACCATGGGAATAGTTTTGTTCCTTAGTGTACGTACCTCGCGATCGAGGATCTTCATGGGCTTTTGTTCATATGTAAGATCCTTTTGAATCACCAGGTCTCCATGATCGATGATATGTGACGGATCGTGCACATACTTCTTTAGCATGGATATGTGAAACATATTATGAACCTCAGACAATTGAGGAGGTAAAGCGACGCGGTAAGTAACCTCGCCAACTCTTTCTAGTATCTCAGAAGGTCCGATAAACCTTGGTGTAAGCTTGCCATTAACACCAAATCTCCTAATTCCACGTCCGGGTGATATCTTGAGAAATACGTGATCTCCGACTTGAAATTTGAGATCTCATCTTCTTGTATCAGCATAAGCCTTCTGTCTAGATTGAGCCACTTGAAGTCTTTCTCTAATGAGCTGAATCTTTTCGGTGGTATCCCTTACCATGTCTAGGCCTAATAGTTGTTTCTCGCCAACTTCATCCCAGCATAAGGGTGATCGGTAACTCCTTCCGTATAAGGTTTCGAAAGGTGCCATTTGTATACTTGCATGGTAACTATTATTGTATGCAAACTCGACCAAAGGAAAGTGATCATGCCAGCTTCCGCCGAAGTCAATAATACAAGCTCTGAGCATATCTTCTACCACTTGATTGGTTCTTTCGATCTGACCATCCGTTTGAGGATGAAAAGCAGTACTAAAGTTAAGTCTAGTCCCCAACGAATGTTGTAGACCCTTTCAAAAATGAGAAGTAAATCGTGGGTCTCGGTTAGACACGATTGAAACAGGTTCTCCGTGTAGTCTGACTATCTCTTTGATGTATAGAGCAGCAAGAACATCAACTGACCATCGGCTCTTGATTGGCAAGAAATGTGCCAACTTAATTGGTCAAACGGTCTATGATAACCCATAATCCACCATGTCCTCCTTTTGATTTAGACAGACCCATAATGAAGTCCATGCTGATATCCTCCCACTTCCACTTGGGAATGTCTAGAGGATGTAGCTTACCGGCATGCTTTTGGTGTTCTGCCTTGACCTGTTGGCATGTGAGACAGCGAGACACGAAGTCTACTACTTCTCTTTTCATATTGGGCCACCAGAAGCTCCTTTTCAAATCTTGGTACATTTTGGTAGATCCTGGATGAATCGTGTACCTTGACCTGCGAGCTTCATCTAAGATCTTTTTCTTTAGCTCTGGACAATCCGATATACATGTTCTATTTCTGAACAACAATCTCCCATCCGATGCCATCTTGAAATTTGAATGCTCTTCCATTTTGCCCTTGATTTCCACTAATAATGGGTCATTATCTTGAAGTCCTTGTATTTCTGAGAGTAGATCTGGCTATATGCTCATATGGGATAGTGTAACACACCTGCTCTCCTTGTCCATACTTATATCAAGCTTAGAGAATTGTTCTAGCAACATCCACTCCCGAATCATACACTTGGCTAATAGTGCTCTTGGCTTTCGACTAAGGGCATCGACTACAAGATTACCCTTTCCAGGATGATATTGTATTGTAAAGTCGAAGTCCTTGAGATATTCTAGTCAACGTCTTTGCCTCATATTCAATTCCCTCTGAGAGAAGAGGTACTTGAGACTTTTATGGTCTGAGTATACAGTAAACTGCACTCCGTATAGGTAATGTCTCCATATTTTTAGTGCAAACACTACCGCAGCCAACTCCAAGTCATGGACTGGGTAGTTTTATTCGTGCTTCTTCAATTGGCGAGAAGAGTAGCTATAACTCTTTCTTGTTGCATCAAGACACATCCGAGGCCAATGCCAGACGCATCTGTGTATACCTCAAATTTCTCTCCTTCAATTGGTAGGGCTAAGACCGGGGCTGTAGTTAGGTAATCCTTGAGAGTTTGGAAGCTTCTTTCACATTCCTCGCTCCATTCGTAACGGATCTCCTTGCGAGTTAGCCTAGTGAGTGGTACGTCGATCTTGGAGAAATCTTTGATGAATTGCCTATAATAGCCCGCAAGACCCAAGAAACTACGGATCTCGCTAGCATTGGTCGGTCTTTCCCAATTCCTTACAGCTTCAACCTTTGATGGATTTATGGATAAACCGTCCTTTGAAATCACATGTCCCAAGAAAGATACTTCTTCTAGCCAGAATTCACATTTACTGAGCTTTGCATATAGCTGATTCGTCCTCAATATCTTTAATGTAATCCTCAAATGCTCCTCATGCTCTTCCTTGGTCTTTGAATAGATAAGTATATCATCAATAAAAACCACTATGAATTGATCTAGATGAGGCCTGAATATACTATTCATCAACTGCATAAATACTGCAGGAGCATTCGTTAGTCCAAAAGGCATAACCATAAATTCATAGTGCCCATACCTGCTCCTGAACGCGGTCTTATGAATGTCCTCATCTTTGATCCTTAATTAGTGATATCCCGACCTGAGATCAATCTTTGAGAAATACTTGGATCCAGATATTTGATCAAATAGTTCATCGATTCTCGACAGTGGATACTTATTTTTGATAGTGAGATGATTCAACTATCGATAGCCGATGCATAACCTCATGGATCCATATTTCTTCTTTACAAACAGCACAGGTGCTCCCCACGGGGAAGTGCTTGGTCTAATAAATCTCTTCTCTAGAAGTTCCATCAATTTTTCCTTTAGTTCTTTGAGTTCAGCCGGGGACATCCTATATGGTGCCTTAGAAACTGGACCAGCACCAGGGATCAAATCGATGGTGAAGGCCACTTCTCTTTATGGAGGTAATCCATGCAAATCTTTCGAAAACACATCTAGAAATTCTTGCACAACAGGGATGTCTTCTATCTTAGTCTCCTTAGTTTCATTAATGGTGACAAAAGCAAGGAAGGATACACATCCTTTCCTTATTAGCTTGCTAGCTCGAAGACCTGAAATAAGAGGTGACTTGCTTCGACTTTTAGGGCTAGTATAGACCAGTTCTGGGAAATCTTTGAAAGTAACCTTGCTGTCACGGCAATCAACAGTTGCCTGATAATTGGATAACAAATCGGCTCCTAATATGATATCATAGTCCTTCATATCTAGGCATATTAGGTCGATATGTGGATTTCCTCCTTCTACCAAGACTTCACAGTTTTGGTAATGATGAGCAATATCGGCTTCATTTCCAAGAGGACTTGAAATAACTAATTTTATCCATTCCGGTTCCATAGGTAATGGATCGGCAAACTTCTTGGAAATAAATGAATGTGATGCACCAGTATCAAATAAGACATATGCAGGCTTGGAACAAACTTGCAGTGTACCTTCCACCAGTCTGCCTTCGTCTTGTTCTGTCTCCTTAATAGCTTGGAGACGTGCATTCTTCGTCACCGGGCGCTTCACTTCACCGGCTTGTTCAGCAAGCAACGGACAATCGAGAATCCGATGATCACGGCTCCCACAACGGAGACAAGCTCCAAGTTTTCTCCAGCATTCATCGGCCTTGTGTCCGGCCTTATCACAATGTTTACACACCACTTTGGAAGGTGTGGTGGTAATGGATAATGGCTTGTTATTCTTCTTGACCTTCTTCTCCTGAGAAGACTCTCCTCCATTACTTGGCCTTTTCTTGTTGAAGTTGGGTTTGAAATTGCCGAAGCTAGTCACATGCTCCTTTATGTCTCTCCCACGGATCCTATCAGATAGTTCCGTGGCATCCTCCAGTAGCTGGGCCCGTCGTACCATCTCCGAATAGACTTGTATGTCCATCGGGGCCAGTTGTGTGATAAACTGGGGCCTGAGCCCATTTAGAAACCTTCTAGCTTTCATTTTCTTGGTACTGACTAAATGCTTAGCATACCGGGACAACCTCAAGAATTGTGACTCATACTCGGCCACCGATAATGATCGTTGCTTGAGTGTGGCGAATTCGGTGGCCTTTTTCTCCTGGACTCGATCTGAGAAATATTTATTGTTGAAATGTTCAACAAATTCTTCCCATGTAACCTGAGCTTGATCTAAGGTGGCTTCTACCAACTCCCACCAGCATCGAGCATCTCTTTCCAGTTGAAATGTTGCTAATAAGACCTTCTCCTGGTCTGTGCATTGCATAACTCTAAAGATACGTTCAGTCTCTCGGATCCAGTGCTCGGCGTCATCCGGATCAGTGGATCCCATGAACTTAGGAGGGTTCATGTTTTTGAAACTTTGGTGAAGGTTTCCCGCTCCACAGTGTGCACCTCCTTGTGCTACCTGTTGAAGTGCTTGAGTAAGACCTTGGACGGTCCTTTGCATATCGTGCCACTGAGCACGTTCTGCGGCCATGGTCCTACAATTACAATAACTATATTAATATGTGATTATGTTCAAAGGTATTAGTTTCCAAGTTAACTCAACCCTTGGTTCTACCCAATCTCACCGGTTAAAGGTTTAAACTTATCATTGGACTTGGGTTTCCTAGGAATTGAATAACCTAGCTCTGATACCACAAAAACGGTCATGTTCCGAGCGTGGAAGGAACCCGGAGTGTATGACGAGTTTATATCGATCATGTCAATCAGAGTGTTAGTGTATTCGACACAAAGTCAGAGTGCGCAAAGTAATAATAACCCAATCCTTTAATTCAATTATAACCTCAAAGTATTACTATTACAATTCTCCTGAAAGAAGCACTAAGACTCAATAACAGGAAAAGTACAAGGAATGACTCAAGAATATAGAAGGACATGACTAATTGACGCATTGATAGATGGAGTAGCTCTAATCTCTTCACTCTTGACCTTCCCCATCCGATTGAGTCTCGTCATTGGACTTACCTGAAAAATAGGGGAAAACACTGAATGAGCGAACGCTCAATAGGAATTATATCTCAAGTGTTAGCTAACTTTAAGTAGATTACAAGTTACATGAATGCAGTATAGCTATGCATGTTCATGTAAAACGACAAAAGAGAGGATGTATATCATGATAGAGAATGTATATCCAGGAGATATTTGAATGAACTAGCATGTCTTTCAAGAATTCATGTCATTCAAGCAAGTACGTTTATCAAGTCATGTCAAGAATTGGCTATCATATTTCAAGCAAGTAATAATAAATACCCTTTTCGGGTCACGCAAGTCATGTCATGTCAAGTCAAGCACGAGATTGTGGAATGTCAACGAAAATAACAAGCACTTCGGTGCAATGCCACACCGTGATCATTACAACTCCCATGGGCACTAGTACTTTCGGGTGCTCCTCCCAGGACCAGATCGGGCCCTTATATGCGCAGGCATTGATCATGTATTTCGACATCCACTAAAGTTATAGCCAATATAGAATTCCAAAGGGATTCAAGCTTGTAGGAACTTTAAGGTAGATCATAGAGATTAGGATTTCAAGGTCGAACAGGATATGTAAGGATGATAATAATGGCATAATCACGATTGCGATAAAACTAGGTAGAATCGGCTCCCTAGATAGGTTCCATGATGTTAAGAATAAACGCTCATATAGAAATGGTCGCTCGTTCTTGTACATGATAAGGTAGATAGAATTAGCGTCCATAAGTACGGCACATAATTCTCACGGAATGTAAATGGTATGGTTTCCCATTCCATTATTTCAAGAATATTCTCATGACGCTATGTCACTCTAAATAACGGTATACCATGTTTCTTTAGAGTGACATGGCAATAACATAGCGTCATGGGTTTTAATGGTACAACCAGGTCAATCGGCCTTGAGGGAATCCAAGGCATCGAGGAGACTTATGGAGGTCTCTATGACTAACTTACCGGTTCGAAGGAACGGAATGTCCAACGAAGGGCTCGTATGTCATCGAGAAAGTATAGGGTAATCGTTGAATCTCCGAGAAACGTGGAACTATACTCACGTAATAGAATATAGTGCCTAATATGTAACCCATCGCTAGGGTATACATGAAATCGACGAGAACATATATCTTAGCAAATGGCGCCTGGCGACTGGTCGATATTTCTTAAATAGCGACTGGGGTGCAGCCACTATATTACCGAAACGCGCCTGTGACCCAGCCGTGTCCTTTAAATTCCATTTCCAGTTTTAACGTAAACAAAACCTGAAATTTGTATAGCCTTTCAATACATCAATATGTTCTAGATTAAATAGCGCCCATGGCGCAACCACGTTTCAGAAATTAACGTCCAGACCTTGGGAGCTTTTTTAGATATAGCGACTGGATGATGATCGCTGTTCAATTCAGAGTATAAAAGGCATGAACAATGTCGTTTTTCCAATTCAAATAATTTTCTAAGGACAAGAACATGAATAGATAGAGAAAAATACCAGGAATCTAGCAATGCACGCATGTAATTGATTAGATGTCCACATTTCAAGTTATTAAATTTTAACTATCCTAGTTTAATAATTAATCATGAAAGTAGCGACTGCTATTCGGTCGCGCCTTAAGAATAGCGCCGAAGCCTGGGTCGCTATTTCACTGTAAAATATGATAAAACATGGCAAAAAGGGGATTATATGCAAGCATGAATTTTATATACTTATGAATTTGGCTAATATTTGAGAAAACCTATCTCTTGTATGAAGATTTTGGTTGATAGACTTGAAGAATTGGATAGGAAATATGAGCTCTGTTTACAACCGGGCTTCACAGCAACCGAAGCAGCTGATAGTAGTAGCAAAAAAAGGAATATAGGGGCTCTTCTTCAGCAGTAGATGAACGCAAGTAGTAGGAAGAATTAGGAAGAAGAAGAAGACTATCTTCCTTCAAAGTAGAAGGAAACGGAGGTTCTGTAGCTACATCAATTTCCTTCTAACAGAGCTCTTCTCATGATGTGCAGTAAAAAATAGAAGAAGCAAGACTTCTTCTTTGGTGATTAAACGTTGTTGATGAACAAACAATAACTGTGTTTAGGAAGATGCAGCAAGCTCTTTCCGCAACCAAGAAGAACCTCAGAAGAATACAACAGTAGGTGGATGGGCAGGAGGTTGGCTCGATTGGGACTCAAACTTCCTAGTACAAGTCCTAGTGGTATTAGTATTTCCCCTATTAACTCTTCTAAAAAAAAAACACTTCCTAGTTAGAGTGAAACACGGCCTTCAGTTTCCTTTTTATACTTTAAGAAAATTCACGACCGGGTGACAGCCACGTCTTATTAAGTCACGTCCATATGCAAGTCATGTTTCATTAAGTCACGTCCATCGTTTAGGCGTTTCTTAAGAAATCACGTCCTTGATTCGGGCACTATAAAACCCTTTCACGTTAATTTTTACAAATGTTTGGAGATTTTTATCTTTTTTATTTGATGAGGTCTAGTTATGAAATTATAGGGGTATGAATTTTCTATTTTTCTTTATTTTTCTATATAATTAGTTTTATAAAATTCCTTTTATTTAAAAAGTGGCATATTCACCTAATTAGATATAGTGACTTTGCCTTTGGCATTTTATGTGAATAGTATGCCCACGTATTGGGCGCTATTCACATTTCTTTTATTGCCATAACACCCAAAGGACCAAAATAGCATATATGCCCATTCCTTTATCCTTTATTTATCTTTAAGGTATTTAAAGTTTATCTTTATACCCTTTTTCCTTCTAATCAAATATAATATAATAAAATGTTAAATAATAAATTTTCTTAATTATGAATAAAATACAAATTGATGTTTTCTTCAAGATTTATTAATTCTTAATTCAAATAAAATTATTTTGTGCTTTTAATGCCTATTTAAAAATGGCATGTTATTCTTTCATTTATTATAATACAAGGGTAAGGTCGTTAGGATGTCATGGATTGTATACAGGATCTGGGCTTTGTTTAATTATTGGTTTTAATTTATTTGGACTTTCTAGTCTTTTAATTTACCAGGGTTGCTACACTCCTCCATTGGGATAATTGGGCCAGTGATTTGGGTGAGATGGTCAGCCACGAGGGAAAGGTCAGGCTTTCTACCCGAGATAAGAAACTCCAATTTGAAGATAAGGTAGGGCTCATCGAGTGTGGGGAGGTGATGCGGGACGGACACGGGAGATGACACTATATGGTGCCACCCTCGGACTCTAGATGAAGACACGACCAGTAACACACACTAGGGAGACACTAAGCCCAACACTACGAGCTCCTAGTGGCGAAACGTCGCTAACAGAAGTGGAAGCTCACTCGTCGTCTCAAGCGAGGGAAAGCGCGGACCGTGCGCGGTTAAGGAACCGGCGGAGGTCAAGGGTAGTCCGACTCAACTTCCGGACTCGGATCGAGTCGCGGGACGGGTCACTCTCACTCTCACAGCGGTGACATGGACACACGGGCTAGTACCTACACTCTCGGTAGCGGCAAAAGACCATATACTAGCTAAGCAAATGAACGCCAAGAGGTTCGGACCATTACCTCCACGCACCCGGCGTGGCGAAGACAACCCCGGCCGAATTACGGACTCCCGGTTAACAATGATTACATCAATACACTAAGTCGACCCACTCCACACAGGGAGGTCAAAGGTCACATGTGGGGTCCGGGAATCACGCAACTCGGGTTGACGGGCAGCATCTTGATGTCGCCCGGCGGTGCCGAACTCCGCGTTTTCGTGCTTTCCGAACGGCGGCTTCTACCGGCCCGCGGGGCCCACGGACGGCGCTGTCCTCCGGATCTGCGGGGGTGGGACCCACTGTGATGGGGACCCCTGGTGGCGCGGCTCCACGGACGGCGGTCGGCTGGGAACACTGATCGGGGGTCGATCGGCCCCGATTCCCAATTGATGAACTAGCTGTCCACGGATTTTGGTTGTTGTCTTCCGGCGCGCGCTCCGGCGAAAACGGCCGCTGCAAGCAATCCCGATGTCGGATTGAGACACATGAGCTATCGTTGGAAATCTCTCTTCAAATGCTTCGATCTAGACCTAGAGAGATCTACTGGATATGGTCGGATCAGAACTTTATTGAATTTACAAGTCCCTGTTGTACAGTAACCGAAATCTCAGATCTATAGGGTACTTGTCTGAGAACCACCGTTGACCGCCTAGTAAACCTCCGATTCAGCTCTTGAGCTCTTCTTAGGAGTTGTAGGGAATCAAACCACGGAACTGGGACTATTTTTAGAATTTGATTTGGAGGTGGAGGCGATTTGTTATGATTTTTGGGATGACTGGTGGTCGAATCTGGGAACAGGTGGACAGAACTGTAGATGGGTCTGAGAATGAATTTTAGAAAATATGAGATTGGCGAATCAAAAATTGAGAAAAATTGTGGATGAAGGGGTGGATAGAGGGAACCCCCAATAAAATTGGGCGAACCAACAGAAATCAAAAAGTGGCTCTAAGACATGATACACAGGGCGGAGATGAACCTCGACAGAACTCTGGTAGAATCAAAATGGAAGAGTGGACGAAAATAAAATATTAGAAAACGTGATCTGAATGCTGGCCTGATTTTTGTGGGTGGAGAGGAACATCCCAGGAACAACTCCTCCAAATTTTGTGGCTAAATAAGCTCATGGAAGACCTGTGAAATTCGAACTAGCTGCTGTGGTACTGCGTAGGCAGAACTCCGTTGATGGCGAAGGCGGTGCGGTGGCGGCTCGTGGCGGCGGCGGCGATCGTCGGAACCGATACACGAGGCGTCACACCTCAGAATGGAAGCCTTCACAGCTTCAAGGGGGAGAGGGAGGAGAGAGGAGGGGGGTGCACTAGCCCTTGCTCTTGGAAATTGTTTGATTCAAATGGCATTAATTCTAGAAAATAGGAAATTACAAGTATTTATGTGTTACATCTCACATCCATTGTCCACCGTTGGATCTAGGGGATGGGAATGGGTGGCCTGGATTGAGTATGACACACACACACAAAATACATTAAAATATTTTAGGGGGGGGCGGCCCTTGGACCAAGGAGGTGGAAGGTGGACTTGGTAGGTGGGGTGGGTGGCCAACTTGGACTTTCCAAGCCACTTGTCCCCCACTTGGCCCACCTATCTAGAAGCCTCCATTTGACATGTTGACTGACCCCACATGGGGCCCTTGGCTGAGGTGGCTCAATGGGATGGGGCCTAGGGGGCCCGTGGGGCCCACGGGGTCCAAATTGCACATAAGCCCCTCTTACAATCAAAATAGCAAACCACATACAATGAAATAAACACAAATTACACACACATAAAGTCTAACTAAATATGATAAATGCCGGGACTCAGGGGGGCATCTCCAGGCTGTCTCCGAGCCAAATAGATGCTGAGGTGGCTCGAGTCGTGCTCCGTGTGCGGTACCGATGGCTCGGCGTATCGCACCGCTCAACTGCTCGGGTGTCCGCACCAATTCTCCCCGGGTGGGAGAAACTCAACCCTGTCGAGTAAGGGTTTGCATCGCTCCTGTATCGCTCCGAAAGGTCCGGATCGATCTGCTGCAACTCGCCATGTGTGATCCATGTGTCCTCAGTAGTGGGCCGTCCTCACCATCGCACTAGGTAGCGCGGGTAAGATCCACTCCTGGTAACTATCACTTGCTCATCCAGTATACGATCTATATGCTCACGCTGCCATGAAAAAGGGGCTGGAGGTGGAAGTGGACACTCAGGTGTGGGATCACTCTCAAGGGGAGGAGATGGCTCAAAAGACTCACTAGGGATCACCGCTGGCTCCCTATATGCAACAAGATCCGATACATTGAAGGTAGAGCTTATACAATATTCCTCGGGCAGGTCCACAACATACACATTGGATCCAACGCGTTTCAACACTCTAAAGGGACCGGCTCCGCGAGCTTGCAACTTCTTAACGGTTCCAGAGGGAAACCGTTCAGGTCTTACCCTGATCATGACGTATTCGCCCTCGTGGAACTCTCGATGGTGTCGGTGGGCATCGGCTAACTCCTTGTACCGTGCATTGCTGGCCTCAATGTGACGACGGATGTCGTCATGCAAACTCCTAACGTGCCTAGCAAACGACTCGGCCGACTCCGACACTCTAGCATGGATAGGCATGGGGACAAGGTCAACGGGTTTCCTAGGCCTACGACCTGTGACAATCTCAAATGGACTCATGCTGGTAGACCTATTCACCGAATCATTGTATGCAAACTCAGCCATAGGTAAAATGAGATCCCAATCCCCAATGCGGTCCTTAACTAGACACCTCAGAAGATCTCCCTGACTCCTATTGACCACCTCGGTCTGACCATCTGTCTGGGGGTGATATGCAGTAGAAAACTTGAGGTGAGTACCCATCATATGCCATAGTGTCTTCCAAAAATAGGAAGTGACTCTAACATCACGGTCAGACACTATAGTGCGAGGCAACCCGAACTTGCACACCACATGAGTAAGGAATAGGCGGGCTACCCTAGAAGCATCCGAAGTCTTCGAGCAAGGGATAAAGAGGGCCATCTTCGAGAAACGGTCAACCACCACATTTACCGAATCATGCTTTCTGGAGGTACGTGACAATCCCAAAACAAAGTCCATACTAACATCCTGCCACGGGGCATCAGGCACGGGTAGAGGCGTATAAAGGCCCGGGCTTTGCTTCTTCATCTTGGCCGTAGCACATGTACGGCACTGAGCCACGATGTTAGCAACATCGCGCTTCAAGCTCGGCCAATAAAATCGATGCTCCACTGTCTCAATAGTCTTGTTCCGACCAAAGTGGCCGGCTAGACCTCCCGCATGTAGTTCCCACACTAAGAAATCTCGAACCGAAGTTCGGGGAACACATAGCCTGCTACCTCGAAAGAGGTAACCCTCCTGAAGCACATACTCATCAAGGTCTCTCGAGGGTCCGGCCTGGAGGGTGGTAAAAATCTGACCAAAGTCAGGACAATCAACATAGGCCTCCTTCATCTTCTCTAACCCTATGACCTCGGCACTCATGGTGGTAAGCAAACATGCTCGCCGGCTCAAGGCATCAGCCACCTTGTTCTCCACTCCAGCCTTATGTTTCAGCACAAAGGTGAACTGTTGGAGATACTCGACCCAACGACTATGACGCGAGTTACGCTTCTTTTGCGAATGGAGGTACCTCAATGTCTCGTGGTCGGAGTATAGGATAAACTCCTGATGTAAAAGATAGTGCCTCCAATGCCTAAGAGCCTGAACAACTGCGTAGAATTCTTTATCATACGTGGAATATCGCAGTTTCGCGTCATTCAGCTTCTCGCTGAAATATGCGATCGGGTGGGACTCCTGACTCAAAACTCCTCCAATCCCAACACCCGACGCATCACAAGAGACCTCAAACACCTTCGAGAAATCAGGTAATCGAAGGATAGGTGTCTGGGTCATGCGCTCCTTGATGTCCTTGAAGGCGGAAGATGCGGCCTTCGTCCATACAAATGTGCCCTTCCGGATGCAATCCGTGATCGGGGCGGTGACGGAGCTAAATCCGCGGATGAAGTGACGATAGAACGTCGAAAGGCCATGAAAGCTGCGGACATCATGAACCGTACGGGGTTCCGGCCACTCAACAATGGCCCGGACCTTCTCCGGATCGGCGGAGTCCCCAGTACTAGACACGATAAAACCCAAGAAGGTAAGCTGAGGTGTCATGAAGGCACACTTCTGTGGGTTCGCAAATAGCTGCTCTCGCTGAAGAAGTAGACAGACTTGCCGAAGGTGGTCTAAGTGGTCCCCTGTGGTGCGACTATAGATAAGGATATCATCAAAATACACCACTACAAAGAATCCAATGAAAGGTCGAAGGACCTGAGTCATGAGCCGCATGAAAGTGCTAGGGGCATTGGTCAACCCAAAAGGCATGACCAACCACTCATATAGACCGTCCTTGGTCTTAAATGCGGTCTTCCACTCATCACCTAGCCTAATCCTCACCTGATGGTAGCCACTCTTAAGATCGATCTTCAAAAAGATAGTGGCACCTGCCATCATGTCTAGCATGTCATCAAGGTGGGGAATAGGGAACCTGTACTTCATGGTGATTTTGTTGATGGCACGACTATCAATGCACATTCTCCACGTGCCATCCTTCTTCGGGGCGAGTAATGCGGGCAGAGCACATGGACTCATGCTGTCCCGAACAGACCCTCTCTGCACTAACTCATCGACCTGCCGTTTAAGCTCGGCATGCTCCGTGGGACTCATGCGATAATGAGGAAGGTTGGGCAAAGAAGAGCCCGGAACATGGTCAATGGCATGCTGAATATCCCGCATGGGTGGGAGTCCCTCGGGAAGCTCATCGGGGAATACATCAGCATACTCCTGCAGAATGGGAACAACCTCAGGTGGGAGCTCACCCTCGGAGTCCCGCTCCACCTCTCGGACCGTAATGGCAAACACCGGACAACCCTGACTAAGCTCCTGCTCCATTTCCCGGGAGCTAATCATCATCAATCTCCTCGTCGAGGGCTCTCCTGGGCCAGAGGTAACGATCATAGCCCGAGCTGGGGATGGGGTACTAGGCCCGGGGACGGAAGGCTTCGGAGTACTAGGGCCAGTAGGACCCCTGACTGATGGGCTCCTGGGCCGAACGGGTTGGAGGGTGACCCGCTGGCCTGCGTGGTCGAAGGTACAGGTGTTCGACCGGCCATGGAGCGTGGCATCCCGGTCAAATAACCAAGGCCTACTAAGAATGATACTGCCCACTTCCATGGGGAGAACATCACACCAGATCTCGTCATGGTAGGAGTGGAGCTGCAGCGGGACCAAGCACCGCAGCCTGACCGAAATGGAAGTGGTATCCACCCATGATACCTGATAGGGGCAAGGGTGGTCTATGGGTGTGAGACCAAGACGAGTGACAGCGTTTGTGGAGATTGCATTGATACAACTCCCGCTATCGATGACCACCTTGCAAATTTGCTTTCACAGCCTACAGAATACATGAAGGATAGTAGTCCGTCGCCAGTCATCACTGACCTGTGGCTGGGTGAGGATACATCTGACGACCCCCATGTGGGTATCGTCTGAATGCTGGGCATCCTGGGCCTCACATCCCATCTCATAGTACTCGTCAGCTAGCTCTTCATCGGCCTCATAGCTGACTAACTCGAGGCCCGTAGGGGTGGTATCCTCGGCCTGTGTGTCCCCAATGTGAAGAGATGGGCGGGTGGGACATTGGTTGGCGAAATGGCCAAACCCATTGCAGCGATAACACTGCTGCCGTGATCCACTAGGCTCCCCAATCATAGGTCCTTCACCTTTATCCTCCCGACGGATAGGAGGCGTAGGCAACAAAGGACGTGCAGGAGGTGCGGGTGTCGGTGGACGGGCTGTGGGTGGGGCCGTAAGATGCTGGGGACGAGGAAGGTCCCTTGGGGGTGGAGGACGGGGCCTAGGAGCAAAGGGCTCGGGGCGAGCGGGCTCCTGAGGTCGAGTCATGGGGGCCCTCGGATACGTGCCAGATGAGCCACGGGGCTCGACACTACGAAGGGGAAAAGAGCCCAACCGGTGGGGTGACTCGAACTCGGCCTCGAACTGCTCCAATTCGAGAGCAATCTGATACGCCTACTCCAAAGTGGTCGCGTTGCGGCGAAAGAGTTCATTTTGATAATTGGGCCGCAGACCTCTCCGAAAGCGGGATATCGTCATGGTGCTCTCTTCCGTGACCCCGCACCGCAAGTAATACTCATCGAACTCGGCGGTGTACTCGGTCACGGATCGGTTCCCTTGGGAGATGCTTTGCCACTTGTCTATAAGATGCTGGCGATATGAGGCGGGAAGGTACTTCTCCCTCAATTTGATTTTCATATCATCCCAAGTACCGATTTGGGGTTGACGTCGCTGGTTGAGCAGGCTCTCCACATTGATCCAATAAGTTTGGGCCTGCCCTTGCAGCTTCATCTTTGCGTATCGGACTCTTCGGTGGTCCGTCATCTCAAACCACTCGAAGTACCGGTCCATGCCGGCCTCCCAATCTAAATACACCCTAGGGTCCAAGGACCCGCTAAAAGTGGGAGGGTCCGCACGCACACCCCTAAGAATGCGGTCATCATCCTCGTCATCATGATTCCGTCGTTGATGACGACGACTGTTACCCCCCTGATCATTATCGGAAGCATAATCATCCACTATATGTGCCTGTTGCCTCCCGACATCCTCCACCTGAGCCCTTGGCACAGCGGGTTGCTGCACCGGCTCTTGTTGGCCGTTCGTTGGCGCGGGTTGCGCCGCTACTGGGCCTCTCTCTAGGACGGCAATTCTCCCAACTAGACCCTGGATGGACTGATCCTCAGACTCGGCCCGATCCTCGAGGGCTTTCATCCACCCTTCTAGACGCGTTCCTATGCCATCCATACGCGTACTAAGACCATCCATACGCATGTCAAGACGTTCCATAATGGCTCGGAACATCTCGGCCTTCGAGGACTCATCGGAGCTACGGGCCGGGAAATCCGCCATAGGTGGTGGTGGCGAGTATTGGGTACCTCGACGGGTGGGCATGCAACTGACACACGACCTAGAAGACACCGACTAACGCAAACACTCACTAGATGATGCACTTAGACCTAACCAATATCCGGTACGAGGCGGAGACAAGCGATCCGAAGATCACTCGCGCAAGTACGCTACCCTCCCGATAGGCATAACCTAATGTTCAGGCAACGCCTTTTAATATACCGAGCTATTGGGTGAAATGCAATTTGAAAACACTTTTTATTGTTGTTTTGAAATGATGATCCTAGACTCGACTTATACTATGCAAGACATATGCAACGACTACCCTAGACTCGACTCGCTCTGATACCAAACTGATGCGGGACGGACACGGGAGACGACACTATATGGTGCCACCCTCGGACTCTAGATGAAGACACGACCAGCAACACACACCAGGGAGACACTAAGCCCAACACTACGAGCTCCTAGTGGTGAAATGTCGCTAACAGAAGTGGAAGCTCACTCGTCGTCCCAAGCGAGAGAAAGCGCGGACCGTGCGCGGTTAAGGAACCGGCGGAGGTTAAGGGTAGTCCGACTCAACTTCCGGACGCGGATCGAGTCGTGGGACGGGTCACTCTCACTCTCACAGCAGTGACATGGACACACGGGCTAGTACCTACACTCTCGGCAGCGGCAAAAGACCATATACTAGCTAAGCAAATGAATGCCAAGAGGTTCAGACCATTACCTCCACGCACCCGGCGTGGCGAAGACAACCCCGGCCGAATTATGGACTCCCGGTTAACAATGATTACAGCAATACACTAAGTCGACCCACTCCACGCAGGGAGGTAAAAGGTCACATGTGGGGTCCGGGAATCACGCAACTCGGGTTGACGGGCAGCATCTTGATGTCGCCCGGCGGTGTTGAACTCCGCGTATTCGTGCTTTCCGAACGGCAGCTTCTACGGGCCCGCGGGGCCCACGGACGGCGCTGTCCTCCGGATCTGCGGGGGTGGGACCCACTGTGATGGGGACCCCTGGTGGCGCGCCTCCACGGACGGCGGTCGGCTGGGAACACCAATTGGGGGTCGATCGGCCCCGATTCCCAATTGATGATCTAGCTGTCCACGGATTTTGGTTGCTGTCTTCCGGCACGCGCTCCGGTGAAAACGGCCGCTGCGAGCAATCCTGACGTCGGATCGGGACGCATGAGCTATCGTTGGAAAACGGATTTTGGTTGCTATCTTCAAATGCTTCGATCTAGACCCAGAGAGATCTGCTGGATCTGGTCGGATCAGAACTTTATTGAATTTACAAATCCCTGTTGTACAGTAACCAAAATCTCAGATCTGCAGGGAACTTGTCTGAGAACCACCATTGACCGCCTAGTAAACCTCCGATTCAGCTCTTGAGCGCTTCTTAGGAGTTGTAGGGAATCAAACCACGGAACTGGAACTATTTTTAGAATTTGATTTGGAGGTGGAGGCGATTTGCTATGATTTTTGGGGTGACTAGAGGTCGGATCTGGGAACAGGTGGACAGAATTGTAGATGGGTCTGAGAACGAATTTTAGAAAATATGAGATGGGCGAATCAAACATTGAAAAAAATTGTGGATGAAGGGGTGGATGGATGGAACCCCCAATAAAATTCGGCGAACCAACAGAAATCAAAAAGTGGCTCTAAGACATGAAACACAAGGAGGAGATGAACCTGGACAGAACTCTGGCAGAACCGAAATGGAAGAGTGGACGAAAATCAAAAATTAGGAAACGTGATCTGAATGTTGGCCTGATTTTTGTGGGTGGAGAGGAACATCCCAGGAACAACTCCTCCAAATTTGGTTGCCAAATGAGCTCGGGGAAGACCTGTGAAATTCGAACTAGCTGCTGTGGTACTGCGCAGGTAGAACTCCGTTGATGGCGAAGGCGGTGCGGTGGCGGCTCGTGGCGGCTCGTGGCGGCGGCGACGATCGTCGGAATCGATACACGAGGCGTCACACCTCAGAATGGAAGCCTTCACAGCTTCAAGGGGGAGAGGGAGGAGAGAGGAGGGGGGCGCACCAGCCCTTGCTCTTGGAAATTGTTTGATTCAAATGGCATTAATTCTAGAAAATGGGAAATTACAAGTATTTATGTGTTACATCTCACATCCATTGTCCACCGTTGGATCTAGGGGATGGGAATGGTTGGCCTGGATTGAGTGTGACACACACACACAAAATACATTAAAATATTTAAGGGGGGCGCGGCCCTTGGACCAAGGAGGTGGAAGGTGGACTTGGTAGGTGGGGTGGGTGGCCAACTTGGACTTTCCAAGCCACTTGTCCCCCACTTGGCCCACCTATCTAGAAGCCTCCATTTGACATGTTGACTGACCCCACATGGGGCCCTTGGCTGAGGTGGCTCAATGGGATGGGGCCTGGGGGGCCCGTGGGGTCCACGGGGTCCAAATTGCACATAAGCCCCTCTTACAATCAAAATAGCAAACCGCATACAATGAAATAAACACAAATTACACACACATAAAGTCTAACTAAATATGATAAATGCCGGGACTCAGGGGGGCATCTCCAGGCTGTCTCCGAGCCAAATAGATGCTGAGGTGGCTCGAGTCGTGCTCCGTGTGCGGTACCGGTGGCTCGGCGTATCGCGCCGCTCAATTGCTCGGGTGTCCGCACTAGGAGGAATAGTAGGAGGTCGCTAGTATAGTAACCAATGGTGCAAACCGAGGTGACAGACCCGACACATAAGTGAAGGAGGTCAAGGCTCTTAGGTCGGTCAGCCCCTATGGACAACATACCAGTCAGCTCCATTTGCCATGCTAGGCCTTTAATAAGATCCTTCCAAGTCTCCACTTGGTAGTATGATTGGATGTTGGTGCGATAGGAGATGAAAGGAACTATGGGGAGGTGTCGCTCCATGAAAGGGTAGACATGGGATGTGAGAGGGTGAACTGGTCTCTCCTTTAGCCATCCAACCAAGGACCCACTTATGATGATCTCACTCCCAATTAGAGGGGATAGCGTAGAGTGAAGTTCAAAGTGCGAGGCTTCTTCCTCAACTTGGGCATGAGTTTCTTCCAATGTGGGGAGTGGTTTCGGGTTGGTATCTATCCCCATGTGATCGGGCATATGGGTCGTGGTCTCTTCTACTAAGGAGGTGGGAAGGTCTTTTGGTGGTGGAGTGGTGATAGCTGACACATGGTGCACCCATGGTGGTGGGCTAGGGTAGGATTGGATTGGGGTAGGGAGTGGAAGTAGTGGAGGTTTATGTTGGGGTCGGGTTGGGGTAGGAAGTGGGAGGTGGGTTGGGTGAGGGGGTTTAGGTTGGGGTGGTGTGTTCTTCATGGGGGTAAATGGAGGGGCGGAGGGGCGGGGTGCGTAGACCTTTCTAAGCTCGGCTTTCATTTCTTCCCAAGTGTTAATCAGGGCTTGCCTGCGGATCCTCCTTAAACCCTCAACCATTAGCCAATGAGTTTTGGCTTGCTTGGAGAGGTGCATTTTGGCTAGTCTCACTTTCCTCTCTTCGGCCAAGGGGTAACAATCAAAGTATTAGCCCATAGAAACTTCTCAATCTAGATAAAGGGTTGGGTTGTAAGATCCCTCAAATGTGGGGGTTTTAACTTTCAAAAGCACCAAGAGGTGGTCATCCGGATTTTTTCGGGGGTAACTCTCCTCCTCCCATGATGCGGGCCTACTTCCCTCAAGTTTATCAAGTTGGACAGTGATGTCATCAAGCTGCCCAAAAATGTTGGGCATGGCCTCCATGAACGAGTGGATGTAGTCAACCTTGTTGGCAGCTGGGCTTCCAAGGGGTTTGGGATCCATTGGGAGAGGCGAAGGAGACGGGTGTGATTGGTAAGAGGTAGCCATAGGAATGGGGAAGTGATGATGCTCGGGGTGATGGAAGCAAATGCCCTAGGACTTGACTTGTGGGAACAAATCAATGACTTGCTCTGATACTAATTTGATGTTACACCACCATGGGGGTGATGGCCACTAGACCGATTCCCTTGGACCTACAATCGTAAGCAAGCAACTTTGACGGCAGACTCACTTGGGCGAGCTCACTCACGGAGCGCACAGAATTGCCCGTAGGCCAACCGACGATAATGTTGAGGGTCCGAGGTGGGACCTTGACGTTCCGGGGTAAGGCTAGCTTAGGATGGACCCCTAAGGGCCTGGGATGCCCAATTCCACGGGCGACCAGCACGCCAAGGGCGTGGGATGTAAGGGGTTTCTCTCACCTCGCTCCGCGGTGGTCACTCGATGTATGGAAAGTTGGAACGGGCACTCCCTCACCGCCGACAGAGCTAAGAAGCAATACTAATTAAGCAAGGAATGCCAGCAAAGAGTAGTGACCAGAAGTTCACCTGATCGGCGTGAAGACGCTGATCCTGGTCAGAGATGAGGGCAGGCGGGGAAGCGTGGCTACCCGCACGCCGTGCCGATGATGCTTCAGTCGATGACCTGTTAATATAGTCACTACATCCTCGTAGAGGGGTTGATCAAGGGGTTGGAAAATTAAATATTACATCCAAACACTACCTCCGCGCAGGGAGGGGCTGTAAGCCGGCCAGGCGGGGTGGGGGAGCTAAGTTAGAAACCGAATTGTCGAGCTCCGCCGGTTCTGCCAGCCTCAGGAACAGCATGATAGATTGCCGATGACGGCTCTGCCACGGGCTCTTCCAAGCTCAGAAGAAAGAGAAACTGGTGTCGAAAGTTTCGGTGTTGGCCCAGGAGGACGTCTGAATTTTTGGGGAATTTCCTAGCGTTGACGATGGCTGGGAAAGGGTCTGGAACAGGACCAAACTGCTCTAGCTCTGCCTGTTCCCAGACTACTACTATAGGAAGACGAGGGCGCCACTAGCAGTCCCGGGGTCTGATTGATGCGGGACTGGAACCACTATGATCGTGGTCGAGTCTTCTTCAAACGGAGACCAACGAGGTCATAGATGGAGTCGGAGATGACCGTGAAGACTAGAACGCTGGGAGGGTGTCAGATCAGTCTCAGGGGAGACTGACCTTGCACACCTTGGGGAGAAAATCAGGAAATCGAAGCTTTGGGGTCCAAAAATTGCTCTACTTCTTGGAGATGACAGAAGACTTGAAGGAGAAGCCCTCAGCCAAGTTTCACGCCCATATCTGCTCTGGAACGGATGTGGTCATGCTAGAACTTGGGCTCTGGTTCTCTGCCGGAGTAGTCCTGCGCAGCATGGGGAGAACGGCTATCCCGAGAATCTCAGAAGTCAAATGCTGGCGAAACCACCTCGCCTGCGATGGTGCCTCGACGAGCTTTCCATCAATGTATGGCACGCCACCTGAAGAGGCGAGATAACTCCGGGGCAGGCTCTGCAACTCAACCCTTGACTGTTGCCTGCGAGCGGGGAACTGGCTGGTGGTGTAGGGTTGTGTGTATGAGGGAAGGGTAGCCAAGGGAAGCAAGGGAAATGGGGAGGGCGACCAGGGGAGGAAGGGGGTGTTGGGGAGGGGTGAGGGGCACCCAGCAAGGGAGGGAGATTCAAATTTGGCCTAGGGTTTGAGCCCCTTCAGTCTTGGGGAGATGGAGGGGTGCTTGGGGAAGGGAAGTGGGTGGTTGGTGGTTGGAGGGTGGCTTGGAGATTGGTGGATTCCACCTTGGGGGTTGGGGGGAATTGAATGAGTGTATGGGGAAGGGAGGATATTAATGAAGAGTGAATGGAGGAGAGAGAAGGGGGGAATTTGAATTTTGGGAGGGGAAGAGAGAGAGAGAGGGAGAAATATCCAGAGAGAGAGAAGAAAACTCCACAAAGGAATTATCTATTATATTGATCATCAAAGGTTACAAATGAGAGAGTGGGGTGGCCTATTTATAAGCACTGGACTTTTCACATTACCAAATTGACCTTGGACAATTGACACAATGACCAGACAGACCAGGGAGGGGCACCCCTAGGCCTAGCCCATTGAATTGGGCCCAATAACCTATCAAACCAACCATATGACAACTAATATAGTTAAATGACTCTCAAACCTAGGTACCAGACTCAAATAAAGGGAAAGTTACATAGTTCATGACTCAAATAAAATATAAAAATTACATGACTAGACTCAAAAAATATGACAAACACAATGGCGCATGTCGACGAACAATCCGAGCCTCGAAAAATGTGGTAGGGCAAGGGATGCCCCCATCACATGTCAATCAGAGCACAAGGAAATTTGACACATAGACAGAGTGCGCAAAAGACAAGAAATAACCAAAGTCTTTATTCATTAATAACCTCAAAGTATAACTTTCATTACATACCCAATTGATTCCTTATACTTAAAAGACGTTTGGACTCAATAAAGAGAAAATTACAATAATAGACGCAATAAAATAGAAAAGACTCGACGTAGATATCTTGGACGGCTTCTACGCTCATCACTCTTGGTCATCCCCATCCGAATGAGTCTCGCTATTAGAATTACCTAAAAAATAGGGGAAAACACTAGGTGAGCGAACGCTTAGTAGGGATTACATCTCAAGATCAAGCTCGCTTCAAGTAAATTACAAGTTGCATGTAATGCAAGTATAGCTAATCCTGAATGTGTAATAATCTTGAGAAGGAATATCAAGAGGTGATAATAGGAGCTAACAAGTTTCAAGATAAATCATGTAAAGTATCAAGAAATATCAAGCCTGTAATTATCAAGTGATGTCCTGAGAATTGGCTATTTAATGTAGCAAGTAAATACCCATTCCGGGCCACGCAAGTCACATCATGTCATGTCAAGTTAAGCACGAGATCTTGGAATGTCATAATCTAGAAAGTCATGCACTCTGGTGCAATACCACACCGTGGTTAATATAGCTCCCATGGGCATAAGTACTTTCGGGTGCTCCTCCCAGGACCAGGCCGGGCCCCATTAATGCCAAGCATTGAATCATGTCAATATTTAAACATCCACTATAGTTTATAGCCAATAGAATTCCAAAGGAATAAGCCATTGTAGGAACATTAAATGTAGATTTCATTGAATATAGATTTCAAGGATAGAATTTTAAGTAAGGATGATATGGCGATAAATCTCACATAAAACCAAGACATTCATGAAATCTGGGTAATTGGCATCCACTCAGGCCACCGCCATATGCAGAAATAGCATCCACTTCGGTGGTCGCCAATTCTGTGAACAGTGTAGGCACGAAGAGATAGCATCACTACAAGTGGTAGCTAATTCAAATTGGCGTCCACTGTCTGGTCACCAATTCCAGATAGAGACAGACTCTCACAGAACACCATAAACAGCGCTCTATGATGGCTAGGACATCATATTTTTTCAGAGTGACATGACAAGACAGTCTCCAGGGTTTTGAGGGTACAATCTGCTTGGCTACCTTATGGGAATCCAAGGCTAGCGGAGACTTATGGAGGCCTTAGTGATCGAAATTCCAATCCGGCGGAAGGAATATCCGGCGGAGGGTCTTTCAATCTCTAAGAATTGAGGTGTAACATGAAACATCGTGAAACATGGACTCCATCTCGGACTTGAGATAAGAGTGCCAAAAGACCCACGGTATAGGTCAAAACCCGATAAAACATGAGAGATAAGAAATCGCGTCCATTTAGACAGGTGCTATATCATGAATTAGCGTCTTCTAACAAAGTCGCTAAATCAATAATTTACCAAAGTTTAATAATATCACAAGGAATTTGTCACGCCCCGAGCGCGGAAGATACCCGGAGATGCGCGACGAGTTTATATCAATCATGTCAATCAGAGTGGTCGTGTATTTGACACAAAGACAGAGATGCGCAAAATAGCAAGATAACCCAATCCTTTATTTCATAATGGATAGACTATTACAAATCCAATACTCTATTTAATAAAAAAGAAAAGAATACATATTTGACTCAAGAAACTAAAGAAAAGACTAGATGACACTTGAGCAGCTCTACCACTTTCACTCTTGACCATTCCCATCCGATTGACTTCCATCGTCGTCGGACTTACCTGAAAAGTAAAAAGGGACAAACGGAATGAGCGAACACTCAGTAGGAAATTATATCTCAAGTACTAGCAAGGGGTTTAAGTAATTACATCTTTCATGAATGCAATAAAGCTATGCATGCTCGCATAAAACGACAAGATAGAGAGAATGTAATATCAAGAAAATAAGATGAACTGAATCTTGAACTTTCAACAAGATACTCAAGATATTCAAGCAAGTACATTTAACGAGTCATGTCAAGAACTTTGGATATCATGTAGCAAGCAAGTAAATTACCCTTTTTCGGGCCACGCATTTCATGTCAAGTCAAGTACGATTCAAGTACAAGATGTGTGTGGAATGTCCAATCAAGCAAGTCAAGTACTCGGTATAATGCCAGATACCTTATCATTTTAACTTCCATGGGCACAAGTACTTTCGGGTGCTCCTCCCAGGACCAGATCGGGCCCTATATGCGCATGCATTTATCATGTATTTTGACATCCACTCTTGTTATAGCCAACATAGAATTTCAATAATCAAGTTTGTAGACACGTACGACAACTTTGATAGAATAGAGTCCAAAATATGACAAAGGACATAGAATGGCGATAATAACGGTATAATCACGATTATCGATGAAACTAGGTGGAATATGGTTCCCTTAACTTGGGTACCATGACCAATCAATATAGACATTCTTTATATAGAATTGAGGTCCACATGAACAGTATATCAAAGGTAAGATACCCTCATTCTTATCATAGAATTGAGGTTTACAAGAATGACATGGTATGGCATGATATCATCATCCCATTAAGAATTTCTTATGATATACTGTTTGTATAATCATAAGGGCCGGTATCCCATGTTTCTTTAGAGTGACATGGCAAAGATCGTGTAATGGTTTTTTAGGGTACAACCAGCTCAGTCGGCCTTGACGGAATCCAAGGCTACGAGGAGTCTTACGGAGGTCTCTATGACTAACTCGCTAGTCCAAAGGAACGGAATGTCCAATGGAGAGCTTGTATGTCAATGAGAATTGAGTGTGATCGATAAAACAATCGTGAAACGTGGGACTAAACTCACGGAATGGAGAATAGTATCGATATATATATTATATAACATATGAAACCATCGGTTAACAGAAACAGTGGAAAATCAGTTTTACAGTAAAGTAACGACTTAAGCAGAGTCGTTTATCAAGTAATTAACGCCTAACAGAAGGGCGTTTATCTATTTTCCATATTTGCAAAATTTCAATATTTCAATAATTTATCTAAAACGCGCCCTGGGCAGGGGCGTTTCTTCACGATTTGACGAATATACTAGAAGGCGTCCTTTTTATTCACAATATTGGACAGGATATAATTAATTTCAGGAATTATCAAAACGCGCCCTGGGCAGGGGCGTTATCATTAAATTCTATTTTGCAGAATATATATTTTTCAGGAATTTAACAGATACGCGCCCTAGGAGGGGGCGTTTCCTTTCAATTCACACCCTATGATGGGGCATTAACAGGTGAAAAATGACTTTGTACAAGTCGTGAATTCAATAAATATCAGAAAGCACGATTTGCATGATAATCAAGGATAACAATCATATAATCTTGATAATAAAATCAGTAGGGTTGAGGACAGAGGATCATGCATTAATGTAATCAGGATTTCATATATAATCAGTTCTTAACATGGTTAATTCATGATTAAGTGAAATTAACGCCTGAGTACAGGGCGTCAAATATTAAATTGACGACCTGGTCAGGGTCGTGTCTTGTAAACTAGCGCCCTTAACAGGGGCGTCTCTTTCAAAATATTTCAGAAAACGCATGGAAACTATAATAACCGTATGCATGACATGCTTATATATATATATCTTGCATTAATTTCATTTGGGCTACAGTAACTTGAGAAAACCTACCTTAATATGATTGAGCTGACGAAGGGTTTGAAAGATCTGAAACTTCCACTGCAACCAATCAACCGCAGTAGCAGCAGGAGGAAGAAAATCCTTTTAAGAAGGAGTTCATTTTCGATGAAGAACACCTGTTCTTGGTTTTGTCAATTTTGCTGTAGATCCTACAGGAAAGAAGAAACATATATTAGTTTCTTCAACTACCTAACGAGAGGATAAGGAAGAAAGAACATTACCTGGTTCTTTCGTAGGAGCTTCCCGACCTGTAAGAAGGAACATAAGATGAAGAATCATTAGTTCTTCATGTAACCGAAGCAGATAACAAAAGGAATTAGAATAACATATGTTCTTCACGTACCGTGCAGCAGTCGTCCGTCCAAATAGATTTAGGGCTGGATCGAACAGTTTATTTATAGGATTTTGGAAATTCTATTAGGGTTAGTGATTGTGTGGAAGTAATACTTCCATGATAGAGTCATTACCACGTTTGAACTCATTCTAATGCTTATCAATTACCCTGGATAAGATCTCGATTCGAACGGGACTGGAATGGAATTGACGACTTCGGTCAGGGCGTCGATTCTTGAATTGACGACCTGGTTCAGGTCGTTTCTTAAGAAGCGCCTTGTATCAGGGCGTTCCTTATTTTAAAACACGCCCAAGATAGGGGCGTTTCTTGGCCTTGCCCTTTTTGACGTTGGAATTTGACACCGTGTGGTCAGGGCGTCACTTATTAAATAACGCCTTATCTAGAGGCGTTTCTAATTTAAATAGCGCCTTTATCCGAGGCGTTATTTTATATTATTTTATTTATCTATTTATTTGATTTATTTTAAAATCTTTATTATTATTAATATTTTATCAGGGTTGCTACACCCTCCCCCACTTAAAAGAATTTGGTCCCCAAATTCAATTGCATAATATGTATATACGTGGAGAGTGTAGATCATATACCTCTTAGAATAACTCGGGAAATCGTTTCTTCATAGATTCCTCGGTCTCCCATGTTGCTTCATGTTCAGAATTCTTGTTCCATTGCACCTTGAGCATGGGAATAACCTTAATCCTTAGAGCTTGTATTTCACGATCTAAGATCTTCATAGGCTTCTGTTCATATGTGAGATCTTTCTGGATCACCAGATCTCCATGTTCAATAATATGAGATGGATCGTGTACATACTTCTTCAACATAGATATGTGAAATACATTATGTACTTCGGACAATTGAGGAGGCAATGCGATGCGATAAGCAACTTCGCCAACTCTTTCGAGTATCTCAAAAGGTCCGATGAATCTTGGCGTAAGCTTGCCCTTAACACCAAATCTTCGTATGCCACGTCCAGGCGATATTTTAAGAAATACATGATCTCCAACCTGGAATTCAAGATCTCTTCTTCTTGTATCAGCATAAGCCTTTTGTCTTGTCTGAGCAACTTGCAATCTTTCTCTGATTACTTGTATCTTCTCAGTTGTATCCCTTACCATGTCTGGACCTAACAGTTGTTTCTCTCCAACTTCGTTCCAGCATAAAGGTGATCGGCAACTCCTTCCATATAAAGCTTCGAAAGGTGCCATTTGGATACTAGCTTGGTAGCTATTATTATATGCAAATTCCACTAGTGGCAAATGTTCATGCCAGCTTCCACCAAAGTCAATGATGCAAGCTCTTAGCATATCCTCAACAACTTGATTAGCTCTCTCGGTCTGACCATCCGTTTGTGGGTGAAAAGCAGTACTAAAGTTGAGCCTTGTTCCCAACGAATGTTGTAATCCCTTCCAAAAATGAGAAGTGAAACGGGGATCTCTATCAGACACGATTGAGACAGGTATACCATGCAACCGGACTATTTCTTTGATGTATAGTGCAGCTAGCACATCAATTAACCATCGGCTTTTTATTGGCAAGAAGTGTGCCGATTTAGTTAATCGGTCAATGATAACCCAGATTCCATCATGTCCTCCTTTAGATTTAGACAAACCCATGATAAAGTCCATACCAATATCCTCCCACTTCCACTTAGGAATATCTAAAGGATGAAGTTTACCAGCAGGCTTTTGGTGTTCCGCCTTGACTTGTTGGCATGTGAGACAGCGTGATACATAGTCCGCTATTTCTCTTTTCATATTAGGCCACCAAAAGTTCCTCTTTACATCTTGGTACATTTTGGTTGATCCTGGATGGATAGTGTACCTTGATCTGTGAGCTTCATCTAAGATCTTCTTCTTTAATTCTGGGCAATCTGGTATACAAGTTCTGTCTTTGAACAATAATCTTCCATCAGAAGTTAGTTGAAAATCAGATTGTCCTTCTAATTTGTCTTTGATTTCCACTAATATAGGATCATCATCCTGAAGTGCTTGTATCTCAGATAATAAATCTGACTGTATGCTTACATGAGATAATGTGACAAATTTGGCTTCCTTATCCAAGCTTATATTGAGCTCGGAGAATTGTTCTAGCAACCTCCATTCTTGTATCATAAAATTGGCTATCATTGCTCTCGGCTTTCGACTAAGGGCATCAGCAACATAATTACCCTTTCCAGGATGATATTGTATATTGAAGTCGAAGTCCTTGAGATATTCCAGCCAGCGTCTTTGTCTCATGTTTAGCTCCTTTTGTGAAAATAGATATTTGAGACTTTTGTGATCGGAGTATACAGTAAACTACACTCCATATAAGTAGTGTCTCCATATCTTTAGGGCAAATACCACCGCGGCCAGTTCTAAGTCATGGACGGGGTAATTCTCCTCATGCTTCTTCAGTTGACGTGAAGAGTATGCTATGACCTTTCCTTGTTGCATTAGGACACATCCGAGGCCAATGCCAGAAGCATCTGTGTAGACCTCGAATTTCTCTTCTTCTATTGGTAGAGCTAATACCGAAGCTGTAGTGAGATGATCCTTGAGAGTTTGGAAACTTCTTTCACATTCCTCACTGCATTCATATCGGATCTCCTTACGAGTTAATCTTGTAAGTGGTACGGCGATCTTAGAGAAATCTTTGATGAATCGCCGATAATAGCCAGCAAGACCTAAGAAACTTCTGATCTCGCTAGCATTGGTTGGTCTTTCCCAGTTTCTAACAGCTTCAACCTTTGACGGATCTACAGATAAACCGTCCTTTGATATGACATGTCCGAGAAAAGCCACTTCTTCAAGCCAGAACTCGCATTTGCTGAGTTTTGCATATAATTGATTTGTCCTCAAGACTTGCAATGCAATCCTCAAATGCTTTTCATGTTCTTCCTTAGTCTTGGAATATATCAATATATCATCAATGAAGACTACTATGAATTGATCCAAGTAAGGCCTGAATATGCTATTCATTAACTGCATAAAGGCAGCAGGGGCATTTGTTAGTCCAAAAGGCATAACAACAAATTCGTAATGGCCATACCTGCTTCTGAACGCAGTCTTATGAATATCTTCATCCTTGATTCTTAACTGATGATATCCCGACCTGAGAGAAATTTTGGAAAAATATTTGGATCCTGAAATCTGATCAAATAACTCATCGATTCTCGGCAGTGGATACTTGTTCTTGATAGTGAGATGATTCAATTGTCGATAGTCGATGCACAATCTCATGGATCCGTCCTTCTTCTTCACAAATAAGACTGGTGCTCCCCACGGGGAAGTACTTGGTCTAATAAACCCTTTTCGAATTAGTTCCATCAACTGCTCCTTCAACTCTTTGAGTTCCGCAGGGAACATTCTATAGGGTGCCTTTGAAACTGGACCAGCACCACGGACTAAGTCAATGGTGAAGGCCACTTCTCTTTGAGGGGGTAATCCCGGCAAATCTTCCGGAAATACATCTGGAAATTCTTGCACTACCTGAATGTCTTCTATCTTGGTTTTCTTAGCTTCTTTAACAGTGACAAAAGCAAGGAAGGATACGCATCCTTTCCTGACGAGCTTGCTAGCTCGGAGAGCCGAAATAAGAGGGGAATTGCTCTGACTCTTGGGGCGAGTAAATACTAATTCTGGAATATCTTTGAAAGTAATTTGGCTATTGCGGCAATCAACCGTTGCCTGGTATTTGGATAACCAGTCCGCTCCCAGTATAACATCATACTCCTTTAGATCGAGGCATATGAGATCTATAGGTAAATTCCTACCTTGAACCATTACCTCACAGTTTTGGTAGTGATGAGTAATATCATTTTCACTTCCAAGAGGAGTAGTTAGAACTATTTTTATCCATTCTGGTTCTAATGGTAACGGATCGGTAAACTTCTTAGAAATAAAGGAATGCGATGCACCCGTATCAAATAAGACATAAGCACTTTTGGAACAAATTTTCAATGTACCTTCCACTAATCCGCCTTCTTCTTCTTGTTCGGTCTTCTGGATTGCATGAAGACGAGCATTCTTCGTCACCGGACGTTTACCGTCACCGGCTTGGTCATTCATTAATGGACAATCGGGAATCCGATGTTCGCGACTCCCACAACGGAGGCAAGCTCCTAATTTCCTCCAGCATTCTTCGGTCTTGTGACCAACCTTGTCACAATGCTTGCACACTACGTTTGAAGGTGTAGTGGTGATAGAGAAGGGCTTGGTCTTCTTGAATTTTTGATCTTGAGAGGAAGGACCTCCATTACTAGGCCTCTTCTTAAAGTTGGGTTTAAAAGAACCCGAACCTGTGACTTGCTCCTTCTTATCTTTTCCACGGATCCTATCAGATAGTTCCGTGGCATCTTCAAGTAATTGAGCTCGGCGCACTATTTCAGAATAAACTTGGATGTCCATAGGCGCCAGTTGAGTAATATAGTGGGGCCTAAGCCCATTAAGAAATCTACGAGCTTTCATCTTCTCCGTGCTAATAAGATGCTTAGCATATCTAGACAACCTGGAGAACTGAGCTTCATAATCTGCTAATGATAAAGATCGTTGCTTTAATGCAGTGAATTATGCAGCCTTCTTTTCTTGGACTCGGTCCGAGAAATATTTAGCATTGAAGTATTCCACAAATTCTTCCCATGTTACTTGAGTAGGATCGATGGTTGCTTCAATAGACTCCCACCAGCATCTAGCATCTTTCTCTAACTGGAAGGTAGCTAATAGAACTTTGTCCTGATCCGTGCATTGCATGACACGGAATATGCGTTCGGTTTCCCGAACCCAATGCTCGGCATCGTCCGGATCGGTCGATCCTATGAACTTCGGGGGATTCATGTTCTTAAATGTTTGGTGTAAGCTTCCAGCTCGTGGAGCACCACCTTGTGCTACCTGTTGTAGCACTTGAGCCATCCCTTGGAGGGTACGCTGCATGTTGCGCCATTGAGCACGTTCGGCAGCCATTATCCTACAATTACAATAACTATGTTAGTATTATATCACTGTGATCTTATTAAAAGACTCATTGACTCTTAACCCTTGGTTCTACCCAATCTCACTTGGTTAAACGTTCGACTTATCCTTGGACTTGGGTTTTTCCTAGGAATTGAATACCTTAGGCTCTGATACCACAAAAACTGTCACGCCCCGAGCGCGGAAGATACCCGGAGATGCGCGACGAGTTTATATCAATCATGTCAATCAGAGTGGTCGTGTATTTGACACAAAGACAGAGGTGCGCAAAATAGAAAGATAACCCAATCCTTTATTTCATAATGGATAGACTATTACAAATCCAATACTCTATTTAATAAAAAAGAAAAGAATACATATTTGACTCAAGAAACTAAAGAAAAGACTAGATGACACTTGAGCAGCTCTACCACTTTCACTCTTGACCATTCCCATCCGATTGACTTCCATCGTCGTCGGACTTACCTGAAAAGTAAAAAGGGACAAACGGAATGAGCGAACGCTCAGTAGGAAATTATATCTCAAGTACTAGCAAGGGGTTTAAGTAATTACATCTTTCTTGAATGCAATAAAGCTATGCATGCTCGCATAAAACGACAAGATAGAGAGAATGTAATATCAAGGAAATAAGATGAACTGAATCATGAACTTTCAACAAGATACTCAAGATATTCAAGCAAGTACATTTAACGAGTCATGTCAAGAACTTTGGCTATCATGTAGCAAGCAAGTAAATTACCCTTTTTCGGGCCACGCATTTTATGTCAAGTCAAGTACGATTCAAGTACAAGATGTGTGTGGAATGTCCAATCAAGCAAGTCAAGTACTCGGTATAATGCCAGATACCTTATCATTTTAACTCCCATGGGCACAAGTACTTTCGGGTGCTCCTCCCAGGACCAGATTGGGCCCTATATGCGCAGGCATTTATCATGTATTTTGACATCCACTCTTGTTTATAGCCAACATAGAATTTCAATAATCAAGCTTGTAGACACGTACGACAACTTTGATAGAATAGAGTCCAAAATATGACAAAGGACATAGAATGGCGATAATAACGGTATAATCACGATTATCGATGAAACTAGGTAGAATATGGTTCCCTTAACTTGGGTACCATGACCAATCAATATAGACATTCTTTATATAGAATTGAGGTCCACATGAACAGTATATCAAAGGTAAGATACCCTCATTCTTATCATAGAATTGAGGTTTACAAGAATGACATGGTATGGCATGATATCATCATCCCATTAAGAATTTCTTATGATATACTCTTTGTATAATCATAAGGGCCGGTATCCCATGTTTCTTTAGAGTGACATGGCAAAGATCGTGTAATGGGTTTTTAGGGTACAACCAGCTCAGTCGGCCTTGAGGGAATCCAAGGCTACGAGGAGTCTTACGGAGGTCTCTATGACTAACTTGCTAGTCCAAAGGAACGGAATGTCCAATGGAGAGCTTGTATGTCAATGAGAATTGAGCGTGATTGATAAAACAATCGTGAAACGTGGGACTAAACTCACGGAATGGAGAATAGTGCTGATATATATATTATATAACATATGAAACCATCGGTTAACAGAAACAGTGGAAAATCAGTTTTACAGTAAAGTAACGACTTAAGCAGAGTCGTTTATCAAGTAATTAACGCCTAACAGAAGGGCGTTTATCTATTTTCCATATTTGCAAAATTTCAATATTTCAATAATTTATCTAAAACGCGCCTTGGGCAGGGGCGTTTCTTCACGATTTGACGACTATACCAGAAGGCGTCCTTTTTATTCACAATATTGGACAGGATATAATTAATTTCAGGAATTATCAAAAACGCGCCCTGGGCAGGGGCGTTATCATTAAATTCTATTTTGCAGAATATATATTTTTTAGGAATTTAACAGATACGCGCCCTAGGAGGGGGCGTTTCCTTTCAATTCACGCCCTATGATGGGGCGTTAACAGGTGAAAAACGACTTTGTACAGGTCGTGAATTCAATAAATATCAGAAAGCATGATTGGCACGATAATCAAGGATAACAATCATATAATCTTGATAATAAAATTAGTAGGGTTGAGGACAGAGGATCATGCATTAATGTAATCAGGATTTCATATATAATCAGTTCTTAACATGGTTAATTCATGATTAAGTGAAATTAACGCCTGAGTACAGGGCGTCAAATATTAAATTGACGACCTGGTCAGGGTCGTGTCTTGTAAATTAGCGCCCTTGACAGGGGCGTCTCTTTCAAAATATTTCAGAAAACGCATGGAAACTATAACAACCGTATGCATGACATGCTTATATATATATATATCTTGCATTAATTTCATTTGGGCTACAGTAACTTGAGAAAACCTACCTTAATATGATTGAGCTGACGAAGGGTTTGAAAGATCTAAAACTTCCACTGCAACCAATCAACCGCAGTAGCAGCAGGAGGAAGAAAATCCATTTAAGAAGGAGTTCGTTTTCGATGAAGAACACCTGTTCTTGGTTTTGTCAATTTTGCTGTAGATCCTACAGGAAAGAAGAAACATATATTAGTTTCTTCAACTACCTAACGAGAGGATAAGGAAGAAAGAACATTACCTGGTTCTTTCGTAGGAGCTTCCCGACCTGTAAGAAGGAACATAAGATGAAGAATCATTAGTTCTTCATGTAACCGAAGCAGATAACAAAAGGAATTAGAAGAACATATGTTCTTCACGTACCGTGCAGCAGTCGTCCGTCCAAATATATTTAGGGTTGGATCGAATAGTTTATTTATAGGATTTTGGAAATCCTATTAGGGTTAGTGATTGTGTGGAAGTAATACTTCCATGATAGAGTCATTACCACGTTTGAACTCTTTCTAATGCTTATCAATTACCCTGGATAAGATCTGGATTCGAACGGGACTGGAATGGAATTAACGACTTCGGTCAGGGCGTCGATTCTTGAATTGACGACCTGGTTCAGGTCGTTTCTTAAGAAGCGCCTTGTATCAGGGCGTTCCTTATTTTAAAACACGCCCAAGATAGGGGCGTTTCTTGGCCTTGCCCTTTTTGACGTTGGAATTTGACACCGTGTGGTCAGGGCGTCACTTATTAAATAACGCCTTATCTAGAGGCGTTTCTAATTTAAATAGCGCCTTTATCCGAGGCGTTATTTTATATTGTTTTATTTATCTATTTATTTGATTTATTTTAAAATCTTTATTATTATTAATATTTTATCAGGGTTACTACAGAATTGGCGTCCTTTCGAGAGGGCATCATATCGTAAATAGCGTCCAAGTTATGGACGTCAATTCAGAATTTTTAGAATTAATGTACTTTTTAACTAATTAATAGGAATCTATGTTTCTGTACAGAGGCGCTATTTCAAGAATGAACGTCTGTTCAAACAGATGCCAAATCTTTTCGGTGTACAAACCGAAAAGCATCGGGCAGATACGTTTCTAGGCATAAACCACTATTCATTTCTTTCAATTTAGCATGAACAATAGCCTTTTGATGTTTACAGGGATTTTCAGATAACTAGATACATGGACTGGTAGAGAAAAATATGAGGATTCCAGAAACATGCTCATGCAGAAATATTAACACCAGGTTCCATAGTTATTAAATTTTAAACATGGGTTAATTATTAAATGCTCTATAAGAAATAGCGACAGGATCATGGTCACCCATTAATTTTCGTCCAGAAGACTGATGCTAATCCAAGAATTAGTGACCACTGCTCTGGTCGCTATTTTCACATGCAGTAGATGACTATAAATCTACGTAAAACTTAAGAATAATGATCATGGATTCACGGGGTAGAGATGGTAACAGATAGTTTATGCATGCACTGCCTTCTCACTATTATATTGGGTCTAGATCCTTGAGATAACCTACCTTGTTTGGTTGATGACAAGGGGAACAGAGGGTAGTAGAGAGACAGGGAAGAAGATGCAACTACAGTAGTAATCTGCAGTAGTCGGAAGCAGTAGCCTACGCTCGAAATAGCAAAGGAAGAAGAAGATCTTCCTTACGTTCATGGCAGCAGGATGTAGGAGGAAGAAGAACAGCAAGACGACGAGGAAGCAGAACATTGACGCACTATCACGAACAGCAGCAGCAAAAGATGTTTCTGCGTTCGATCAAGGGTCTTATTTATAAGGAGTTTTGAGCTCTAAGAGTCCTATACGTGCCAAGTATCCTAGTGGGAATTAAATTTCTACGTAAGAATCCTAAAAGGTTTTATACTTTCCATGCTAATCCTCCTCTTACTATATCCTCAACTGTTTTCTTCATTTTGATCAAAACCCTAACTCTCATGCAGGCATCCTTCGAACGTGATAAGTCTTTTGTGTAAACCCAAAACCCTTATTCTTAATTGTATTTGTTCATATGTCCTTAGGCCCTATCTGTCACGTCCCGAGATATATGTACAACGGAAGTAATATCGGGGACATGAACAGCTGGCAAGATAAGCCACTCGCAATAAAGATAATCAGAGCACTAAACATTCACACATAAAGAGGAATGTACAAGAATGGACAAAACTAACTTTTATTGATGATAAGCAAAAGTTTACATAATGTTGACTCTTGACTCATTTAACATTAATATTCTCTAGACTCAAGAAATATGAAAATTGCATCATGACTCAGGACTAATTGTAAAGACTCATGTCTACGGCTTCACTCGTGTATCATTCACTCTCATCCTCTGATCCGCTACTTGAGTAATCCGAATCCGACTTGCTAGAATTTTCTGAAAAGGATTGAAAAATAGGGAATGAGCACACTTGCTCAATAGGTATCTTCGTATCAACATGAAGATAATATTTAAGTAATTAGCATTTTAGCTCTAGAAAGTAAGATAAAAGAAAAAGGTGATAAATCATGCATATAAAACCAAAGTAACACAAATAAGATCATGTGATCAAGATAAGAGATTTGAGATGATATAAGAGCATGAGTAAGCAAGAATGTAATGTGGCCTTTCACGAACGAGAATGCACTTGCATGTAACGAGAATGCACTTTTCACTTTTCACAACCATAAATGCTATGCACTAGAATGTCATGTAACAAGCATGCAACAATTTCATGATGAGCCTCGTGGATTTCACCCGTTTATAAAAAAAATACTCCCGACGCAATGTGACGCCAATGTTTATCATACCCTATGGAGTTTGTAGTATGTTTTCGACAATCAGCCGAGGGGGCTAGTGTCGAGCCCTTGGACACAATCAGTGCCCGATCTACATCTTCACGTTATAAATCAAGCAACTACCATGAGATATAACAATAAAGTATGGCCAGTAATGTAACAATTCAAACAATAAGCCCATGATAACAAGATCAAGGTAAGAACATACTAAATATGATCATGAGAGTTCAAAGACCGAATTAAGGACAAGGTCACGCCACGGAAGGAATCCGGCAGCATAACGGTACATTCATTAACTTCCATAATTTAATTAATAGCTTATTGAGCAAAGTGTTAGATTCTAGACAATCAATAGACCATCTAGGAATATAGGAAAAGCAACCCTTGGGTCAAACCCCGGGTTAAGAACACTGGACCATAAGACGGTCTTTTCTGGACCGTTTCTTGAAATAGTGGTCACAGCCTGGCCGCAATATGAAAGTAGTGGTCCTGGGATGACCACAATCATGACAGAGTCGACGTCAGAGAAGGAAAGAGTTGACGCATTTGAATACTGGAACAAGATTACGGTCACGGGATGGCTGCTACCAGAAGGTGGCAGTCTCCTAAGGGCCACTATCTATCAAGAGTATAGAAAAATGCCGGTAAGATAGGTGCTTTCTAATCCATTGGGCTTTTAAGGTACAACTAGCTCAACGTATTAGTGGGAATCCTAGGCTCGCAGAGACTTACGGAGGCCTTGAAACAAGATCACCTAGTCTGATAGAAGGAATATCCAGCGGAGAGGTTCACAAGTCCAATAGAGTGTGCCTATCATGTGCAAAGTGTAGCTAATGACATCGTACCAGAATACGTCCCATGTACTTAAGAAAGACTCATAGATGAAAGAGAATCGTGTAGAAAACAACGATCAAACCATCAATAAAACATGTCCACAAAGCATGTGAAATATAGTTTAATACAAAATTATATGATTTTGGCATGAAATTAGCATAAGATTAAAGTAAGTTCTTAAAGCATGTAAGTCATGAAACCTAGCATGATAGCTGCACAATATAACCATTAACATGAATCCTGGGTCATAACTAGGAATACGACCTAATTACTTGGGCTTAACATATAATTAATAGGGCTAATCTATAATCTATTTGGAGTTAACAAAGTGCAGAAACCAGAATGCAAATAGCAGTCAAATGAGGACCACATACTGATGCTGGCGGTCAGTCGCAAGGCCGCTATCTGATTATAGCGGTCTTAGGGAGACCATTTCTATCTATGTCAGACAAAAATGAAAACCGAGGTACAAGGCTAATCTAGGGCAAACTAAGCATGGTAAACATGCTGGGCTGAGATAGGAAACATGCTATGACAAATTTAAATCATGGAAAAACATGGGTTTGCATGAACTAAGCCAAACTTTTCATCTTTCCTTCTTAAGGTGCAAGGATAACATGCTATGAAAACTATACATGCGCAGTCATAGGAAAACATAAAATACTCTATGTATAATGCATGAAATCATGAGAGAATTGAGGGCTTTTAATCCTAACTTGATATTTTAGTCGTTCATGAGATAACCTACCTCTAGGTTGGGCTTGAAACTTCGAATTTCTAACTGGAAGAAGACCATAGTTTCTGCACGACCTGCGTGAAAACACCAACTTCTAGTGGCTCTATCTCCTTTTTCTCTCGTCCTAAATTCATAAAATTTGGAGGGTGAGGAGAAGATATAAAGAGGAACAATAAACTCTAAAGGACAGACATAAAATTACCTCTGCTAGGGATTCTAATACTCGAATCTTTCTCAGACGGACACACTAGTTCCTGTGCGTGTTGCAGTGAACTAGCAACTTGTAGAGCTTCTAACTTTCCAACGTGTTAACTTCCTAGCACGAGATTCGGAGGGATGTTAGAAAAAACTAAGGAGAATAAAATCCTCTAAAAGACTAACCTGAGATAACGTCTCCTTACCATCGAAATATGCGAGCCAAAAGTAAGGTTCACGCAGGTCGATGTTCAAGCCTACTTATAGAGTTTGCGTTAGGGCTGAGCATTAAATCGAACCTAGAGTCCTATTCTTGGAGTAGGATGGATCCCCAAGAGTTCTAGACAAGTTTATATGCCAGGTAGCTTTGAATCATAAAGATTAGGATGGGAAAAATCCCATTTTTCTACGTTTCTAAGAGTCCCATTTTTGAAGTGAAGTAGCGGTCCTCTCTAGACCGCCTCCATCAAGTAGTGGTCTCGTGATAGACCGCCACAAGCTAGGGCGCTAGAATTTGAATTAAATTCAAATTCCCTCTTATAATTCTCTATATTTATCCTATTTTAAATTAGGAAATTATCCTAATGACGTTTCTAGTAATGGACTTGGGCCTATAGGTCTTAGAATTAAACTTTTGGGCCCGATTTCAGTGGGCCTAATTAATTGGTTCTTATTTGGGCTTTCATATTAATTTATTTAACCCAAAATTCATTTAATAACCCATTAGCCCTTTTTAAATGCTTAATAATTCATTTTAATTTGAGAAACAATTTCTAGATAAATTCCAAAAAAATATTAGAAAAATCTGGGGTGTTACACTATTGTAAGGCCCATTTGGCTAAGCCCATCCATTTAACTATGTGGGTTGGGCTATGTGGGTTTGGGTTATTGACTAAGGTAGTAATTGGCTTTGGGTTTTATTATTTCAACTTATTCTTAGTCTATTAAATATTATACATACATATATATGTATATTTTATTCGGGGTGCTACACCCTCCCCCACTTAAAAGAATTTGGTCCCCAAATTCAATTGCATAGATTGATAGAGGGTGTAGATTACTTACTATTGGAATAAGTCGAGGAATCTCCTTCGCATAGACTCTTCGGTTTCCCATGTTGCCTCGTGTTCGAAAGTTTTGTTCCATTGGACCTTCACCATGGGAATAGTCTTGTTCCTCAATACATGATCCTCTTGATGAAGGATCTGTTAGAATGTATGGGGTGCAAGGCACGGATTCAGAGGGGTGGTGAATGAATCCCCTTTCAGAATTTTGCCAAAATTAAAAATGTAGCTAGAAATCGTGGGGAAGATAAATCAATTTAGCTAGGCTAGACTGTTAGCGCAGTAAGAGTGATATAGAAGGGGGGGATGAATAGATCACTCCCAATTTGTAGAAACTTAGGCGAAAAATAAATTCTACTGCTAACGCACCTCCTTAACCCGTACACAGAGAAATGTAAATGAGAATGAAGAACTGATTACATGGAAGCAAAGAGACAAGCAGATGAAGAGCGCAGATAACAATAGCAAACCACAGAGGAGGCACTCGATTTTTAGGTGGTTCGATTGCAGTCCGCAATCTACATCCACCCCTCACTCCAACTAGAATGAGGATTCCACTAGACAATGCTAGGTCAATGCAGACTCAGTCTGCGAACAACATGCTGCCACACAGCTTGAACACCCAAGGGAAACAAATCCCTCAACCAAGCTCTGCTACCCACAGAACTTGAAACCTGTTCTAGCTCCCAGCTAGAACACAACCGGAGAATCCTCTCCCTTCCTCCACACACCGGAGGGAAACTGTTAATGACAACCAGTCACTAACACCACCAGAGATCACCGATCTCTCTTCCTCTACAACTCAGAGGGAAACTGGAGTAATACTCCCTTCCTCCACACACCGGAGGGAAACCAATTCAAATCAGAAGGATGAACAAAATGAAACGAAAACAAAGTAGAAACAAAAACCAATGAAGAAGAAATCAGTTCTGAAATCCAATACAAATGTAGCTTCAAATGAAGCAATTCATCAATCCACACACACTGCTCTCTCTCTCGAACAAACTCCTCTCAGATCTGGAACTCTCTGCTCTTTTTCTTTTCTGGATCGTGCAAACTCTCACCAATGGCTTCTGCTTTTTCTTTTTCACGATCAGTCTTCTACTGAAGGATGAAGCTCTATATTTATAGCAGACATTGGCGTGTGGCTGTCAGGTTCCCGCCCATGCACTTTTTGCCAGATCATTTGAATTTTGACCACATGTCAGCATCCTGACTAGGTTGCCATCCACGTGTCATGCGCATGTTGTCTTGGATCACGTGCCAGGTGCCAACCTCGGTTCAAGTGCCCAATCATCAGCCTGAATCGCCTGCAGACAGATAGAAGTAATGTATGTACTTAGTCAGTTCAGGCTATTAACTTGAATGTATATACTTCAGAAACACAACTGAGTAAGTGTGTACAGCGTGAGAGAGTGTACAGACTTACTGAATAAAACGCATGTGAAGGTAGTGTATAGACTTATGAACAATGCATATGAAGGCAGTGTATAGACATGTGAACAATGCATATGAAGGCAGTGTATAGACTTATGAACAATGCATATGAAGGCAGTGTATAGACATGTGAACAATGCATATGAAGGCAGTGTATAGACATGTGATGAATGCATATGAAGGCTGTGTGTAGACTTATGAAGAACACAGCAAACAAGCCTTACTAATGTGTACACTTTACATAGCCCAGCCACTGTGTAGACTTCACGAAGCCTCACCAGTGTACAGGCTTGGAAAGAGTGTGCTGTGAGCATTGAAGACTCAAGTTATAACACCAGAATGTATAGGGTTGTGGTCGGATAACCCAATGTGTAGACTTGATGGATAGGCTCATGAAAGGCAGTGTATATACATGTGATGAACAATGCAAACGAGCCTTACCAAAGTGTAAACTTAACAAAGCTTCAGCCACTGTATAGACTTCATGATGCCTAAATAGTGTACAGACTTGGAACCTGTGTGAGACTCTTAATAAGACTGTGAGCTGTGTGTAGACTTGATGCTCAACGGAGATGTATAGACTTCGACAAACTTGAGCCAGTGTATAGACTATGCCAAGGTGAGACGATGCATTAGACACTCGGTAGTACATACTTGGAAAGTTCTGTATGAGACGATCGGCTGTTGAACCGATGTACAGACTCTGGATGTGAAGACAGTCTGTATAGACTTGAATCACTTGAAGCGATGTACATACTAGATGAAGCTCAAGCACTGTACAGACTTGTGAAGACTTCAGCGTTGTACAGACTTGGTGAAGCTCAAGCAGTGTATGGACTTGTGAAGGCTTCAACATTGTACAGACTTGGTGAAGCTCAAGTGAATGTATAGACTTGATGAACCACTGTGGATGTGTGGACTTGAGCGAATGAAGCCGATGTATAGACTTGCCTAAGACGCAGCATGAGACGCTGGCTGAGACGGACGCTGTACAGACTTTGAAGACTTTGAACGTTTGAGCAGCATGCAATGTACACACTTAGTGATGTACAGACTTCGCCAGGGAAGCGTAGGGAAATGTTGAGTGTATGGACTTGGCCAAGCGTAGGAACAGATGAGGAGTGTACAGACTTGGCGTTGTATAGACTTTGCCCAAGGAACCGAATGTATAGACTTTGCCACAGTCTGATGTACATGCTTTGCAGAAGTGAACGAGCCAATGTATAGACTTCAAAAGAAGCAGTCCGATGTACAGACTTCAAGGATTCTAGACAACGGACGCTGTACAGACTTGGACTCAAGGAATGTATATACTTAGCATGAAGACTGCCAGTCTATGTATAGACTTTGCTGAAGCTATCTCTGAAGCAATGTTCAGACTTTGTGCAATGTATGTACTTTAGTGTGTGCGAGCCTGTTGACAAGCAATGTGTAGACTTTGATTGTGTAAAGCAGGCGATGTACAGACTATGCAAACATGACACTGGGCGATGTATAGACTTACACTATCGGGTGTTTAGACATCAAGAGAATGCAACAGCCAGTGTATAGACATTAAGCTTGACACTCCAATGTATAGAGTTGAAGATTGGAAGGATGTATAGGGTTGAGCTGAACTGACTTTGGCAAAGTGCAGACTTAACAGGTCGGGCAGTGTACAGACTTAGAGTTTTAATACCAGTGTGTAGACTTCAGTTAGAAGGTGCCCGATGTACAGACTTGAAGAAGTTATGCCAATGTACAGACTCAATAGACCAAGCTGGTGTATAGACTTTGGTACCCAGACAAACAATGTACAGATGAGTCGACGTATCAGCGAGGGTGGGTCGACCCACTGCTGTCTATACTAACTAGGCAGAGTGTAGATAGAATCATGATAGCATGCTTATCTGACAACCAAATGAACTGTACTCACTCACATGATGAAACAGCATTAATCTAGAGATAGAAGATTGATTTATAGTGTGAGACATCATCAAAACTATAGCGATGCAACAATCTCCCCCTTTTTGATGATGACAACACTATGAATCAAGCAATATCAAGGTTCAACTAGAAATTTATATCAGCTGCAACAAACATATTAAATTCAAGGCATGCTCATGCAGATGAATTAACATTCCCTACAACACACTCTCATCTCCCCCACAACTCATAACCAAATCTTCTCCGAAGCAACATGACTCCCCCAAAGCTCAAGACAAATCCAAGACTCACTGATATTGCAGAACTTCTCACTGATATTGCAAACTTCTCTCCCCCTTTGACATCAGCAAAAAGAACTACATAATGTATGACAGTACTGGAAACATGAGGACTAAGGGCAGTAAGTTCTTAGTGTAGAAATTCACGAATAGGTCTTAAGAGAATAAGTGAGTTTCTAATCTCAAGAGAAGATTCTTTAAACTCTAGTACACAATAGAGAAGTAGAATGATTGACAAGTTTATCAGCATACATAGTGGATGATTTAGAGCAGGAGTTCACAAGTATGGTCAGATATAGCTGATCATTCAACTATCCCACAAGACAGCAAGAGACGAAATCAGAGAGGTGTTCTCAAGGTATTGAAGACAAGCAATCCATTAGTTGCATAACAACAAGGAATTTTTGTTGGAGATGATTTTCAAGAAGATCAATGAGTAAGTTGGTAGTTCACTCCTTTGACATTAGAGAGACACCTTGATTAGAGGCCTGAATCTCCAGTTACTCAGAGTGAGTACCTCATTACTTCCCTTTTTTTATTATTAGGGAACAGAGATAGTAACTGTGGATTTTGACATGAGGAAACACCTTGATTAGAGGTCAGAGTCCCCAGTTACTCACCAGCAAGCCACCATTACTCTGTCATGTCTTTTCATTCATTTTAATCATTTGACACCTCATGACATGGGAGAAATATTCATTTCATTGATGAAGCTCCCAGTTTCTCAGTGATCAAAACAGAACATTTTTGTTCAGTTAAGCCCTTGTGTTAAAGAGATAGAATGATTGAAAACAATACCAAAAAGGACTATTTCTTGAATTGAGTCTTGAAGTCTAGATTTCAAGTTGATTGGGTCAGATAACAAGACATACAAGTTTTTGGCCTGAACCAGAATCAATGATAATGTAGGAAGATATACTTTATGCAATTAGTCCAGATCTCTGAAGAAGTACTAAAGAAAAGATTCTAATCTAGAGATTAGAGTCACTGACTTATAGACTTAAGAGATAAGTGACACTCTACTGTCTGAGAGAACCACTCTAGATCAGTCATGCAAGACCAGCAAAGTTACACATCTGGACACCCCTTTTGAATCTGTCAAAGAACTTCTCTTCTCACATCACAACTCAGCTCCCCCTAAGACATAGCATTCCTCAATAAAACATTCCAGCATAAACTCAAGGCTTCCCCTTACTCAGAGTATTCCTGAAAGCTAACCAGTAAGTATTCTGAACTCCCCCTTAAACCAGCAAGAAAGAAGGCTAAACATCTGACAAAAACAACTCCCCCTCACAACAAGAACATGCTTCATAATTAAGACAATTTGTATAAGCCTAATTCTCTTCTCAATGTGGTGAATTTTTCATTATCCAGAGGTTTTGTGAATATGTCAGCAATCTGATTATCTGTGCCTACATGAATCAGTTCAAAATTATTCTTAGACACCTCATCTCTTATAAAATGATGTCTTATCTCTATGTGTTTGGTTCGTGAATGCAAAACATGATTTTTAGCAATATTGATGGCACTAGTATTATCACAGTAAATTGGTGTGCACCCCAGGTCTACTTGGTAGTCCTGAAGCTGGTGTTTAATCCATATTACTTGTGTTCCACAACTCCCTGCAGCCACATATTCAGCTTCTGCAGTAGAGAGGGCCACAGAATGTTGTTTCTTGGAGCCCCAAGACACTAAACACCCACCCAAAAATTCACAATGGCCACTAGTGCTTTTCCTGTCTAGTTTACAGCCTGCATAATCAGCATCTGTGTATGCTACTAAGTTAAGTGTGTGAGATGCAGGAAACCATAACCCAAGAGAATGAGTAGCTGACAAATATCTGAAGATTCTTTTAACTGCAGCTAAGTGTAATTCAGTAGGTCTAGACTGATACCTTGCACACATTCCTACACTGAATTGTATATCTGGTCTAGAGGCTGTCAAGTAAAGAAGTGATCCAATCATACCTCGATAAAGTTTGGCATTTACTTCTTTACCTGTCTCATCTGCATCCAATGAAGTATTGGTGCCCATAGGTGTAGTAATGTGCTTTAAATTTTCCATGCCAAACCTTTTGAACAGTTCCATTGTGTATTTGGTTTGGTTGATGAAGCACCCATCTTCTAGCTGCTGTACTTGCAATCCAAGAAAATATTTTAGTTCACCAACCAAGCTCATTTCAAATTCAGCAGACATCATGGTAGAAAATTCATCATATAGTTCATGCTTAATTGATCCAAATACAATGTCATCTACATATACCTGAACTATGATGAGATCTCTGTTTATGCCTTTGGTGAATAAAGTTTGATCAACTTTACCTCTTTTGTAGCCCTTGCTGATCAGAAATTCAGACAGCCTTTCATACCATGCTCTTGGAGCCTGCTTTAGACCATACAAGGCTTTGTTTAACCTGAACACTTGGTTAGGTTGAAGAGAATATTGAAATCCAGGAGGTTGTTCAACAAAAACTTCTTCTTTAATGACTCCATTTAAAAAGGCACTTTTAACATCCATTTATTGGAGTTTTATATTCTTTGAGCATGCAAAGGCAAGCAACAATCTTATAGCTTCCATCCTAGCAACAGGTGCATAGGATTCATCAAAGTCTACACCAAATTCCTGACAGTAGCCTTTGGCTACTAATCTGGCCTTATTCCTCGAGATGATTCCATCTTCATTCATCTTATTTTTGAACACCCACTTGGTTCCTATGATATTTATACCATCTGGTCTTGGGACAAGCTCCCAGACATTATTCCTTTCAAACTGACCTAATTCCTCACTCATAGCATTGACCCAAGCTTGATCAGCTAAGGCCTCTTCTACTGTTTTGGGTTCAATTTGTGAGACTAATGCAATTAAGTCATCATTATTCACATTTCTAAAATGAGACCTAGTCCGAAGAGGATCTTCAGGATTGCCTATGACTTTATCTAAAGGATGGTCTTTAAGAAATCTGATATTTGTTGAAGACTCACCTGTTTCTCTTGGCCCTTCCTGATTGGGGGAATTTGTTTCTCCACTTGGCTGAGTCTTCTCTTCTTCCTGTTGGTCTTCTAGAAAATCTCCACCATGATTGGAATCCCTGTCAAGATTTTCAACATTAGAGACATCTTTCTTTTCACTAAAAAGGATGTGTGGAGACTCTTCCACTTTCTGATCTGATATGTTAAATACCCTATATGCCCTTGACACTTCAGAGTAACCCAAGAATATTCCAGGTGAACTCTTGGCTTCAAACTTGTCTAAATCTTTCTTATCATTGTTATGAATAAAATATTTTGCTCCAAAAATTCTTAAATGAAACAAGTTTGGTTTCTTACCTTTTAGAAGCTCATAGGGTGTTTTCTTGTGAATGGGTCTTACCATGGCCCTGTTGATTATGTAGGTTGCTGTATTGGCCGCTTCTGCCCAAAACCTTATAGGTAATTTGCTTTCAATCAACATGGTTCGGGCTATCTCCATCACAGTTCTATTTCTTCTCTCCACAATCCCATTCTGTTCAGGTGTCCTGGGAGAAGAAAACCTGTGAGTTAGTCCCTATTTTTCACAAAAATCAGTAAACATGGAGTTTTCAAACTCACCTCCATGGTCAGATTGAATAGAACAGACCTTGTATTTCCCTTCTTGTTTGACCTTATTGAAAAACAGATTAAACTTTTGAAATGCATCACTCTTATTTGCTAAGAAAAATATCCATGAATATCTAGAGAAGTCATCTATGATGACATAGCCAAACCTGTTTCCATTAAGACTCTAAGTTCTAGTGGGACCGAAAAGGTCCATATGAAGAAGTTCCATTGGTCTAGAAGACAATGGCTCAGATCTTAATTTAAAGGAATTTCTGGTCTGTTTGCCTAGAGCACAGGCATCACATGCTTTTGATATTGAGTTGAATTTAATTCTAGGCATGCCTCTAACTAAATCATGCTTGACCAATTTATTTAAAGTTGAAAAGCTAGCATGACCTAGACGTCTATGCCATTCAAAGGCATCATTTTAAGAATTGGCAGATAAGCAAATAGTAGATTCAGATTTCTCATCTAAGTCTACAATGTAGACATTATTAATCCTGTTGGCTACAAATTTAACCATGTCAGAATTTGTTTCAAGGATTTTGCATGAACTATCATCAAATACAACCATGTGACCCCTGTCACATAATTGACTAATGCTAATCAGGTTGTGTTGAAGCCCTTCCACAAGTAAGACTTTTTCAATGGAGTTTGTGGAAGACTTACCTACTGTTCCAACTCCAATTATTTTACCTTTGTTCTTTCCTCCAAACTTGACCAGACCCCCTGGCTTCATCTCTATCTTGCTAAACTTGGATCGGTCTCCTGTCATATGCCTGGAGCAGCCACTGTCGAGGTACCACTTGTTGTCTTCAGCTACCAGGTCGACCTACACAGATACATCAAGCAGAGTGATTTGGAACCCAAGATGAGTTGGGTCCAATGACATTGTTCAAATCTCTGATCAAGTGTTCAGGTATCTAGATTTGTTTCAGCATGGTTTTCTCTGGCACCTTCCTTTCTGGTTTATTAAAGTTGAATCCAACTGAACTGGAGAAGTGAGTTCTATTCCATTCATTAGTCTTCCTATTCCTAGAAATTTCCTGTAGGCTTGTTGATTAGCATATCTTTGACCATGAAAGTTATTTCTCCAGTAGGTCCTGTTTGGACCCATCTGATTGTTGTAATTCCAGCTCTTATTCTGATTTACTTTCTTGGTCCATCTACCATTTGTGTTCTGGTGAGTGGGCTTAGTGTTATTCTTCATAAAATTCATTCCCATCTTAAATGGTTGTCCAGTACTGGTTTTTGTGTTTTCTTTAGGACTTTGAATTTCCTTAGAGCTGTTTGAGCTGGATGGTGTGTCCAGCTTTTCTTTTCCCTTCTCTGGGCAGAAGGTGATGGTCTTGAATTGCAAGGGTCTCTTGTTGGTTGGGTCATAGCCTAGACCTTCCTTATTGAAATTGACCCTAGTCCCTAGTATAGCATCTAAGCTAGTCTTTCCTTGGACAAACTTTTCTAAGACTTTCTGTTTGTCTTCCAGCTCCTTTTGAAGGGACTCAGAATTTTTTAGGAGTTCAACATTTACTTTCTTCACAGCTTCATATTTCTCTGAATTCACTCTAATTTCATTCATGCTTTCTTCAATTTTAGTTTTGAATTCATTGAGCTGTTTTTGACTTTCTTGAGTTTCTTCCTTGAGCTTATCATTTTCTTTCCTTAGTGAGGTCATTTCTTCTAGTTGTTCTTTTAGCTTCTCATTTTCCTCACAGACCAGAGTTTGTTCTTCAACATTTGTGTTAAATTTTCTTTTCAGAACTCTGTGCTCTTTGCTAAGAGAATTAAATTTATCTAGCAAGTCACCATAAGCATCCTCCCAGTCATCAATTGAGAAATTTTCAAAAACGTTTATTACCTCCTCTTCACTGTTTGCCATGAGGCAAATTCCATCTTCATATTCTTCTGAGGAAGCGTCTTCGGGGTCTTCTTCTTCCCCGCTCCATGTGCAGACCATCGCCTGTGACTTCTTCTTCTTCTGCACCTTTATATTTTTCTTCTGAAGATAGGGACCCTTCTTCTGGAGGTCTGGGCATTCGCCTTTCATATGTCCCTGTTTGTTACAATTAAAACAAGTCAGTCTCTTAGGATTTCTATCCCTGTAACTAGTAAATTCAGCACTCTTGTTGAAAGAGTGTGGCTTCTTCTTCCTAAAGGTCTTTCCCTTTTTCTTCAAAAATTTTCTGAACTGTCTAGTGAGCATTGCCTGCTCCTCCTGGTTGAGATTTGACAAACCTTCAAGCTCGGGCTCAGACTCGGGGCTACTACTGCTGCTCCCGCTGTTGCTACCCTTATTGCGGGATGCTCTTAGAGCCACATTCTTACCCTTCCTCTCACTTCCTTCTCCACCTCCTTTGAAATTCAACTCATATGTCATAAGAGATCCTATGAGTTCATTCACAGTCAAGATAGTCAGATCTTTTGACTCCTCAATCACAATGGCCTTAGTGTGCCTTGCCGGGGATAAAGATCTAAGGATTTTCCTGACTATATCTGCCTCAGCAAGATCCTTCCCTAGCCCTTTAAGTGTGTTTGTGATCAAGGACAACCTGGCATACATTTCAGTTATATTCTCATCTACATTCATCTTGAACATTTCATACTTAGAAGTGTAGAGGTTTACCTTCGAGGCTTTCACTTGAGCTGTACCTTCATAGATCAATTGCAGCTCATCCCACATTCGCTTGGCAGTTCTGTATGCAGATATACGGGCATATTCCCCTGGATGAACAACACACTGGATGATGTTCAGCGCCGTCCAGTTGAGTGAGGAGAGCTTGACATGGTCATCTGTCCAAGCGTCCTCGTTTGGTGGCAGATCATATGGCCCCACCGTGATTACTCTCCACAGTTTATGACTCTGAGCCCTGATGAACACTTCCATCCTGTTCTTCCAAAACAGATAGTTACTACCATCGAAATAAGGAGGGCGACTAATGGATTGACCTTCGGCCATGAAGGTTCTAGGACCACTAGCATTTCCTTGACCGTTCGTCCACATGGCGTAAACCTGCTCTAATACCAAGTGTTAGCGCAGCAAGAGTGATATAGAAGAGGGGGGGATGAATAGATCACTCCCAATTTGCAGAAACTTAGGCGGAAAATAAATTCTACTGCTAACGCACCTCCTTAACCCGTACACAGAGAAATATAAATGAGAATGAAGAACTGATCACATGGAAGCAAAGAGACAAGCAGATGAAGAGCGCAGATAACAATAGCAAACCACAGAGGAGGCACTCGGTTTTTAGGTGGTTCGATTGCAGTCCGCAATATACATCCACCCCTCACTCCAACTAGAATGAGGATTCCACTAGACAATGCTAGATCAATGCAGACTCAGTCTGCGAACAACATGCTGCCACATAGCTTGAACACCCAAGGGAAACAAATCCCTCAACCAAGCTCTGCTACCCATAGAACTTGAAACCTATTCTAGCTCCCAGCTAGAATACAACCGGAGAATCCTCTCCCTTCCTCCACACACCGGAGGGAAACTATTAATGACAACCAGTCACTAACACCACCAGAGATCACCGATCTCTCTTCCTCTACAACTCAGAGGGAAACTGGAGTAATACTCCCTTCCTCCACACACCGGAGGGAAACCAATTCAAATCAGAAGGATGAACAAAATGAAACGGAAACAAAGTAGAAACAAAAACCAATGAAGAAGAAATCGGTTCTGAAATCCAATACAAATGTAGCTTCAAATGAAGCAATTCATCAATCCACACATACTGCTCTCTCTCTCAAACAAACTCCTCTCAGATCTGGAACTCTCTGCTCTTTTTCTTTTCTGGATCGTGCAAAATCTCACCAATGGCTTCTACTTTTTCTTTTTCACGATCAATCTTCTACTGAAGGATGAAGCTCTATATTTATAGCAGATATTGGCGTGTGGCTGCCAGGTTCCCGCCCATGCACTTTTTGCCAGATCATTTGAATTTCGACCACATGGCAGCATCCTGACTAGGTTGCCATCCAGGTGTCATGCGCCTGTTGTCTTGGATCACGTGCCAGGTGCAACCTCGGTTCACATGCCCAATCATCAGCCTGAATCGCCTGCAGACAGACAGAAGTAATGTATGTACTTAGTCATTTCAGGCTATTAACTAGAATGTATATACTTCAGAAACACAACTGAGTAAGTGTGTACAGCGTGAGAGAGTGTACAGACTTACTGAATAAAACGCATGTGAAGGCAGTGTATAGACTGATGAACAATGCATATGAAGGTAGTGTATAGACATGTGAACAATGCATATGAAGGCAGTGTATAGACTTATGAACAATGCATATGAAGGCAGTGTATAGACATGTGAACAATGCATATGAAGGCAGTGTATAGACATGTGATGAATGCATATGAAGGCTGTGTGTAGACTTATGAAGAACACCGCAAACAAGCCTTACTAATGTGTACACTTTACATAGCCCAGCCACTGTGTAGACTTCACGAAGCCTCACCAGTGTACAGGCTTGGAAAGAGTGTGCTGTGAGCATTGAAGACTCAAGTTATAACACCAGAATGTATAGGGTTGTGGTCGGACAACCCAATGTGTAGACTTGATGGATAGGCTCGTGAAAGGTAGTGTATATACATGTGATGAACAATGCAAACGAGCCTTACCAAAGTGTAAATTTAACAAAGCTTCAGCCACTGTATAGACTTCACGATGCCTAAACAGTGTACAGACTTGGAACCTGTGTGAGACTCTTAATAAGACTATGAGTAGTGTGTAGACTTGATGCTCAACGGAGATGTATAGACTTCGACAAACTTGAGCCAGTGTATAGACTATGCCAAGGTGAGACGATGCATTAGACACTCGACAGTATAGACTTGGAAAGTTCTGTATGAGACGATCGGCTGTTGAACCGATGTACAGACTCTGGATGTGAAGACAGTCTGTATAGACTTGAATCGCTTGAAGCGATGTACATACTAGATGAAGCTCAAGCACTGTACAGACTTGTGAAGACTTCAGCGTTGTACAGACTTGGTGAAGCTCAAGCAGTGTATGGACTTGTGAAGGCTTCAACGTTGTACAGACTTGGTGAAGCTCAAGTGAATGTATAGACTTGATGAACCACTGTGGATGTGTGGACTTGAGCGAATGAAGCCGATGTACAGACTTGCCTAAGACGCAGCATGAGACGCTGGCTGAGACGGACGCTGTACAGACTTTGAACGTTTGAGCAGCATGCAATGTACACACTTAGTGATGTACAGACTTGGCTAGGGAAGCGTAGGGAAATGTTGAGTGTATGGACTTGGCCAAGCGTAGGAACAGATGAGGAGTGTACAGACTTGGCGTTGTATAGACTTTGCCCAAGGAACCGAATGTATAGACTTTGCCACAGTCTGATGTACATGCTTTGCAGAAGTGAACGAGCCAATGTATAGACTTCAAAAGAAGCAGTCCGATGTACAGACTTCAAGGATTCTAGACAACGGACGCTGTACAGACTTGGACTCAAGGAATGTATATACTTAGCATGAAGACTGCCAGTCTATGTATAGACTTTGCTGAAGCTATCTCTGAAGCAATGTTCAGACTTTGTGCAATGTATGTACTTTAGTGTGTGCGAGCCTGTTGACAAGCAATGTGTAGACTTTGATTGTGTAAAGCAGGCGATGTACAGACTATGCAAACATGACACTGGGCGATGTATAGACTTACACTATCGGGTGTTTAGACATCAAGAGAATGCAGCAGCCAGTGTATAGACATTAAGCTTGACACTCCAATGTATAGAGTTGAAGATTGGAAGGATGTATAGGGTTGAGCTGAACTGACTTTGGCAAAGTGCAGACTTAACAGGTCGGGCAGTGTACAGACTTAGAGTTTTAATACCTGTGTGTAGACTTCAGTTAGAAGGTGCCCGATGTACAGACTTGAAGAAGTTATGCCAATGTACAGACTCAATAGACCAAGCTGGTGTATAGACTTTGGTACCCAGACAAACAATGTACAGATGAGTCGACGCATCAGCGAGGGTGGGTCGACCCACTGCTGTCTATACTAACTAGGCAGAGTGTAGATAGAATCATGATAGCATGCTTATCTGACAACCAAATGAACTGTACTCACTCACATGATGAAACATCATTAATCTAGAGATAGAAGATTGATTTATAGTGTGAGACATCATCAAAACCATAGGGATGCAACATAGACAAGTGTTCTAAAGAGACTTACACTTGAACACTTGATTATATGTTCTTATGCAAATCTCACTCAAACACTTGAATTGCATACTCAGCAAGCAACCAGCAACCTAAAGCTCTGCTAAACATGCGGACGACACATCGCAGCATGGTTGGAATTAGACTTATAACAGATAGTGAAGCTTCAACTAGATGAAGGCCGAAAATATTAAAAGGAAATGCTCCTAAGCAAGCATCTATTGAATAGCAAACCCAATAAAAAACAACGAGTATGATCAAACCATTTCAGAGGCCAACCTGCGAATGGGGGGTAGAGGATAGGGAGCAAACACACCAAAGCAATCACACAACTCGCAGGATTTTTAGATGGTTCAGCTAACCCAGAGTTAGCCTACGTCCAACCCTCGCTCCCACCGAGCGAGGAATTCACTAGCACAAGCTAACGCAGACTCAGTCTGCTACAAATACTGCCTAACAGCTTGACCCAAAGGAACACTCTCCTCTCTTCCTCCAAACCGGAGGGAACCACTAGTGACAGCCTGTCACTAGCAACCGGAGACGTCAGTCTCCCTTCCTCTAAACCAGAGGGAAAACCATGAGTGACACCCAATCACTCACACCCGGAGAAACCAATCTCCCTTCCTCTAAACCAGAGGGAAAACCGTGAGTGACACCTAATCACTTACACCCGAAGAAACCAATCTCCCTTCCTCTAAACTAGAGAGGACAACCGGAGATAAATCTCCCTTCTCCTGAATCCTTAGGAGGAACCCGTGAGTGACACCCCGTCACACACAACCGGAGACACCTGCCTCCCTTGTTCTGTTCACACAGAAGGAACCCCGATCCCAAAGCAATGAATCAAAAAGGTAATGTGGAGAATGGAAAATAAAAGAAGGAACACAACAAACAAAATGAAAAACTATAGCTCTTGCAGGAGCATGAGACTGTTCAGGATTTGATCCTGGAACAGACAAGCTTCAGATCTTCAAATAGAGCTCGGCTGAAACTCTATCTATTTCTTTTCTTCTTTCTGGCCCTCGCTCTTTTCTTCTTCTCTAGTGTTTTTCTACTCTTGCAGCTGCTCTCTTTTCTTCTAAACTTTTTCTCTCAAGCTTCGCCATTCCTTGAAGATGATCTACACACACACACACACACACACACACATATATATATATCTTCAACCGATGGGGTCCATGTAGTCACGCCTTAGGCGTGTGGAGGGAATACTCCTGCCAAGAAGATTCTGGAGCAGCCCTGCCACGTGTCAACCTCTGTTTCAAGGATGACCCACGTGGCTTTAGTCTTCTTGGAACGATCCACCTTGGATCACGTGCCACTTATCATTGTTACATAAATCCATGTGTAGTCAACCTCTGCGTCCCCTAGGTATTTGAATATATGTCAGTTCATCCTTGATGAATGGGTTGAATCCTGCCAAGATATTTCATCAAACATCTAGTAATCAGCCATATGTAATATGCACAGCCTTGAATATGATATAAAATAGAACATGCCTAAACCTTCTGGCGTTGAAGCTAAAAAGTGCACAGACCTCAGATGTTCATATAGGCAACTCATGCACAGACCATGATGCATAGAGGATGATATGCGTATGGGAAAGTAGACCTTATTGCTCAAGGCAAAACAATGCACTGATTTTCATATGCTTGCATTCAACTGTGCACTGTCCGGCTACAGTGTGTGCACCGACTATATATATGCTTAATGATGCAACTATGCACAGACTATGTATGCAGTCTATAGAAGCATGCACAGACCTTATGTGTGTTGAACTGAAATATGCACCAACCTATTTTTTCCAAAAGCAAACATGCACAGACCTTATACGTGTTGAACTGAAATGTGCACCGACCTAGTTTGCCAAAAGCAAACATGCACAGACTTCATGTTGCATGCTCAATAAACTAGCACCGACCTTCATTCTGTGAACAGTAGCTAGCTTAGACCTTTATGTGCATTTTCAAAGCAAAACCTGCACCGACTTTACAAGCACAATGCCAAACCTGCACTGACCTTCTATGTGCGCAGGAGAAAGATGCACCGACCTTGTATCGCACACGGACAAATGTGCACCGGCCTATGTGCAACTTGCATAGACCTTAGTATGCACAAAGTCTAACTAGCATAGACCTGTGTATGTGACAACGCCTGCTAACGTTGACCTGATATGCACAAGACTTGCATACTAACACTGACATTTTATGCAACTAGCCTCGCCGTTGTATGCATATGGCTGAAATCTGCACCGACTTCTGTAGGCAGGATGAAGGTATGCATGGACCTTGCTTAGCGCAAGACAAAAACTTGCATTGACCTTAAGTATGTGTGAGCTACAACTAGCATCAACCTTAGTGTGCATGCCAGCTATTTGATAAAATGACCGTGCAAGTGAAACAGTGCAGCATTGTATGACAAAGTGTTAACCTTAATAAGGAAGGGTTTAAGCACTGACATGTATTTTTCAGAATGAGATGAATAATGATTTTACCTGCATGGCGTTGACTTTGGTCACCAGCGTTGACTGCCGTTTCATGCCTTTTTGATGTATCTTTGGAACCTATTCTGACTGACATTGTTCAGACTTATATATATTTTTGATGAGCTCATTAATTCATGCATCACAGTTATATCATCAAGATTATAACTGATGAGACATAATAGTTGACATCATCAAAATCACAGAGGGTACACAACAGGATCTTCAAAGGCTTTTGTTCATATGTGAGATCCTTTTGTAACACCAAGTTGTCATGTTCTATGACGTGGAATGGATCATGAACATACTTCTTGAGCATGGAGACATGAAATACATTATGGACTTTCGATAATTGAGGTGGCAAGGTGATCCGATAGGCAACCTCGCCAACTCTTTCGAATGCCTCGTCCCTGGGAAACCTTAAGGAATACATAGTCTCCTACTTGGAACTCGAGGTCTCTTCTTCTAGTATCGGCGTAAGTCTTTTGTCTAGACTGAGTCGTTTGAAGTCTTTCTGTAATGAGCTGTATCTTCTCGGTGGTATCCTTTACCATCTCTGGTCTTAGAAGTTATCTTTCTCCAACTTCATCCCAGCATAGAGGTGAGCGGCAACTCCTTCCGTACAGTGTCTCGAATGGTGCCATTTGTATTCTTGCTTGATAGCTATTGTTGTAGGCAAATTTTGCTAGAGGTAGATGATCGTGCCAGCTCCCACCAAAATCAATAATGCATGCCCTGAGCATGTCTTCTATGACCTGATTTGTTCTCTCAGTCTGACAATCTGTTTGGGGATGAAAAGTAGTGCTGAAGTTGAGTCTCGTCCCCAAAGAGTGTTGTAGACCCTTCCAGAAGTGTGATGTGAAGTGAGGGTCTCGGTCAAATACGATTGAGACAGGAACTCCATGTAACCTGGCAATTTCTTTGATATACAAGGCTGCTAGCACATCAACCAATCATTTACTCTTGATGGGCAGAAAATGTCATGCCCCGAACCGATAGCAGCGGAACGTGTCGTTTGCTCGGAACGTGGCAGTTAAACAGTAGTGAATGATCAAGAGCAATGGCATGAGACCAAATGATTTAGAGTAACAATAAAAAAAAATCTTATTTCAGATATAAGTCTCTTACAAATTCAAACTTCAAAACTTGAAGACTCAGCTACATCACAATGGAAGAAAAGAAAATGACACTCTAACAGACTTAGCCAAGATAACTAAATAAAAGACACCACGCTAGACTCAAGAAAGACAAAAGACTCGGGTTCACTAGTTTCCGGAGCTCGCTTGCACACTTGTCCCGCCCATGTGAGTCTCGGTCTCGCTAGCCGCCTGATTACCTGAAAAATGTTGGAATAAACTGGGTGAGCGAACGCTCAGTAGGAATTATATCTCAGGAACTAGCAATGGGTTTAAGTAATTACAATTTTTCACATGTAAATGCAATATGGCTATGCATGTAGAAATAACTGAGCAAGTGAAAACTAACAATAGAATAACACGTCGTGCAAAACTTTCAAGTGAGTCTTAAACAAAAGGTATTCATGAGAGACTTTATAGATTATTGGCTATTTCATGCAAGTACTTTGCCCGTGTCGGGCCACGCTAGTAAAGTCACGCAAGTCAAGTCACGCACGCGAGAAAGAGAGAGAGTGTGTGGAATGTCAAAGATCAAGAGAGAAAGTACTTCGGTGCAATGCTAGACACCGTGATCAATATAACTCCCATGGGCACTAGTACTTTTGGGTGCTCCTCCTAGGACCAGATCGGGCCCTTATATGCACAGCATTAAAGATAGATCTAGACATCCATGATAATTTATAGCCAATAAGGAGTTTCAAGAACAAGCTTTAATAGGATGATAAGATAAGATTTTTATGGAATTCAAGGGCAAGGCCCTTGAGTAAAGACATACTGGTGATAAAATTCACGCAAAGCATATAAACCACGACATGTCGATAAACTGGGTGGAATTGGTTCCCTAACCGGGTACCATAACAAATAAGTGCCCATATGTAGATGGTCACTCTTTTTATATAGAATTGAGGTCCACAAGAACAGCATATTAATGGCATGATGTCCTCATCCCATTAAGAATATTCTCATGATATCCACTTAGCATAACATGAGGGCCGGTATACCATGTTTCTATAGAGTGACATGGCAAAATAGTGTAATAGGTTTTTATGGTACAACCAGATCAATCGGCCTTGAGGGAATCCAAGGCTACGAGGAGACTTACGGAGGTCCCAATGACTAACTTGCTAGTCCAAAGGAACAGAATGTCCAATGGAGAGTTTGTATGTCACCGAGAGTTAGTGGGTAAACGATAAACCATTGGAAAACATGGGACTATATTCACGGAGTGGAAATATAGTGCCGATAATATACTTGCACACACACACACACACACACACACATATATATATATATATATATATATATATATATATATATATATATATATATATCGAACCCTCGGTTAATAGAAAAATGGGAAAAATAGTAACACAGGAAAATAGTGACTTAATCTAAGTCATTCCTAATCAAATTAACGCCTTCTACAGGGGCGTTTATTTATGATTTGACGACTTATACAGCGGTCGTCCATTATATATTTCTATTTTGCAGAAATTTCTATATTCTGGAATTTAATAAAAACGCGCCTTGGACAGGGGCGTTACTTTCAAATTCGCACCCTGGTTCAGGGCGTCACTTTTATAAGAGACGACTTACAGGAGGTTGTTATTTCAGGATTTATCAAATTTTCATATGAACAGTAGAGTTTCTAGATAATAAAATTTCAGGAAAACAAATTACAGAGTTAGGACAAGAAAAATAGCAGGATTCAACAGGTATGATCATGCATCATATTAGATTCTAGTTTCATAGATATTAAATTTTAAACACGATTAATTAACAATTAGGTGAAATTGACGACTCCTGGGCAGGGCGTCAAAACTACAATTAGCGCCCTGGTGTGGGTCGCTTCTTTTAAATTAGCGCCCTGGTCAAGGGCGTTTCTTTAAAATTTCATAGAAAACATTCGAAACCACAATAAAACTATATGCATGGATGAATATATGTTATTAATATGATTTCATAAGTTGCTTTGGGCTACAATCCTTGAGAAAACCTACCTTAGGATAATCTGAATTGATGACTTGTGAAGATTGTGAAGAGAGAAAGGGTACTCTGTTATAAACAGAGCCTTCTGAAGAGCTATGACCCACAAAAAAAATCCCCGAGTAATTCAGCTACTGGAGGATGTAAGGGTGGAGAAGATGATATAGAGTTTCCTTCGGCAGCAATTCTGTAAGAAGCAACCAACTTCCTTCTTTGCTGTAAGAGGAAGACGAAGAACCCACGTTCTTCAGGTGGATGAGAAGTTACTACTTCCTACAGAAGGAAAAGATTTAAGAACATTATTCTTCATAATATATATATCCGAAAGAGCAGGAAGAAGAACTTACTGGTTCTTCACGGTCGATAGTAGCAGAACGAAGGTTGGATCGCCAAAGTAGCGATCTGGGTGAATTAGGAGGGTATTTGTAGGGTTTTTACGATCCTAATGGAGTTAGAATTGTATTGGAAGTAATATTTCCCTAATAGAGTTCTTACCCTATTCAATCTTCCTCGTAGTTATCCAGGACTTGCCTTGGATAGTCTCCCAGGTCGAACGGAACTCAAAATGTAATTAATGCCTTAGTCTTGGTCATTAATTTTTAATTGACGTCTTGCATATCGTCGTTTTTAAAGAAATAACGCCCTTCCATCGGGCGCTATTCACGATTTCACGTTAACTTATGCTAGTTACTATATTTGAGGATTTTTATCTTTTTTATTTGATAAGGTCTAGTTACGAAATTTTATGGGTAATAGTTTTCCATTTTTCTTGATTTTTCCATATAATTAGTTTTTAAAACTTCCTTTAAATCAAAAAGTGACACTATTCACTCACACTATTCATTCATAAAAGAATTGACGACATGCCATATGTCGTTTCTTTCTAAAATGACGCCTAAATGGTTGGGCGCTATTCACTTTTGTCTCCTTTTTCTGAATTTTTATCTTTTTTTCTTGATGTGATCTAGATGGAAAATTTTAAGGGTATTAATTTTACATTTTTCTCTATTTTTCCATATAATTATTTTTCCAAAATTTTTTAGTCAAAAAATCGGCACTATTCATTTTATAATAAAATAACGACTTAGCTTAAAGTCGTTTCTTATGTAATTGACGCATGCATACGTTGGCATCATTTCATTTTTTGCATTTTCACTTGCCCTTCAAAAGATTAATAGTGTATATATATCCCTATTATTTCTATAACTATATAATGCACAAATCCATACATCTCCAAGTCTATACATTCCATCACACAAGTCTATACACTCTCCAAGCATCTCACGTTCCAAGTCTATACATAGCCCATGTCTATATATTTTCTAAGTCTATACATTGCGTTCCCTAAGTCCATACATCCATTCAAGTCCATACATTCCATTACATAAGTCTATACATTGTCAAAGTCTTTGCATTCCTGAAGTCTATACATTTCTGAAGTCTATACATTCTACCCCCTCAAGTTCACACATTCCTTCATTCAAGTCTATACATTCATTCCCTCATCCAAAGTCTATACATTCCTGAAGTCTATACACTCACAAGTCCACACATTCCCTGAGTCTATACACTCACAAGTCCACACATTCCCTGAGTCTATACACTCACAAGTCCACACATTCCATAGAGTCTATACACTCACAAGTCCACACATTCCCTAAGTCTATACACTCACAAGTCCACACATTCCATAGAGTCTATATACTAACAAATCCAAGCTCTAAGTCCATACATTCTAAGTCCATACGTTCTAAGTCTGCACATTCCTTCATCCATAAAGTCTGTACTTCAGTCCAAAGTCTATACATCCATCTAATCCAAGTCTATACACTCCACAAGCCTAAGCATCTAAGTGTACACAATGCAAGTCTACACAATGCAAGTCTACACAATGCAAGGTCTATACATTCCCCCATGTCTATACATTCCTCCTAAGTCTATACGTTCCTCCCATGTCTACACGTAAATATATATATATATATATATATATATATATATATATATATATATATATATATATATATATCCTCCCTTTATAATGTAATAAATGTGGAATATTAAATTTGCTAAATTACTAAAAAATATAAATTGATGTTTTCTTCGAGATTTATTGATTCTTAATAAAATGGTATTATGCATTAAATGCCTTACTTAAAAATAACATGTTATTCTTGAATTTATTATAATATAAGGGTAAGGTCATTAGGATGTCGGGGGTCGTGTACCGAGTCTGGCCTTGATTATTTACGTTGTATTATATTTGTTTATATTGTATTATATATATAAACATATTTGTTATTTACTAACCCTCATATACCCATTAATAATTTGTATGTATATAGGGATTTTATTCCCATTAATTTCTTTAACTTATTTTAGTCCTTGTCCTAGGTATCAGAGGCAGGTTCGATCTGAGCAACCCTAAAGGAATATCACTTGACCATTTATTTATTTGAATAAATTTTATTTATTATATACTTATAAGAGTATGTATTTATCATTATGTATATTTTTATTTCTTATTCCAAAATTACTGGGCGTTACACCCTCCCCCACTTAAAAGAATTTGGTCCCCAAATTGACATCATCTTCCATTCCTAACAGAGAACTTATTATGAGCTTATACAGAAGAAATCTTAAGTATGGAAAAGAGCTAGTTTAGGATCACGGGTGAGGGGTACCTTCCACAACTTCTTTCTTGGCAAGTTCGGCCATAACTTGAGTTTCTCTTGGAAGTTTTTGGGTCAAAATAGAACATTCGGCTATCTTATGATCTAAGCTTCCGTAACGCAGACATGCTCTCGAACTCCACCAACACTCCTACGATTTGTGACCATATCTTCCACAAGATTTACACTTATCTTGCGAGCGATCTGCCGAAGCTTCCTTATTACACTTCTTACATTTCTGGCATTTCTTACACCTTTGTGAAATATCACCTTCGTTTATCCTTTTCTGAGTAACGGTGAACTTTTCAGAGTCATCTGTTCGATCCTTCCCTTCAACTCTTTCTTTTTCTTCCACCATTTTCTCTAGCTCTTGAACTCTCTTGACAAGGTCCGCGTAAGCTTGGATATCTACTAAGATCATCTCATGAACAAAACTTGGCTTAGATGCTTCCATTTTATCTAGGTTCCTGCAAAGATGATTGGGGAGATAATTTAATTACTCAAGAATTAATATTATTGAAATGTAAATATTTTATCTTTCTTTTATAACTTTAACCCCAAGTTCTACCCATCTCTCACGGAATTCCTATAGGATGACTGACAAGGATACTCAACCTATAACTTGGATTTAACAATCTAAGGATTTTGAAAGCTGAACTCTAATATGACTGACATGGATACTTGACCTATCACCGAAACCTAATAACTTGAGGATGTGAAAGCCGAAGCTCCCATATGACTAACACGGATACTTGACCTATCATTCGAACCTAATAACTTGAGGATGTGAAAGCCGAGGCTCTGATACCACCTCTGTCACGCCCCGAACCGATAGCAGCGGAACATGTCGTTTGCTCGGAACGTGGCAGTTAAACAGTCGTGAATGATCAAGAGCAATGGCATGAGACCAAATGATTTAGAGTAACAATAAAAAAAATCTTATTTCAGATATAAGTCTCTTACAAATTCAAACTTCAAAACTTGAAGACTCAGCTACATCACAATGGAAGAAACGAAAATGACACTCTAACAGACTTAGCCAAGATAACTAAATAAAAGACACCACGCTAGACTCAAGAAAGATAAAAGACTCGGGTTCACTAGTTTCCGGAGCTCGCTTGCACACTTGTCCCGCCCATGTGAGTCTCAGTCTCGCTAGTCGCCTGATTACCTGAAAAATGTTGGAATAAACTGGGTGAGCGAACGCTCAGTAGGAATTATATCTCAGGAACTAGCAATGGGTTTAAGTAATTACAATTTTTCACATGTAAATGCAATATGGCTATGCATGTAGAAATAACTGAGCAATTGAAAACTAACAATAGAATAACACGTCGTGCAAAACTTTCAAGTGAGTCTTAAATAAAAGGTATTCATGAGAGACTTTATAGATTATTGGCTATTTCATGCAAGTACTTTGCCCGTGTCGGGCCACGCTAGTAAAGTCACGCAAGTCAAGTCACGCACGCGAGAAAGAGAGAGAGTGTGTGGAATGTCAAAGATCAAGAGAGAAAGTACTTCGGTGCAATGCTAGACACCGTGATCAATATAACTCCCATGGGCACTAGTACTTTTGGGTGCTCCTCCTAGGACCAGATCGGGCCCTTATATGCACAGCATTAAAGATAGATCTAGACATCCATGATAATTTATAGCCAATAAGGAGTTTCAAGAATAAGCTTTAATAGGATGATAAGATAAGATTTTTATGGAATTCAAGGGCAAGGCCCTTGAGTAAAGACATACTGGTGATAAAATTCACGCAAAGCATATAAACCACGACATGTCGATAAACTGGGTGGAATTGGTTCCCTAACCGGGTACCATAACAAATAAGTGCCCATATGTAGATGGTCACTCTTTTTATATAGAATTGAGGTCCACAAGAACAGCATATTAATGGCATGATGTCCTCATCCCATTAAGAATATTCTCATGATATCCACTTAGCATAACATGAGGGCCGATATACCATGTTTCTATAGAGTGACATGGCAAAATAGTGTAATAGGTTTTTATGGTACAACCAGCTCCATCGGCCTTGAGGGAATCCAAGGCTACGAGGAGACTAACGGAGGTCCCAATGACTAACTTGCTAGTCCAAAGGAACGGAATGTCCAATGGAGAGCTTGTATGTCACCGAGAGTTAGTGGGTAAACGATAAACCATTGAAAAACATGGGACTATATTCACGGAGTGGAAATATAGTGCTGATAATATACTTGCACATATATATATATATATATATATATATATATATATATATATATCGAACCCTCGGTTAACAGAAAAATGGGAAAAATAGTAACACAGGAAAATAGCGACTTAATCTAAGGCATTGCTTATCAAATTAGCGCCTTCTACAGGGGCGTTTATTTATGATTTGACGACTTATACAGCGGTCGTCCATTATATATTTCTATTTTACAGAAATTTCTATATTCTGGAATTTAACAAAAACGCGCCTTGGACAGGGGCATTACTTTCAAATTCGCACCCTGGTTCAGGGCGTCACTTTTATAAGAGACGACTTACAGGAGGTCGTTATTTCAAGATTTATCAAATTTTCATATGAACAGTAGAGTTTCTAGATAATAAAATTTCAGGAAAATAAATTACAGAGTTAGGACAAGAAAAATAGCAGGATTCAACAGGTATGATCATGCATCATATTAGATTCTAGTTTCATAGATATTAAATTTTAAACACGGTTAATTAACAATTAGGTGAAATTGACGACTCCTGGGCAGGGCGTCAAAACTACAATTAGCGCCCTGGTGTGGGTCGCTTCTTTTAAATTAGCGCCCTGGTCAAGGGCGTTTCTTTAAAATTTCATAGAAAACATTCGAAACCACAATAAAACTATATGCATGGATGAATATATGTTATTAATATGATTTCATAAGTTGCTTTAGGCTACAATCCTTGAGAAAACCTACCTTAGGATAATCTGAATTGATGACTCGTGAAGATTGTGAAGAGAGAAAGGGTACTCTGTTATAAACAGAGCCTTCTGAACAGCTATGACCTGCAAAAAAAATCCCCGAGTAATTCAGCTACTGGAGGATGTAAGGGTGGAGAAGATGATATAGAGTTTCCTTCGGCAGCAATTCTGTAAGCAGCAACCAGCTTCCTTCTTTGTTGTAAGAGGAAGACGAAGAACCCACGTTCTTCAGGTGGATGAGAAGTTACTACTTCCTACAGAAGGAAAAGATTGAAGAACATTATTCTTCATAATATATATATCCGAAAGAGCAGGAAGAAGAACTTACTGGTTCTTCACGGTCGATAGTAGCAGAACGAAGGTTGGATCGCCAAAGTAGCGATCTGGGTGAATTAGGAGGGTATTTATAGGGTTTTTACGATCCTAATGGAGTTAGAATTGTATTGGAAGTAATATTTCCCTAATAGAGTTCTTACCCTATTCAATCTTCCTCGTAGTTATCCAGGACTTACCCTGGATAGTCTCCCAGGTCGAACGGAACTCAAAATGTAATTAACGCCTTAGTCTAGGTCGTTAATTTTTAATTGACGTCTTGCATATCGTCGTTTTTAAAGAAATAACGCCCTTCCGTCGGGCGCTATTCACGATTTCACGTTAACTTATGCTAGTTACTATATTTGAGGATTTTTATCTTTTTTATTTGATAAGGTCTAGTTATGAAATTTTATGGGTAATAGTTTTCCACTTTTCTTGATTTTTCCATATAATTAGTTTTTAAAACTTCCTTTAAATCAAAAAGTGACACTATTCACTCACACTATTCATTCATAAAAGAATTGACGACATGCCATATGTCGTTTCTTTCTAAAATGACGCCTAAATGGTTGGGCGCTATTAACTTTTGTCTCTTTTTTTTGAATTTTTATCTTTTTTTCTGGATGTGATCTAGATGGGAAATTTTAAGGGTATTAATTTTCTATTTTTCTCTATTTTTTCATATAATTATTTTTCCAAAATTCTTTAGTCAAAAAATCGGCACTATTCATTTTATAATAAAATAACGACTTAGCTTAAGTCGTTTCTTATGTAATTGACGCATGCATACGTTGGCGTCATTTCATTTTTTGCATTTTCACTTGCCCTTCAAAAGATTAATAGTGTATATATATCCCTGTTATTTCTATAACTATATAATGCACAAATCCATACATCTCCAAGTCTATACATTCTATCACACAAGCCTATACACTCTCCAAGCATCTCACGTTCCAAGTCTATCCATAGCCCATGTCTATATATTTTCTAAGTCTGTACATTGCGTTCCCTAAGTCCATACATCCATTCAAGTCCATACATTCCATTACACAAGTCTATACATTGTCAAAGTCTTTGCATTCCTGAAGTCTATACATTCTACCCCCTCAAGGTCACACATTCCTTCATTCAAGTCTATACATTCATTCCCTCATCCAAAGTCTATACATTCCTGAAGTCTATACACTCACAAATCAACACATTCCCTGAGTCTATACACTCACAAGTCCACACATTCCATAGAGTCTATACACTCACAAGTCCACACATTCCGTAAGTCTATACACTCACAAGTCCACACATTCCATAGAGTCTATACACTCACAAGTCCACACATTCCCTTAGTCTATACACTCACAAGTCCACACATTCCCCTAGTCTATACACTCACAAGTCCACACATTCCATAGAGTCTATATACTCACAAATCCAAGCTCTAAGTCCATACATTCTAAGTCCATACGTTCTAAGTCTGCACATTCCTTCATCCATAAAGTCTGTACATCAGTCCAAAGTCTATACATCCATCTAATCCAAGTCTATACACTCCACAAGCCTAAGCATCTAAGTCTACACAATGCAAGGTCTATACATTCCCCCATGTCTATACATTCCTCCCAAGTCTATACGTTCCTCCCATGTCTACACGTATATATATATATATATATATATATATATATATATATATATATATATATATATATATATATATCCTCCCTTTATAATGTAATAAATGTGGAATATTAAATTTTCTAAATTACTAAAAAATATAAATTGATGTTTTCTTCGAGATTTATTGATTCTTAATAAAATGGTATTATGCATTAAATGCCTTACTTAAAAATAACATGATATTCTTGAATTTATTATAATATAAGGGTAAGGTCATTAGGATGTCGGGGGTCGTGTACCGAGTCTGGCCTTGATTATTTACGTTGTATTATATTTGTTTATATTGTATTATATATATAAACATATTTTTTATTTACTAACCATCATATACCCATTAATAATTTGTATGTATATAGGGATTTTATTCCCATTAATTTCTTTAACCTATTTTAGTCCTTGTCCTTGGTATCAGAGGCAAGTTCGATCTGAGCAACCCTAAAGGAATATCACTTGACCATTTATTTATTTGAATAAATTTTATTTATTATATACTTATAAGAGTATGTATTTATCATTATGTATATTTTAGTTCTTATTCCAAAATTACTGGGCGTTACACCCTCCCCCACTTAAAAGAATTTGGTCCCCAAATTCACATCATCTTCTATTCCTAACAGAGAACTTATTATGAGCTTATACAGAAGAAATCTTAAGTATGGAAAAGAGCTAGTTTAGGATCACGGGTGAGGGGTACCTTCCACAACTTCTTTCTTGGCAAGTTCGGCCACAGCTTGAGTTTCTCTTGGAAGTTTTTGGGTCAAAATAGAACATTCGGCTATCTTATGATCTAAGCTTCCGCAATGCAGACATGCTCCCGAACTCCACCAACACTCCTTCGATTTGTGACCATATCTTCCACAAGATTTACACTTATCTTGCGAGCGATCTGCCGAAGCTTCCTTATTACACTTCTTACATTTCTGGCATTTCTTACACCTTTGTGAAATATCACCTTCGTTTATCCTTTTCTGAGTAACGGTGAACTTTTCAGAGTCATATGTTCGATCCTTCCCTTCAACTCTTTCTTTTTCTTCCACCATTTTCTCTAGCTCTTGAACTCTCTTGACAAGGTCCGCGTAAGCTTGGATATCTACTAAGATCATCTCATGAACAAAGCTTGGCTTAGATGCTTTCATTTTATCTAGGTTCCTGCAAAGGTGATTGGGGAGATAATTTATTTACTCAAGAATTAATATTATTGAAATGTAAATATTTTATCTTTCTTTTATAACTTTAACCCCAAGTTCTACCCATCTCTCACGGAATTCCTATAGGATGACTGACAAGGATACTCAACCTATAACTTGGATTTAACAATCTAAGGATTTTGAAAGCCGAACTCTAATATGACTGACATGGATACTTGACCTACAACCGAGACCTAATAACTTGAGGATGTGAAAGCCAAAGCTCCGATATGACTAACAAGGATACTTGACCTATCATTCGAACCTAATAACTTGAGGATGTGAAAGCCGAGGCTCTGATACCACCTCTGTCACGCCCCGAACCGATAGCAGCGGAACGTGTCGTTTGCTCGGAACGTGGCAGTTAAACAGTCGTGAATGATCAAGAGCAATGGCATGAGACCAAATGATTTAGAGTAACAATAAAAAAAATCTTATTTCAGATATAAGTCTCTTACAAATTCAAACTTCAAAACTTGAAGACTCAGCTACATCACAATGGAAGAAAAGAAAATGACACTCTAACCGACTTAGCCAAGATAACTAAATAAAAGACACCACGCTAGACTCAAGAAAGGCAAAAGACTCGGGTTCACTAGTTTCCGAAGCTCACTTGCACACTTGTCCCGCCCATGTGAGTCTCGGTCTCGCTAGCCGCCTGATTACCTAAAAAATGTTAGAATAAACTGGGTGAGCGAACGCTCAGTAGGAATTATATCTCAGGAACTAGCAATGGGTTTAAGTAATTACAATTTTTCACATGTAAATGCAATATGGCTATGTATAAGGCCCGTGCCTTAATGGATCCTTATTGGAATTTGTTCTATTATTCGTTCTGGAACTTCCGGCTATTTTTCTGGATTTTTAGGAGCTTGTCTGGTATTTTTCCGGATTTATTTGGATTTATTGAGAGTTATTAGAAATTAATGAGATTTTAATATATATTTTAATTTCTTTTTTTTCTTTTAACCTCTCACCCTCACCCCCTCTCTCCCCATCGATCTCTCATTCACCCTCACCCTCTCTCTCTCCTCACGCGATCGCCCCTCTCTCCTCTCTAGGGAACGCGGGCGAGACGGCGTCGGATTGAGGCGTGGTTGGCGCCGGTGGATTCCTCGCATCGAGAGGAACGCGTGGGTACCCATCTCGGCACGGTTCGATGATCGTGGGAGTGGGGTGGAGCTTGAAGGCCCGGTGAGCCTACCTCGGTGCATGCGGCCTTTTCGTCCGTCTCGGCTTGCAAGAGGTAGGGGGATGGAATCCTGAGCTCGCTAGGAGCATTCCCTGTGGTTCATTTTGTTGTTTAGGCCTCCCGATGTATGCATGTGGCCATTTTTCCATTTTTAGTGTAAACGAGTAATTTAGCCGTTTAATGGGTTTGGGGTGATGCATGCGGGTGTTTTAAGCTTGGTAGTGTTGTTTAGCATGTATGGTTTGGCAGGTTATAGGTTTTCACGACGTTACCCGACGATTTCTATCATCCGGGAGGGCTTCGATTTTCAAACCGAACCCGCCCGTGTTCCAGGTGGTGTGACGGTCCTGCCAGGAACCGTCACACGCCTGACGGTCCTTGGTGGACGCGTCGTTTCCAAACGACGGCCCGTCGAGGGCGCGTTATATGGAGAGTAACGGTGGGAACCCCGTCCGTTACTCGTGCATAGTTTTGTGTTGACCCGGTCAGGCGGTGCGCCCGACGGCCAGTCGACCAGCCGTCGTTTCGGTCCGACGCGCTTGGGTTAGGGCGTCGCTTCGCCTGCTATCGGTTTTGAATACTGTTCGTTGATTTCCGACCTTGGGTGGAAGTAACGGCGGTGATCCAACGCGTCGTTACAAAGTAACGCGCTGGGCCCCCACCGTCACTCCCCCTCTTGGGTCGTTTGAGCTGGAACTCTGGTGGAAGTAACAGCGGGACACTGACGCGTCGCTTCGGATGTAACGCGCCAGTCTCCCACCATCGCTTCCCAGTAACGCATAGGCAGACGACCGCCGTTTGCCTGTAGGTTTTGATATGTTCTCAGCCTTCTCGTTATGCATTCCATAATATATAAGTGCCGTGTTTATATTATTTTAGTGTTCAATGGCATGTTTCTTATACCAATAGAGTAGCTTTTCTTTCCATGCAATGGAGCCACTGTTGTTGCCCTAAGGTCTGTTGAGTACCGACCCGCTTGAGGATGGCGGAGGGGTGTGCTTCCCATGCACGGTTTGTAAGCTAGTTCCGTGGGTTCCCAGCCAATGGTAGCATCCTACCAAGGGAGAAAACTAGCTAGAGGGCCTGGCTCAGGCTAGAGTCAGTGTGTGCACACGTGGTCGGAGATTGTGGACTGACACCGACGGGTGCCACTCCGACTGGTCACTTGGTTTGGTACTGTTTACGCGCTTAGCTTGTCGCTTTGCCGACTGCGAGTGCTTGAGACGCAGTGTAAGTCGTCAGTGAACGCTTCTGGTTTCTGCTCCAGTGGTTGTCCTTCCTTGTTGTTTGGATTAGTCAAGGCTCATTCTATTTTGGTAGATTTAGTTTTAATCGCTTGCATTTATTTAGCTGTGGCATGTTTTAGCTGTTATACTTGCTTAGTTAGAGTTTACAGCTCTACTTGAGTAGTTATTCATGCCATTGCCTGTTAGCTTACTTAAATGCATGCTCTTTTTGCCTTTATTGATGCATGTATGCTTGTTTAGTGCGAGGTAGGGATCCGCGTGATCCCTACTGAGTCTGGCTGTGACTCACCCTTTCTCCTTTCAGGTGAGCCGCGCCCGTCGTCTCCCGGTGCTTCGTGAGCCATTTTGGCGACCGTGTCTAGCTGCCAGCTGTATTCGAGCCGCCTTTTTGAGGCTTTTGGTTATACTTTTGCCGGGGTATGCCCCGTGTAGTTGTACCTTGTGGACTAGTACTTTGGTTTATCTGGACTAGTATATATATATCACTCTAGTTATTTTGAATTGCTTCCGCACTTGTGTTATTTTAATGCTTAATTGTAATCTGCGCGTTCCAAATTCCAATTCGTTATGCATACCCGTCAGCACTTTTCTACTAACCCTTCAGGGGCCTCATCAGCCTCTTAGGTGGCTTCCCCAGATCTTGGTATCGGTGTATCGATGTTATCAGTATATCGGTATCCTGAACTCTGGGTCGTCACAGTTGGTATCAGAGCGAAGTTTGAGGAATTGTATAAGGAATTGAAATTGCGCTTTGTCCAGAGCTAGTCCTGGTGTCGTCTATTGCTGGCCTAGGATGTTTTCTGCGTGATTGATGGATTTTATTGTCGATTTATGTTTTGGCAGTGTAATTATGCCGCCTCATCGAGGAAGACCTCCTCGAGGTCCTCGTGCTCCTCGAGATGCACCCAGGGAAGATAGTGGTTCTACACCTCCTCCTGCAGTTCCAGCTGTTCCAGTTGCTCCTCCAGCGTCGATCATTGCTCCTCCTGTTGAAGTGCCTGGTAGTCGAGGCAAGGCTTTGAAGGAATTCCTGATGTTCAACCCGCCTGCGTTCGATGGTCAAGCTGATCCAGAAGTGGCAAGGCAATGGTTGGATGCGATCGAGAGGGTGTTTGTCTCGATGGAATGTGCTGAAGATGAAAAGGTTATGCTTGCTGCTTTTCAACTCCAGGGTAGACCCATTACGTGGTGGAAAGCCGAGTGGCAGGTTGCCTTTCGTTCAAGACCTCTTCGGCAGATCACTTGGGCAGAGTTCGTTGCTGCTTTTGAGCGTGCTTACACTCCTGCCTGCTTGCAGATGGTTAAGATGTATCAATTCATAGAGCTGACTCAGGGCAGCATGACGGTGCTTCAGTATCGGAATAAGTTTATGGAATTGGGTCAGTATGAGCCCCATGTGCTGGCCAGTGAAGCTTTGAAAACCCAGCAATTCTTGGGAGGTTTGAGGCCAGAGTTGAAGATGCCCCTGATTGCCAGTCGTGTTGCGGATTTGGACAGTGCGTGCCAGATAGCTGTGGCACTTGAGTTGGAAATGATAAGACCTGGTGGGTATCCTCAGGCAGGGTCAGTTCAGCCCGCAGTGTAGTCCCAGCAGGTTTACAGATCGCCAGTGCCAGGTGTTCCCTCGGTCCAGTCAGAGATTTCCAGTGCTTCCTCTCCTTCCAAACCCAAGTTCAAAAGGTTTAAGAAGAAGAAGAAGTTTTTCCAGCAGCCGTCCGGTACAGATTCTGTTCAGCAGTCGACAGCACCTTCTTCTCAGACTCGACAGAGCTCAGCTGTCAGTCAGCCATGGACGTGTCGGAGATGCGGTGGTCATCACAAGGGCCAGCCGTGCTCTTTTCCTGTGGTGTGTTTTCGTTGTGACCAGCCCGGTCATGTGGTTCGAGATTGCCCGCTGAGGCCGAAACCGTTGCAGGTTCCCCAGTTTTCTCAACCTCAGCAGTCGCAGTTCAGACCTCCTGCACCGCAAGCTCAACAACAATTTTTCTCTCAAGCGTCGGTGTCTTCTCAGCAATCTTCAGTTGGTTCAAAGAAGCAGAAAGGCAAGGTTACTCATTTGACTAGAGCTGATGCTGTTGCGTCCCATCTGGTTGAAGGTACGATTATGCTTTATGGTCATTCAGCTCGTGTCTTATTTGATTCCAGTGCTTCTCACTCTTTTATTTCTGAGGATTTCATGGCATGTATTGAGGAACCGACTTCAGAGATAGCTTGTGAGATGTATGTTGAGATGCCTTCTGGAGATTTCATGATTACACCTTTGTGTCTAGAAGAATCTCCTGTGACGATTGATAATCACCAGTTGCCGGCGAGATTGTTTGCATTGCAGCTGGCAGATTATGATATTATTCTGGGAATGGATTGGTTGGAGCATTATGGAGCCGTGGTTGACTGCAGATCGAAGAAAGTCTATTTTCAGCCACAGGGGAAATCAGCCTTTTATTTCCAAGGTATTTGATCCTGAATCTTCTCGTATGATTATTTATGCTATTCGAGCCTTCAGGTTGCTTAGTGCAGGTTGCCAGGGATTCTTAGCTTCTGTGGTTGCTGTTGAAAAACCACAACGGGACGTTTGTGATATTCCGGTCGTTTGTGAGTTCCCTGATGTATTTCCTGACGAGTTGCCAGGCTTGCCTCCAGAGCGAGAGATAGAAATGGTGATTGAACTGATTCCAGGTACCGGCCCCTTAGCGAAGGCACCATACCGCATGGCTCCAGCTGAATTGAAAGTACTGCATGCACAGCTACTAGAGTTACTGGAAAAAGGTTATATTCGCCCCAGTTTTTCTCCGTGGAGTGCCCCAGTGCTGTCTGTGAAAAAGAAAGATGGAAGCCTGAGGCTTTGTATTGATTACAGGCAGTTGAATCAGGTGACTATCAAGAATAAGTACCCGCTTCCCAGGATTGATGATTTGTTTGACCAATTACAGTCTGCTACTATCTTTTCATGGATTGATCTCCGGTCTGGCTACTTCCAATAGCGAATCCGGGAATCCGATGTGGAGAAGACTACTTTCAGCACTCGGTATGGTCACTTTGAATTTCTGGTTATGCCGTTTGGTTTGACTAATGCCCCAGCAGCTTTCATAGACCTGATGCAACGTATCTATCGCCCATTTCTTGATCAGTTTGTGGTGATCTTTGTTGATGGTATTCTGATCTATTCTGCCTCTGATGAAGATCATGTGCAGCATTTGAGGATCGTTCTGCAGACTCTAAGGGATCACGAGCTTTTTGCGAAGTTCAGTAAATGTGAATTCTGGCTTCGGGAAATTCATTTCCTTGGTCATGTGATTTCTGGTGATGGAGTGGCAGTGGACCCTGCAAAGATTGATGCTATTTTGAGTTGGCAGAGGCCGAGGTCTGTGACTGAGATAAGAAGCTTTTTAGGTTTGGCTGGGTATTACCGCATATTCATTCAAGACTTTGCGAAGATTGCAGCCCCGATAACTAGACTGACTCGTAAAGATGTACCTTTTGTCTGGTCGGATCAGTGTGAGGCTAGCTTTGTTGAATTGAAAAGGCTATTGACTTCTTCTCCTGTGTTGCCTTTGCCTTCCGACTCGGGTGGTTTTCTGGTTTGTACTGATGCTTCTCGAGTAGGTCTGGGTGCAGTGCTGATGCAACATGGTAAGGTTATTGCATATGCATCTCGGCAATTGAAACGACATGAAGAGAATTACCCCACTCATGATCTGGAGCTAGCTGCAGTTATTTTTGCCTTAAAGATCTGGAGACATTATCTGTATGGTGAGAAATTTCAGATTCTTACTGATCACCAGAGTTTACAGTATATATTCTCACAGAAAGATTTGAATCTCAAGCAGCGCCGATGGATGGAATTCATGAAAGACTTTGACTTTACACTCTCCTATCATCCGGGTAAAATGAATGTTGTGGCTGATGCTCTGAGCAGGAAAGTGCAGGTCAGCCATTTGATGCTTCATGAATGAAAATTGTGGAAATGGCTTCCGAGCGAGGCATTCAGTGTGGAGTTTCCTTCTGATCCGAAGATGGCAGTTTGTGCTAGTTTGACTTTGGGTTTAGCTCTACATCAGCAGATTAAAGAAGCTCAGCAAGCAGATTCTGATTTAGCCCGTGTTATATCAAGACATGATGTGGAATTTGATGACGAGCTGGTTGTCAGTTTCCAGGGCAGATGGTATGTTCCCGCTGATGATGGTTTGAGGCATGAGATTCTGAGTGAAGCCCATGGTTCCCGTTTTGCTATTCATCCAGGTGTCACCAAGATGTATCAGACTTTGAAAAAGCAGTTCTGGTGGCCAAGTATGAAGAAAGACGTGGCTATATTTGTTTCTAAGTGCTTGACTTGTCAGCAGGTTAAAGCCGAACATCAAAAGCCAGGTGGTTTACTTCAGCCGTTAGAGATTCCGATGTGGAAATGGGACCATGTTACTACAGATTTTGTGGTGGGTTTGCCTCGGACTTCTCAAGGTTTTGATGGTATCTGGTTGCTAGTCGACAGATTGACTAAAACTGCCAGATTGTTACCGATTAAGGTTACTTGGAATGTGCAGAGGTTGGCCGAGTTGTATGTACAGAAGATCGTGCCACTGCATGGAGTTCATGTTTCACTTGTATCAGATCGTGACCCACGTTTCACCTCCGACTTCTGGCGTAGTTTCCAGAAAGCTTTGGGCACTGAGTTAGCTTTCAGTTCAGCATATCACCCTTAGTCAGATGGACAGTCAGAGAGGAGTATTCAGACTCTAGAGGACATGCTGAGATTGTGTTGCCTTGATTAGCAGGGTTCGTGGTGTCAGCATTTGCCACTTGTTGAATTTGCTTATAATAACAACTTTCACTCCAGTATTAGAATGGCTCCGTATGAAGAACTATATGGTCATCCTTGTCGAACTCCTCTGAATTGGTTGAATGTTGGGGACAGATTGTTGACAGGACCGGACATGGTGCAGCAGTGTTCAGATGTGGTTCGTCTGATCAGGCAGAGATTGTTGACGGCTCAGAGTCGACAGAAAAGCTATGCAGATCAGTGCAGACGTCCACTGCAATTTGAGCCAGGAGATATGGTGTTTGTTAAAATAACTCCGATGAAGGGTGTTTCCAGATTTGGGAAGCGTGGAAAACTTAGTCCGCGGTATGTTGGCCCGTTCCCGATTGTTGAAGCTATTGGTCAGGTGGCTTATCGTCTGCAACTTCCGGCGGCCATGCAAGCTATTCATGATGTATTCCACGTGTCTCAGTTGAGGAAATATGTGCCAGATGCTTCTCATGTTCTCGATGATTCAGTATGGCCTGAAGTGACTGCTGATTTGTCTGCGCCAGAGTTTCCTCTCGGAATTGAAGACCGTCGTGAGCAGCGGTTGAGAAATAAGGTTATTCCTCTGGTAAGAGTTGCTTGGCAGCGTCACTCTGGTAATGAGTCCACTTGGGAACGTGAAGATGAGATGCGTCAGCTTTTTCCTTTCTTATTCCACTGAGGTATATGTCCTTTCTCAGTTTCCTCCTTTTTCCGTGGTTGTAAATTTCGAGGGCAAAATTTTTATAAGGAGGAAGGGACTGTAAGGCCCGTGCCTTAATGGATCCTTATTGGAATTTGTTCTATTATTCGTTCTGGAACTTCCGGCTATTTTTCTGGATTTTTAGGAGCTTGTCTGGTATTTTTTCGGATTTATTTGGATTTATTGAGAGTTATTAGAAATTAATGAGATTTTAATATATATTTTAATTTATTTTTTTTTATTTTTTTTTCTTTTAACCTCTCACCCTCACCCCCTCTCTCCCCATCGATCTCTCATTCACCCTCACCCTCTCTCTCTCCTCACGCGATCGCCCCTCTCTCCTCTCTAGGGAACGCGGGCGAGACGACGTCGGATTGAGGCGTGGTTGGCGCCGGTGGATTCCTCGCGTCGAGAGGAACGCGTGGGTACCCATCTCGGCATGGTTCGGTGATCGTGGGAGCGGGGTGGAGCTTGAAGGCCCGGTGAGCCTACCTCGGTGCATGCGGCCTTTTCGTCCGTCTCGACTTGCAAGAGGTAGGGGGATGGAATCCTGAGCTCGCTAGGAGCATTCCCTGTGGTTCATTTCGTTGTTTAGGCCTCCCGATGTATGCATGTGGCCATTTTCCCATTTTTAGTGTAAACGAGTAATTTAGCCGTTTAATGGGTTTGGGGTGATGCATGCGGGTGTTTTAAGCTTGGTAGTGTTGTTTAGCATGTATGGTTTGGCAGGTTACAGGTTTTCACGGCGTTACCCGATGATTTTTATCGTCCGGGAGGGCTTCGATTTTCAAACTGAACCCGCCCGTGTTCCAGGTGGTGTGACGGTCCTGCCAGGAACCGTCACACGCCTGACGGTCCTTGGTGGACGCGTCATTTCCAAACGACGGCCCGTCGAGGGCGCGTTATATGGAGAGTAACGGTGGGAACTCCGTCCGTTACTCGTGCGTAGTTTTGCGTTGACCCGGTCAGGCAGTGCGCCCGACGGCCAGTCGACCGGCCGTCGTTTCGGTCCGACGCGCTTGGGTTAGGGCGTCGCTTCGCCTGCTATCAGTTTTGAATACTGTTCGTTGATTTCCGGCCTCGGGTGGAAGTAACGGCGGTGATCCAATGCGTCGTTACGAAGTAACACGCTGGGCCCCCACCGTCACTCCCCCTCTTGGGTCGTTTGAGCTGGAACTCTGGTTGAAGTAACGGCGGGACACTGACGCGTCGCTTCGGATGTAACGCGCCAGTCTCCCACCGTCGCTTGCCAGTAACGCATGGGCAGACGACCGCCGTTTGCCTGTAGGTTTTGATATGTTCCCAGCCTTCTCGTTATGCGTTCCATAATATATAAGTGTCATGTTTATATTGTTTTAGTGTTCAGTGGCATGTTTCTTATACCAATAGAGTAGCTTTTCTTTCCATGCAATGGAGCCACTGTTATTGCCCTAAGGTCTGTTGAGTACCGACCCGCTTGAGGATGGCGGAGGGGTGTGCTTCCCATGCACGGTTTGTAAGCTAGTTCCGTGGGCTCCCAGCCAATGGTAGCGTCCTACCAAGGGAGAAAACTAGCTAGAGGGCCTGGCTCAGGCTAGAGTCAGTGTGTGCACACGTGGTCGGAGACTGTGGACTGACACCGACGGGTGCCACTCCAACTGGTCACTTGGTTTGGTACTGTTTATGCGCTTAGCTTATCGCTTTGCCGACCGCGAGTGCTTGAGACGTAGTGTAAGTCGTCAGTGGACGCTTCTGGTATCTGCTACAGTGGTTGTCCTTCCTTGTTGTTTGGATTAGTCAAGGCTCATTCTATTTTGGTAGATTTAGTTTTAATCGCTTGCATTTATTTAGCTGTGGCATGTTTTAGCTGTTATACTTGCTTAGTTAGAGTTTACAGCTCTACTTGAGTAGTTATTCATGCCATTGCCTGTTAGCTTAATTAAATGCATGCTCTTTTTACCTTTATTGATGCATGTATGCTTGTTTAGTGTGAAGTAGGGATCCGCGTGACCCCTACTGAGTCTGGCTGTGACTCACCCTTTCTCCTTTCAGGTGAGCCGCGCCCGTCGTCTCCCGGTGCTTCGTGAGCCGTTTTGGAGACCGTGTCTTGCTGCCAGCTGTAGTCGAGCCACCTTTTTGAGGCTTTTGGTTGTACTTTTGCCAGGGTATGCCCCGTGTAGTTGTACCTTGTGGACTAGTACTTTGGTTTATCTGGACTAGTATATATATATCACTCTAGTTATTTTGAATTGCTTCCGCACTTGTGTTATTTTAATGCTTAATTGTAATCTGCGCGTTCCAAATTCCAATTCGTTATGCATACCCCTCAGCACTTTTCTACTAACCCTTCAGGGGTCTCATCAGCCTCTTGGGTGGCTTCCCTAGTTCTTGGTATCGGTGTATCGATGTTATCAGTATATCAGTATCCTGAACTCTGGGTCGTCACACTATGCATGTAGAAATAACTGAGCAAGTGAAAACTAACAATAGAATAACACGTCGTGCAAAACTTTCAAGTGAGTCTTAAACAAAAGGTATTCATGAGAGACTTTATAGATTATTGGCTATTTCATGCAAGTACTTTGCCCGTGTCGGGCCACGCTAGTAAAGTCACGCAAGTCAAGTCACGCACGCGAGAAAGAGAGAGAGTGTGTGGAATGTCAAAGATCAAGAGAGAAAGCACTTCGGTGCAATGCTAGACACCGTGATCAATATAACTCCCATGGGCACTAGTACTTTTGGGTGCTCCTCCCAGGACCAGATCGGGCCCTTATATGCACAGCATTAAAGATAGATCTAGACATCCACGATAATTTATAGTCAATAAGGAGTTTCAAGAACAAGCTTTAATAGGATGATAAGATAAGATTTTTATGGAATTCAAGGGCAAGGCCCTTGAGTAAGGACATACTGGCGATAAAATTCATGTAAAGCATATAAACCATGACATGTCGATAAACTGGGTGGAATTGGTTCCCTAACCGGGTACCATAACAAATAAGTGCCCATATGTAGATGGTCACTCTTTTTATATAGAATTGAGGTCCACAAGAACAGCATATTAATGGCATGATGTTCTCATCCCATTAAGAATATTCTCATGATATCCACTTAGCATAACATGAAGGCCGGTATACCATATTTCTATAGAGTGATATGGCAAAATAATGTAATAGGTTTTTATGGTACAACCAGCTCAATCGGCCTTGAGGGAATCCAAGGCTACGAGGAGACTTACGGAGGTCCCAATGACTAGTCCAAAGGAACGGAATGTCCAATGGAGAGCTTGTATGTCACCGAGAGTTAGTGGGTAAACGATAAACCATTGGAAAACATGGGACTATATTCACGGAGTGGAAATATAGTGCCGATAATATACTTGCACATATATATCTATATATATCGAACCCTCGGTTAACAGAAAAATGGGAAAAATAGTAACATAGGAAAATAGCGACTTAATCTAAGTCATTGCTTATCAAATTAACGCCTTCTACAGGGGCGTTTATTTATGATTTGACGACTTATACAGCGGTCGTCCATTATATATTTCTATTTTGTAGAAATTTCTATATTCTGGAATTTAATAAAAACGCGCCTTGGACAGGGGCGTTACTTTCAAATTCGCGCCCTGGTTCAGGGCGTCACTTTTATAAGAGACGACTTACATGAGGTCGTTATTTCAGGATTTATCAAATTTTCATATGAACAGTAGAGTTTCTAGATAATAAAATTTCAGGAAAACAAATTACAGAGTTAGGACAAGAAAAATAGCAGGATTCAACAGGTATGATCATGCATCATATTAGATTCTAGTTTCATAGATATTAAATTTTAAACACGGTTAATTAACAATTAGGTGAAATTGACGACTCCTGGGCAGGGCGTCAAAACTACAATTAGCGCCCTGGTGTGGGTCGCTTCTTTTAAATTAGCACCCTGGTCAAGGGCGTTTCTTTAAAATTTCATAGAAAACATTCGAAACCACAATAAAACTATATGCATGGATGAATATATGTTATTAATATGATTTCATAAGTTGCTTTGGGCTACAATCCTTGAGAGAACCTACCTTAGGATAATCTGAATTGATGACTCGTGAAGATTGTGAAGAGAGAAAGGGTACTCTGTTATAAACAGAGCCTTCTGAAGAGCTATGACCCGCAAAAAAATCCCCGAGTAATTCAGCTACTGGAGGATGTAAGGGTGGAGAAGATGATATAGAGTTTCCTTCGGCAGCAATTCTGTAAGCAGCAACCAGCTTCCTCCTTTGCTGTAAGAGAAAGATGAAGAACCCACGTTCTTCAGGTGGATGAGAAGTTACTACTTCCTACAGAAGGAAAAGATTGAAGAACATTATTCTTCATAATATATATATCCGAAAGAGCAGGAAGAAGAACTTACTGGTTCTTCACGGTCGATAGTAGCAGAACGAAGGTTGGATCGCCAAAGTAGCGATCTGGGTGAATTAGGAGGGTATTTATAGGGTTTTTATGATCCTAATGGAGTTAGAATTGTATTGGAAGTAATATTTCCCTAATAGAGTTCTTACCCTATTCAATCTTCCTCGTAGTTATCCAGGACTTGCCCTGGATAGTCTCCCAGGTCGAACGGAACTCAAAATGTAATTAACGCCTTAGTCTAGGTCGTTAATTTTTAATTGACGTCTTGCATATCGTCGTTTTTAAAGAAATAACACCCTTCCGTCGGGCGCTATTCACGATTTCACGTTAACTTATGCTAGTTACTATATTTGAGGGTTTTTATCTTTTTTATTTGATAAGGTCTAGTTACGAAATTTTATGGGTAATAGTTTTCCATTTTTCTTGATGTTTCCATATAATTAGTTTTTAAAAATTCCTTTAAATCAAAAAGTTGCACTATTCACTCACACTATTCATTCATAAAAGAATTGACAACATGCCATATGTCGTTTCTTTCTAAAATGACGCCTAAATGGTTGGGCGCTATTCACTTTTGTCTCTTTTTTTGAATTTTCATCTTTTTTTCTGGATGTGATCTAGATGGAAAATTTTAAGTGTATTAATTTTCCATTTTTCTCTATTTTTTCATATAATTATTTTTCCAAAATTATTTAGTCAAAAAATCGGCACTATTCATTTTATAATAAAATAACGACTTAGCTTAAGTCGTTTCTTATGTAATTGACGCATGCATACGTTGGCGTCATTTCATTTTTTGCATTTTCACTTGCCCTTCAAAAGATTAATAGTGTATATATATCCCTGTTATTTCTATAACTATATAATGCACAAATCCATACATCTCCAAGTCTATACATTCTATCACACAAGTCTATACACTCTCCAAGCATCTCACGTTCCAAGTCTATCCATAGCCCATGTCTATATATTTTCTAAGTCTGTACATTGCGTTCCCTAAGTCCATATATCCATTCAAGTCCATACATTCCATTACACAAGTCTATACATTGTCAAAGTCTTTGCATTCCTGAAGTCTATACATTCCTGAAGTCTATACATTCTACCCCCTCAAGTTCACACATTCCTTCATTCAAGTCTATACATTCATTCCCTCATCCAAAGTCTATACATTCCTGAAGTATATACACTCACAAGTCCGCACATTCCCTGAGTCTATACACTCACAAGTCCACACATTCCATAGAGTCTATACACTCACAAGTCCACACATTCCATAGAGTCTATATACTCACAAATCCAAGCTCTAAGTCCAAACATTCTAAGTCCATACGTTCTAAGTCTGCACATTCCTTCATCCATAAAGTCTGTACATCAGTCCAAAGTCTATACATCCATCTAATCCAAGTCTATACACTCCACAAGCCTAAACATCTAAGTCTACATAATGCAAGTCTACACAATGCAAGGTCTATACATTCCCCCATGTCTATACATTCCTCCCAAGTCTATACGTTCCTCCCATGTCTACACGTAAATCTCTATATATATATATATCCTCCCTTTATAATGTAATAAATGTGGAATATTAAATTTGCTAAATTACTAAAAAATATAAATTGATGTTTTCTTCGAGATTTATTGATTCTTAATAAAATGGTATTATGCATTAAATGCCTTACTTAAAAATAACATGTTATTCTTGAATTTATTATAATATAAGGGTAAGGTCATTAGGATGTCGGGGGTCGTGTACCGAGTCTGGCCTTGATTATTTACGTTGTATTATATTTGTTTATATTGTATTATATATATAAATATATTTGTTATTTACTAACCCTCATATACCCATTAATAATTTGTATGTATATAGGGATTTTATTCCCATTAATTTCTTTAACCTATTTTAGTCCTTGTCCTAGGTATCAGAGGCAGGTTCGATCTGAGCAACCCTAAAGGAATATCACTTGACCATTTATTTATTTGAATAAATTTTATTTATTATATACTTATAAGAGTATGTATTTATCATTATGTATATTTTTATTTCTTATTCCAAAATTACTGGGCGTTACAGAAAATGTGCAGACTTGGTCAACCGATCTATAATCACCCATATCCCGTCATGTTCACCCTTGGTTTTAGGCAAACCCATGACAAAGTCCATCCCTATGTTCTCCCACTTCCACTTAGGAATGTCTAAGGGATGCAATTTACCTACGGGCTTTTGATGTTCTGCCTTGATCCTTTGACAAGTAAGGTAGCGAGAGACAGATTCCGTCGCCTCCCTGTTCATGTTAGTCCACCAAAAATTTCTCTTCAGGTCTTGGTACATCTTGGTGGCACCAGGGTGAATAGTATATCTTGATCTGTGTGCTTCTTCTAAAATCTTGTTCTTCAATTCTGGGCAATCCGGAACACAAGTTCTTTCATGGAATAATAGTCTTCCATCAGATGCTAGCTTGAAGTTGGGTTGTTGATCTAGCTTGCCTTTGATTTCAACCAGTACTGGGTCATCATCTTGTAGTACCTTAATCTCAGAGAGTAGATCCGGATATAAACTCATGTGTAACAGAGTAATACACCCATTTTTCTCATCTACGTTTACATTCAGCTTAGAAAATTGCTCTAGCATCCTCCACTCTTCAATCATGCAGCTAGCTAATAATGCTCTCAGCTCCCGACTAAGGGTATCAGCAACGAAATTACCCTTTCCAGGATGATATTGTATGGTGAAGTCGAAATCCTTGAGGTACTCTAGCCAGCGCCTTTGTCTCATATTCAATTCCTTTTGAGAGAATAAATACTTGAGAATTTTGTGATCGGAGTACACGGTGAATTATTCTCCATAGAGATAGTGTCTCTAAATCTTTAAAGCAAACACCACCGCGGCCAACGCTAAGTTATGAACCGGGTAGTTCTCCTCATGCTTCTTTAATTGTCGGGAAAATTAGGCAATCACCTTCCCTTGTTGCATTAATACACATCCGAGGCCAATACCAGATGTGTCGGTAAAAACCTCAAATTTCTCTGCTTCAATAGGCAATGCTAAGACAGGGGCAATAGTCAAACTATCCTTTAACATTTGGAAACTCTCTTCGTAATCTTCGGACCATACATATAGATTCTCCTTTCATGTCAGCCTGGTAAGAGGGACAACAATCTTGGAGAAAACCTTGATAAATCATCGGTAATAACCAGCCAGACCCAAGAAACTACGGATCTCAGTAGCATTGGTAGGTATTTCCCAATCCTTCACTGCCTTGACCTTTGATGGATCAACAAAAATTCCATCTTTTGAAATCACATGTCCAAAGAAAGATACTTCCTCGAGCTAGAAATCGCACTTGCTAGACTTGGCATAGAGCTGATTATTCCTCAAGATTTGTAATGTAATCCTCAAGTGCTCTTCATGATCTTCCTCCGACTTTGAATATATCAATATATCATCAATGAAAATCACAACAAACTGATCCAGATGAGGCCTTAATATACTGTTCATTAACTGCATAAATGCTGCAAGGGCATTTATTAGTCCAAAAGGCATAACAGTAAATTTGTAATGTCCATATCTGCTCCGAAATGCGGTCTTATGAATATCCTCATTCTTGATCCTCAATTGGTGGTATCCCGACCTGAGATCAATCTTCAACAATTATTTAGCTCTTGATATTTGATTAAATAACTCGACGATCCTCGGTAGCGGGTATTTGTTATTCATAGTGAGTTGATTCAACTGCCGATAATCGATACAGAGTCTCATCGATCCATCTTTCTTCTTGACGAATAGCACGGGTGCTCCCCAAGGGGAGGTACTTGGTCTAATAAATCCCTTTTCAAAAGCTCCATCAATTGCCCCTTTAGTTCCTTTAACTCGACGGGGGACATTCTATAGGGTGCCTTAGAGACAGAACCAACACCAGGGATAAGGTCAATGGTGAATGACACTTCCCTTTCCGGAGGTAGATCAGACAAAACCTCTGGAAAAACATCAGGAAAATCTCAAACTACTCGAATATTTTCTAGCTTTGCTTCCTTAGCTTCCTTTATGGTTGCAAGAGTAAAGTTTCTTATAAATTTATGGGCTCGAAGTTCCGAAATAAGAGGTGACTTGTTTTGACTCCGAGGACTAGTGTTGACAAGTTTCGGGTAATCTTTAAAAGTTACCTTGCCATTTCGGTAATCTATAACCGCCCTATGTGTGGATAGCTAATCGACACCTAGTATAACATCATACCCATCCATCTCTAGGCATATCAGATCGGCAGGCAGATTATGTCCTTCAACCATAACTTTACTATCCGGGTAATGGTGTGTAATATTGGATTCACATCCAAGAGGAGTAGAAATAACTAATTCTAGCCATTTCGGTTCCATAGAAAATGAAGCAGCGAATCTTTTGGAAACAAATGAATGAGTCACTCTTGTATCAAATAAGAGATGAGCAGTCTTGGAACAAATTCTTAATGTACCTTCCACGATACCACCTTCACCATTTTTCGCCTCTTGGAGAGCTTGGAGACGGCCTTACTTTTTGACCGGGTGCTTCTCGTTTCCAGCTTGATCATTGTGTAAAGGACAATCGGGAATCCTATGATCATGACTCCCGCATCGGAGACAAGCTCCCAACCACTGCCAGCACTCTTCGGCCTTATGTCCGGCCTTGTCGCAATGTTTGTAGACCTCCTTAGATGTTGTAGTGGTGATAGATAAAGGTTTGTCATTCTTCTTAGATTTCTTCTCTTTAGAGGAATCACCCCCATTATTTGACCTCTTCTTGTTAAAGGAGGGTTTGAATGTTCCGGAGCTCGTGACGTACTCCTTCTTGTCTCTCCCACGGATTTTTTCAGATAGCTCTGTGGCATCTTCTAGTAGTTGGGCTCACCTTACCATCTCCGAATAGACTTGTATGTCCATCAGTGCAAATTGTATGATGTATTGTGGTCGAAGCCCATTAAGAATATTCGGGCCTTCATCTTCTCCGTACTCACCAGATGTGGTGCATACCTTGACAGCCTAGAGAATTGGGCATCATACTCGGCCATTGATAAACTCCTTTGTTTTAGCACGGCAAACTCCGTGGCCTTCTTATCTTGTATACGGTCCGAAAAGTATTTGATATTAAAGTGCTCTACAAACTCGCCCCACGTGATGTGATCGTGTGGCAAGGTGGCTTCCACAGATTCCCACCAAAATCTAGCGTCCCGCTCTAGTTGAAATGTCGCTAACAACAACTTCTCTTTGTCCGTGCATTGCATGATGTTGGGTTCGGTGCTATGGATTCAGAGGGGGGGTGAATGAATCTCCCCTTTAAAAACTTCGCTCAAATTAAATCAAATGCAATCAGAGATGCGGAATTAAAAACTATTGCAGATATGTAGAACGAACCTAAGCAAACATCTAATGTGCACAGCAATGAGATGAACACAATCCTCGTGCCTATGCATGCATCTAGCGCCAGTCAGATATGAAATTCAAATGACAGTGGACAAGAGGGTTTTTAGGTGGTTCGGTCCTGCAGACCTACATCCACCCCACACTCAAACCAGAGTGTGGATTCCGCTGACTCACAGCTTGAACAGCTGGGCATCACATCTTGCCATACAACCGCTGGGGACTACAGCTTAACCCGTCTGAGGTATCCACCTCGCCCCGCTGAGCAACACAGCTTGCTGTCCAGAGGAATCCTCCTCTGCAAAACCGCTGACTAACAGCTTGATAAAAGGTTCAAAAGGAAAACACAAAAGATGAAACAATCAGTGACTGAAAGCTGAAAATGAAGCACGAACAATGTGGCTCTCTAAGAGCTGACTGGAGTGGATCTGATCCAACTTCCAGTAGGAACGATCTTCAGGTAAGCTCCTCTTCCTCTCTCGATCTATCTTTCTCTTTCTTCTTCTCAACTCACGCTCTCTCTTTCTTTTTTTCTTTCTCTTCTGCTGGATCGAAAAGGGCTCTCTGCTCTTCTGCTTTTCTTTCAAGTCTTCTGTATTCGATCAGCTTCTTCTGAAGGAAGAAACTCCATATATATACCAGCAGCAGGAAGGGCGTGTGCTCTCCACATCTCCCGCCCGATGGCTTGGACCACGTGGCAACATCCAGCAGGTTTTCAGTACACGTGTCATAATCTGGTCACTCCCCTTATCCTCGGATCACGTGCCCAGTCATCAGTCTCTGCAAAGAATCCCTGTCAGACAGTCAAAATAGAATTGTCAGTTTAAGGTTTAAGCGATGTACAAACTGTATGAAGGCATTGCTGAAGCAATGTACAGACATTGTGAATGCGAAGCTATGCAGTGTTCAGACTCTATGTATGCAGACCCATGGCGTTGTACAGACTTAGTAAATGCAGTGCTGTAGCCTGTAGAGACTTCAGATATGCAAGACTATGCCATGTATAGACTTCCTATATGAAGGACTTATGCCATGTATAGACTCCATATATGCAGAGCTTATGCCATGTATAGACTTCAAATATGCAGAGCTTAAGCCATGTACATACTTCAAATATGCAGAAGTAAACGTGCATCAATGTGTAGACTTGACAAAACAAAGTATGAACAAAGCAACACAATGTGCAGACTTCGTGCAATGAGTGAAGCAGTGTATAGAGTTATGAGTGGAATACATGAAGCAATGTATAGAGTTAGAGTGCAATGAGTGTTCAAGTGATGTACAGACTCAACATTATGCAAGCAAACAATGTATAGAGTTGATGAAGCGATGCTCAACAAAAAGACGCCTTACACTTAGGCGTTTGTTTTAGAAGTGACGCCACTTCTGGTGGGCGTCAAATGTCGAGCATAGAGAATGTATAGACTTGCTACGGCACAAGGCAGCATAACGATGTACAGACTCTGCCAAGAGCAATGCACAATGCACATATGAATGTACAGACTTTGTTTGTGCGTGCAGGGCATGCGATGCAATGTACAGACTTTGCCACGCCTACACCAAGACGATGTACAGACTTAATGGGCATGAAGGCAACTGCTATACAGACTTGCTAGTGCTGTAAGTGGACAATGCATAGACTTTAGCTCGTGCAAGCAAAGCCAATGTATAGACTTGGCGTTTGTGCAAGCAGAACGATGTACAGACTTGTGTTGTGAACACAGGCTGTACAGACTTTGAAGATGCATGAACAAGACACTGATGTATGGACTTAGTCTATGCAGCGCTGTATAGACTTCGTGTGTGTGCTACAGAACAATGTCTAGACTTTGAAAGCTTGAACACGAACAGGCTGCAATGTATAGACTTTGATTGAGACGATGCATGAGATGATGCGATGTACATACTTGCCTGGATGATGCATAGACTTTGAGGTAAGACGCTAGACGCTGTACAGACTTTACTTGCATATGCAGACTTGGCGATGTATAGACTTGCACAGTTCTAGCCAAGGGATGTATAGACTTTATGTGATAGCCCAATGTACAGACTTGGTGTTCTGAACGTAGGTAAAGATAAGGAGTGTATAGACTTGACATATGCACTGGCTGTACAGACTTAGCCATGAACTGAACAATCGGATGTATAGACTTTGCTCAGTTCAGCTGGTGGATGTACAGACTTGAGATGAATCCATGAACAGGCCGATGTACAAACTTGTCAATGTATAGACTTTAAGTCCAATGCAAAAGGCTGTACAGACTTTGAGACTTAATGCATGGTGGCGAATGTACAGACTTGCCAATGTATAGACTTGAGAGCTCTGACTATGCTCATGCAATGTATAGACTTAGAGTGAAGGTGCATGCAATGTATAGACTTGCTCAGCCTGAAGCAAGGCAATGTACAGACTTCTTAACAGATGCATGCAGCAACTGGATGATGTACATACTTCCTATATGCTCAAGTCCAATGTATAGACTTGCTGAGATGATGCACCTGAAGAATGTACAGACTTTAACCCTTGAACATGCATGCGATGTATAGACTTTGCATATGCTCTGAAGACGGACTGCACACAGGCTGTACAGACTTGAAGAAATGCTACAAGTGGATGGCTGTACAGACTTGACCGATCTGGCTGTACAGACTTGATGTGTGTGTGCTAGACAATGTATAGACTTGCTGAACTACAGACTGAACATATCAGCAGAGAAGCAATGCACAGACCTTAGATCAAGCACAAAACAATTTATGCACTTAGTATGGAACACTGCATGACTTAGCACACTCATGCATTCTCCACAGAACAGATCAGACATAGCACACTCATGCATTCTCCACAGAATAGATCAGTCATATGCATTCATGTTGCTATCATTCAATGTGATGTTCTTAGCAAAATAATATGGTGACTCATTCATGTTGCTATCATTAAAACACCACATTATCATCAAAGCACAAGGGGCACAACATGCATGACACGAAATATGCATTCCATTTCTTTCATCCAATTCTCGGCATCGTCCGGGTCGGAAGAGCCGACGTATTTTGGCGGATTCATATTCCTAAAGCTTCGGTGGAGATCTCCGACTGCACGGTTCATACAGCTCTGCGCTACTTGTTGAAGCGCTTGGGTGAGACCTTGAATGGTCTATTGCATGTCTCGACACTGGGCTCTTTCGGCAACCATGATCCTACAAGGGAATTAAGCTTAGTTAATATTTAACTAAACCATAAAGATTTAACGCCCTATATTGACTTAACCCATGGTCCTACCCATCTCACCGGGTAAATGAATAAACCTATCCTTGGACTTTTGTAACCTAGGTAAATTGAAAGACTTAGGCTCTGACATCACAAAAACTATTACGCCCCGAGCGTGGAAGGAACCCGGGTAATTGTGGGCACCAAAAGATGTCAATGAGGATCATACGGCATGCACGTCTCGACATTTGAGAGCAAGCCAAAGATGGAAATGCCGAACAAACCTCATGCCTCGCCCGATCAGGACGAGAACTCGCTTGGTGGTCCACTACCTGTTAAGGAAGCCCCCCAGGCAGAAGATACAGCTACAATGCTCCGACCGGCCATGCCGAGAGCTGAATCAGAGAGAAGTCGGGAACTCCGGCACAATCTCGGCATGCACAGAAAGTTACGTAGAATCTGGGACCGAGTCCCAGAGGCTACAAACGGAATATTGCAGAGGCCATACATTACAACCGGAACATTCTGGGAATGCCGACATTCATATAAACGGCCGCGACTTCGAGAAGAATCCATTTAGTGCTTAAAACGGCACGAAGGAGCCTTAAAACGGCGCCCCTTAAAACGGTGCGCCCCCCTCTTAAAACGGCGCACCCCTTTTCTTTTTGGCTACACGACGCGCGAAGGGGCATCCCCTTTGATGCTTAAAACGGCACCGCTTTGAATAGGGCACCGTTTTAACCCTTCATTCTATTCTCTGAAGTGCTTCCCTGGCGCGCAATCAACCCATCCCGTCGGCATGTCGATGCTGTGTTTAATGGTGTGTAGAGAGCATTTAATGTTTTGAAGCCATGCCTTCACCCCGTTCGACAGCAAAGCGGTAGTGATGGCAGCAGCAGCAGATCCTCCCGGCAGATCTATGAATATCCCGTCCTCGAATGAATGGCAGCGTACGACACGAATCAGCATCATCCAGCACAACAACAACATTGTTGCGAACAAGACAGAGGTGGCGGGAGTTTTCTCCCCCCACTGTCTATTCCATATATACTCTATCTGCTCCATTAGAGAAGAGGAGGTTGAAGAAGGAAGAAGGAGGCTCGAACCACCCCCCCCAAAAGGGCGATTGAAAAGAGAAGAGAGGGCCACCCGAAGAGAAGAAGAAGCTTCGTCCCCGTGCCGGAGAAGAGAAGAGAAGAGATTGAGTGTGAGAGAAGAGAGGTGAGCTCAGAGGGGGAGGAGCTTGTGCTCCGTTCCCCCCCCCCCCATCGATGTTTTTTTCTTCTTTTCTCTCTGATGTATCCCCCCTTTGCTTTGCTGTCATTCCCCTTGCGGATGAATAAAAGAAAAGCTTTTTTTTTGCAACATACGGTGTTCTTCTGCTTCCCTCTCTTTCTCTCTGCCTTCTCCTCATCTAGGCCCTTCGAAGCTTGCTTCTCCATAGCATGGCCTTCGAAGGAGTCCGCCAGGGGATGAACATACATGGCCTCTCGTGGCACACATTCGTCCCGCTTATGAAATCATCACCCGTGAGCCGTGGTCGCTCTCGTAGGCTGGCCCTCGAGCGTTCCACACTCACACTTGGGCTAACGGACCGCCGTGAGGCCGTTCCGCATTTTTTGAGAGTTTACCCAGGAGTAATCCGTGTGGTGACTCTCCTTTATCTCCGGCAAGTCCCGGTCCGGGGGAGGTGCTGCCCAATTCTTGCCAGGGCCAAGAACAAGATGAAAAAAGAACAAGAACACATAAGGATGAAAAAATGAAGCTTCTTCGGACTGAATCAACCCCACTCTTGAAGCCCCTGAACAGAATGAACCTTCTGAGTTCCTGTATAGCAAACAAACCCTTCGAATGAACACTTAAGCATTCATGCTAATTCACCTCAATAAACCACTAAAACGATTAAACCCCCTCTTCATCAACCTAATCATTCAAATGGATGAACAAACCTGTCATTAACCCAACATGTAGGTGAAAGAAAAGAAAACACACAGTCAAAAGCAAGAAACCCTCGGGAGGGGCTAATCCGGCGCGGCCACTGCTCCATGGCGCCGTTTTAACCCTCCTCACAATAGCCCCATCTCCTTCTTCGGATGCTAAACGGTGCACCCATTTCCACTCCATATCTCCCTATTCCGGCGCGCCCCTGCTCCATCGCGCCGGTTTAACCTCTCAAAACCATTCCCTTTATCACACCCGGTGCACCCCTTTCAATTCTAACCCGACGCCCTTCAAATCGGCACGCCCCTCTCCCCTTGAATGGCCCAATTCCGGCGCGCCCCCCTTTGTTTAACCGTTAAAACGGCGCGCCCCCCTGCCTACTCTTAATACGGCGCCCCCTTGAGGTTCCATACCCGGCGCGCCCCCTTGCCATCCTATTCCGGCGCGGCCAAAAGCGGCGCGCCCTTATTCCCTTTGGCATCCCGTTAAACGGCGCGCCCTCCTTGGCCTTGGGATCCTGCTAATCCGGTGCCCTCTATTCCGGCGCCCCCCCCAAGACTTCCCCTTGATCCGGCGTGATTTCGTAAAGAAGAGTTAACCAAATAAAAAAAAGAGGTTTAATACTAATAAAGGAATAAAAGAAACTCCATAACCCCGCGACCTGACCGCGCAGGTCGATCCGCGTGTGAGGGCGCACGTTGGTGAGTTCGGGCTCTACACCTAACAATTCACTCCCCCCGGACTCGGTGCAAAGAGAAAATCAATGATGCCTTGTGGTATCGGGCGTGGACCTCGGAACCCCCGACATGGTCATGATCCGAACACATCTCGGGCCAATAGTTCGTTAACTCGACCCGCTTCTCCTGGGATCTAATCCCACAATGCCACATTAAACTTGTCATGTCTATGGCAGACATTTACGCGGTTTTATCGTCGTCTTCGATGCTTCAGACGTGGACTCGCGTCCGAACAATGAATGGTCCGACCGTGACCGACATGTACGCATACCTTGGAACCTTCATTTCCCCGGACTGTGCATGAAGAGAAAAGCAATGACTCCCCATGGCATCGGACTTGGATCTCGGGAGCCCTCACCCGGACGTGACCATGATCCGAACTTATCACGGGCCGATAGTTCGTTAGCTCGACCTATCTTTATCGGGATCCGATCTCGCATCCACATTAAACTTGTCGCACCTACGGCAGACATCCGTACGGTTTTATCGTCGTCCTTGACGCTACTAATACGGACCTCCGTTCGAATAAGGAATGGTCCGTTAGTGACCGACGTATATACCGGGATCCAATCCCGCACCCACAGGAAATGTGCCGTACCTCCGGTATGTCTTTGTCATGGTCTTCGATGTTTCGAATATGGGCTTACGTCCGAATACTGAATGGTCCGTTAGTGACCGACGTATATCCCAGGATCGAATCCCGTGCTTGCATTAAAACTTGCCGTACTCACGGCAGACATTTGTACGGGTTTATTTCCGTTTACGTCTTCAATACGGATCTTTGTCCGAGCATAAAATGGTCCATGAATGACCAACAAAATCTAAATGGAACGAGACGGCACTCGCCTTCCCCGACCACGCGTGTGGGAATATCAATAAGACCTTCGTGAGTCACGTCTAGACCTCGGGTTCGCCCCAACCATGGTCATTACCTGACCCACATCTAGGCCTATAGCCAGCTATCTCTGTATACGTCTTTGTTTTGAAATCTAGTCCCGGGACACTTTCCCGCCGCCCTTCGGCACCGGAGATATTAATGATGCCCACGCAAGCCTTGTTTGGACCGCGGGAGGCGCCCCCCCGAAATGGTCCTGACTCGATCTCGCACCGGGCCAATAAACTCGCTGATTTCTGACTACTTTAACAGGGATTCAACCGAATGCCTCCTATCCCTTTGAACAACAAACTTGCCGTACCCCGGCATACATATGCTCCAGTTTTCCCCGTGATGATCACGATTCTCTAAAGCCGGACGCTCGTCCGAATATCAAAATGGTCCCTTGAGTGACCGACATATTTCGAATGCTTGTTTCCCTAGACATAGGGCTTTCCGACTGATTCGAGACCGCTATCGGCTTGTTTCTCTCGATATATTTTTCTGGCCATGAGGCCCCTTTTCCCGGTGATTAATCAAGGGTGTTCCCCTCTCCGAGGGGATGTAAATGGCGTCGTAGCCTTCATGGCGCGGCGGGTTTCAGTCCCGACACGAACCACACAATCGTCTGATTAGTCAGATCGAGCGCACAATAAATCGTCACTTTGTGACTGGCACGCCCACGCACTTAATAAACGCCAAAAAACAAATAAACAACGATTTTATAATAAATAAAAAGTGCGTCCACAGTAATGCGCGACGAGTTTATATCATTCCTGTCAATCAGAGCATAAGGAAATTCAACACATAGACAGAGTGGCCAGAAGATAAGAAATAATCAAAGTCTTTATTCATTAATAACCTCAAAGTATAACTTTCATTACATACCCAATTGATTCCTAATACGCAAAAGACATCTGGACTCAATAAAGGGAAAATTACAATAATAGACCCAGGAAAATAGTAAAGACTCGACATAGATATCTTGGACGGCTTCTACGATCGTCACTCTTGGTCATCCCCGTCTAAATGAGTCTCGCTATTGGAATTACCTAAAAAATAGGTGAAAACACTAGGTGAGCGAACGCTCAATAGGGATTACATCTTGTAGCAACCGTGGTAAATTGAAGAAATGAAATTCTAAATAGATTAAAAAAAACCAAACCAATGTTCAAGGCCCAATCCACATAAACCACTTATATATACAAAATGGGCCTTACAATTAAACCCGTATAAGCCTTGCACCTAAACCAAATAAGCCAAAGGAAAGGGCGCCCTGCCCTAGGGCGCTATTCAAAAAATGAAGACCCTTTAAAGGGGCGCCATTTCCATGAAGGGTGCCCCTATCTTGGGAGCAATTTACCTGAGGGTGAATATGGAAAACTCCGACGGCAGTGTTTTGTTCTAACTGGGATAGTGGCTGCGGTTGGGAAGGTCTTAGGTAAGGAGGATTGATACATGGGACAGTTTAGAACAAGTAGGATTGATTTTCGAGGAAGTTTGTATGCTAATAGGATTCCTTACGTAGAAACTTTAAATCTTGATCGAACTCTAACCCCGTTAGTTTTTTTTCTCTATAAATAAACCCCCTCCAGAACGTGGCAAGGCTGCTGCCTCTGCTAATTGTGAAGCCTGTGTTGACGTCAACCTACTGCTCCTGCGACTACTGCTTCTTCTTCTTCTTCTTCCCCTTTTGCTGAGGCCATAAGAGAAGCATCTACTGCTATAGAACGAATGTTGTTGTTGCTGTAATACGTCATCTTCCTCCTCTTTTCTTCTACGGTTGCTGCGGTTGTGCGAGGAGCATCGGCTACTGTCCGTTCTTCTTGTTGCTGCTAGCCACATCTTGCAGTGTTGCGACTGCATATCCCTCACGTGAAGCTGCCTGCTGCTGCTTCTGTTCGAGCTGCGGTAGCTGTGCTTATATCATCGCCTTTCTATCATCTCCTCTTCTCTACTACCGTAGGAGTGCTGCTACAGAAGCTGCAGCAATCAACCTTCTATTATCATCTCTGTGATCGTCCAGATCGTTCAACCAGGTAGGTGTTCTCAAGTACGAAGCCCAAACTAATAAATCTCAGATCATACGCATGCATATAGGTCTGTTAGTATGTTTTCAGTAGCTTTCTGCTTCATTTTTCTCAAAGTTCTAGTAAAAGGGTGCCCCTCTATTAGGCGCTATTTTCATAAAACGACTGCACACACAGTCGTTATTCTGTCAGTAATTAAATAAGTACACCATCTTTAAAATTTAATAACTATGAATCCTGATGTCTAATCTAATGCATGAGTATACTGCTAGATTCCTGCTATTTTTCCCTACATGACCATGTGTTTATTCCTGCGAAATTATTTTTATTGGAAAAGTGCTACTGTTCATGACCAATTTACACATGATTGAACAACGACTGTCACCCTGTCACTATTTGAATTAGGCGCCCCTGTCCTGGGTGCTATATAATGAAAAGAAGACTTGTGCCAGGGTGCCATTTACCCTGAACAGTAAATTCTAGAATTCTTGATTTTTGTAATTGAAATATGGAAATCCTGAAATTGAAATTGAGAATTTAAATCCTGAATATGTATGTTTTATTTCCAAAACTGGATTTAAAGAAGTAGAGACATGGGTTAAGGTGCCATTCTCCTGAGTTCCTGATTTCCATTGTTTTCTATAACCCATTTCAGTGGGTTGTATATTGGCACTATATTCCAGTCCGTGAGTATAGTCTCACGTTTCACGATGTTTTATCGATTACCCCACTATTTCTCGGTGATAGATGAACCCTCCGCATGATATTCCTTCCTTCAGACTGGTGATTTTATCATAGAGACCTCTATAAGTCTCCTTGTAGCCTTGGATTCCCTCAAGGCCAATTGAGCAGGTTGTGCCATTAAAACCCATGACACATTTTTATTGCTATGTCACTCCAAAGAAACATGGTATACCGGCCCTCATGGTATGCTATTTGGATACTGTGAGAATGTTTCTTAAGTTAATGGAATGGGGAAACCATACCATTGCTATCACTTAAGGATTTAGTGCCCTACATGTGGACAATAGTTCTTCCTACCTTATCTTGTACAAAGGAAGAGCAATCATGTGAATATGAGCGCTTATTCTTGATATCCTGGCACCCATTAGCGAGCCGATTCCACCAGTTTTCAACGAGTTTCGTGATTGAACCATTTAATTGTAGTACATCCTTACATATCAAGTTCTATCCTTGTTATTCTATTCCACAAGATCTACCTTATAATTCCTACAAGTTCATTCCCTTGTAATTCTATATTGGCTATAACAATAGTGGATGTCGAAAATACATGACTCAATGCTTGCGCATATAGGGCTCGATCTGGTCTTAGGAGGAGCACTCGAAAGTACTTATGCCCGTGGGAGCTATATTGATCACAGTGTGGCATTGTACCAAAGTACTCGTCGTTCTAGATAAATGGCATTCCACAACTCTTATACTTGTACTTGACTTGGCGTGACATGACATACGTGGCTCGGAAGGGTATTTACATGCTTGCTTGAAACATGATAGCCAATTCTTGACATGACTTGATAAACGTACATGCTTGCCTATCTTGAATTAATTACATGAAATCTTGGATATCTTGCTAGTTCACTCATTTATCTCTTGCCATACTCTCTCTATTGTCGTTTCGTGCGAACATGCATAGCTTTACTTCCATTCATGTAACATGTAATTTACTTAAAGCAAACTAGCACTTGAGATATAATTCCTACTAAGCGTTCGCTCACCCATTGTTTTCCCTATTTTTCAGATAATTCCGATGATGAGACTCATTCGGATGGGGATGGACAAGAGTGAAGAGTCTAGAGCCAATCTAATCATCAAACATTATCTAGTCCTATCTTTTGCATTTTTTTCTTGAGTCATCCATTGTACTTTTCCTTTTATTGAGTCCCTAGTTCTTTTATCAAGAGTTGTAATAGAAGTACTTTGAAAGTTTATGATCAATAAAGGACTTGGTTATGATTACTTGTGCACGCTCTGTCTATGTGTGTCGAATACACTTACACTCTGATTGATATGATTGATATACACTCGTCATGCATCTCCAGATTCCTTCCGTGCTCGGGGCGTGACACATCTCATGATCAAGCTTGCTTTAAGTAAATTACAAGTTGCTTGTAATGCAAGTATAACTAATCATGAATGCGTAATAATGTCAAGAAGGAATATGAAGAGGTGATAACATGTACTAGCAAGTTTCAAGATAAATCATGTAAAGTATCAAGAAATATCAAGCATGTAATTATCAAGTGATGTCCTGAGAATTGGCTATTTAATATAGCAAGTAAATACCCATTCCGGGCCACGCAAGTCACGTCATGTCATGTCAGGTCAAGCACGAGATCGTGGAATGTCATAATCTAGAAAGTCATGCACTCCGGTGTAATGCCACACCGTGGTCAATATAGCTACCATGGGCACAAATACTTTCGGGTGGTCCTCCCAAGACCAGATCAGGCCCCATTAGCGCCAAGCATTGAATCTTGTAAATATTTAGACATCCACTATAGTTTATAGCCAATAGGATTCCAGAGGAATAAGCCATTGTAGGAACATTAAAGGTAGATTTCACGGAATAGAGATTTCAAGGACAGAACTTTAAGTAAGGATGACATGGCGATAAATCTCACATAAAACCAACACATTCATGAAATTTGGGTAATTGGCGTCCACTCAGGCCGCCGCCATATACAGAAATAGCGTCAACTTCGGTTGTCGCCAATTCTGTGAATAGTGCATGCACAAAGAAATAGCGTCACTTCAAGTGGTCGCTAATTCAATTGGCATCCACTGCTTGGTCGCCAATTCCAGACAGAGATAGACTCTCACAGAACACCATAAACATCACTCTATGATGGCTAGGGCATCATGTTTCTTCAGAGTGACATGACAAGACACAGTCTCTAGGGTTTTGAGGGTACAACCTGCTCGACTATCTTGAGGGAATCCAAGGCTAGCGGAGACTTACGGAGGCCTTAGAGAAGAAAATTACAGTCCGACGAAAGGAATATCTGGCAGAGTGTCATTCAATCTCCAAGAATTGAGGTGTAACATGAAACATCGTGAAACAGGGACTCCATCTCAGACTTGAGATAAGAGTGCCAAAATGTCACGCCCCGAACCGATAGCAGCGGGAAGCGATGCTCGGAACGTGACAGCGAAACAGTCATGATAATTCGAGCAGAAAATAAATAAACACAAATAAATAATATTCAACACATGGAGGCCATTGATCTAAGAAAATTATAGTTTTATTGATATTTGGAAATTTTAAAATATAATTTGACTCAATAAAATAAGTAAAGAAGAGAAAATAGCAAGACCACTAACTAGACTCAAGAAAATAAAAAACTCAGGTCTCTAAGTTCCAGGTTCACTTGATCACGCTGACATGATCCCTAATGCAAACGTTCCATCTACCGCGTTACTTGAAAAGGATGGAAATAAGGGGGGTGAGTGAAAAGCTCAGTAGGAATTATACTCTATCATCAGGCAAATTTAAGTAATTAATCATTTTCAAGAATGTATAAATAATGCGAGAAATTCAATTAAAACAGACTAAGTAATCAGCACGATCAGAAGGTAAACGATGGATAAATGAAAAGAGATCTTGCAAGTCTAGATATCAAGCACCACTATCAAGAACTTTTCCATGATTGGCCATTTCAAGTCAAGTCATGTCAAGTCAAGTCATGCAAGCAAGTACTTCACACATTCAAGTATGAATAGCAAGTATCATGAGAGAATGGAATGTCGTAGACCCAACACGCTAGATAGTACCGGTGCCAAATGCCACACCTAGTCATTCACCTCCCTGGGGATCAAGTACTTTTCGGGTGCTGCTACCATGACCAGATTGGGCCCTTTATTGTGTTTACCTTGGCATTGATTTGTTTGGATCATAGATCCCACGAAATCTAGACATCCACGAATAATGATGGCCAAGAGTTCCAAGATCAACCTCATGTAATCAAGGTAAAATGCGTAAGAATATTGATTTTCTTGAGATTTCAATAACAAGCTCATTAATCGAGAGGAATAGTCATTTAAAGAAATGACCCTTGAATGGATACATGTTGACAATAGACCTAACGATAGGTCAAAACTCAAGGTACAATAGCCTAGTTAGGCTAGAATAGCTTACACATATCAAAACCATGAAAACATCAATTTTTGGAAAATTAGAAAGTGAAATGGTCAGCAAAGAACTGCTCAGATAATAACACGGTCTACTCAGGACCGCGTACAACATAAACGGTCCAAAGTGGGCCATGATCAAGACTAGACGGTCCTAGCTGGGCCGCCGGAAGATATACATGGTCTAACAATAACTGCGTACAATACAGAAACTAGACGGTCCCATCTAGGCCGCTTAGAAAGATAAACGGTCCAATAACAACCGCTTACACTATAGAGTCCAGAGGACTAAAGTCAACGCACAGCTACTTAAACACGGTCACAGGAGGGCCGTTCACGAAATCAGCCGATCATGAATGAACCGCGTAATGACAGAACGGTCTAAGGAGGGCCGTTCAGAAAGTCTGGCGGTCATGTTTGAGCCCCCTAATGACAAAACAGTCTCCGGGGAGCCGCGATCAAATAGGATAGTCCCGATTCTGGGATTAAGCAAAAATACACGATTCGATCGAGTCAAAAAGGTTCAGGCTTGTGGGTACAACCCGCCCAACGTCCTAGTGGGAATCCCAGGCTCACGGGGGGTTATGGAGGTCTCAAAATAGAGGTCCTAGTCTGACGAAAGGAATATCTGGCGGAGAGTCCCAACTATTACTAGAATTGAGGGCTAAATAAAATCACAGAAAATGAATGTATAGCAGTCAGTCAGCCTTATCGGAGTGAAGTGACTATCAAACAATCCTAGTAGATCATTTTAGAATTTCGTAAGAATAGAACATGGCAATTAAATTACAATTTAATGTTATAATTGACATTTAGAGGGAGAAAAGATATGAACATGAAAGGAGGGGTAAGATTTTAGCAGTCATAATCAGTAAATGAAATAGACCTTATATTATTCCATGTAATCCATTTGTTAGATGTGTTCTTACCCTATACATGCTGTCAAATCAAAGTGAACATAGATAATAAAACATGATCTGTTCAATATAGACGGTCAGGGAGTGGGCCGCTATTGTTTCTTAGCGGTCATTCACAGGGCCGTTCTAAAGCTGCGTTCTCTAAAAGATAAAAGACTATAAATGGTCGTGCACAGGGCCTCTTGGATCATACACGGTTAGATACAGGGCCGCTAATCCAGACCCCGCGGTCTATCGAGGGGCCGTGCATGGCCAGGGGTGTCGATGCCAAAACAAGGTAAACAGTCAATCGGGCGGCCGCTATACGCATAAACGGTCAATCTGGAGACTGCCAAACTCGGCCTAGCCCTATCGGGAAAGAAAACGGTCATTCGCGGGACCACTAGAGAATGAAAATGGTCTATTGCGCGACCGCTAGAACCCATGCAGTCTCTAAAAGGACATTTCATCCAATCCGAGCCCCAAATCACGAAGAACATGACAATGGTATAATAAAGCATGAAATAAAACATGGGTATAACATACAAATTGGGCGATTCACTATTAAAAGATAGATAGCTTAAAAACGCACAACATAGCATGGTCAATTAAAAGATTAGACTTTGATTAGTCTATATAAATCAAAGAAAATAATGAAAGTAGGAAACCCTAATCACATGTACTTCATAAAATCATGAATACGCATGATATAGATGGCTAAAATTAGGCAAAATAGATTCAAATGAAAGGTGAGAACAAGATCTACATGTTCACTTTGTTTGATTAGTTTAAGCCCGAGAGAAACCTACCGATTTGGAAGAAGAAAGGGAAGGCGCGCTAAAACCCTAATCGCGAACACGTCACCGTCATCGCCCTAATTCACCCTCGATCGACCACGATTACTTGCACCACCTATTGGAAAAGCAAAAGGAGGGCTAGGGCTGCGAAAGCCTTCTATTTATAGAGCCTATAGGTCGTTCTAGGGATCGAATTGGACTCAAGAGTCCAAGGAGGGAAAAGCGCCTAAAATTTTGGTTCTTTGACCAAATCCGCGTCGTCGCCACCGCTGGAAGGCTCTAGAGTCTAGGGTTTTAGGGGCAAAATGATCTCTTAGGGCAGACCTATCAAATGGCCCTGGTTTGGGCTCGATTGGTTGAAAAATGGGCTCTAATTTGATCGTTTAAGGTTAACCTCTTAAAATAACGAGTTTGGCTTTTAACTCCGTAATTCAGCCTATTTAAGATTTTATTAGGGGTTGACCCAATTGGTAATATTGGTAAACACTCCGTTCTTTATAAGAATATAATTTTTTTCATATTTTTGGAAATTAGTCGAAACTTTGACCTACGGGTGAAATTCAATTAATTTAATTTATTCCTACTAAATTCAATTCATTGTAGAAAAATTCGATTGCATCTTGGAATATGAAAAATCTTTTTATGGTGTTTGTAGAAAAATAATTATTGATATAATTTGGCCACTTTCAAAAATAAATAATATTCTTTAATTAAGAAAATCACTGAAGTTGTTAAATAACAAGGAAAATAGCTTTAATTTTCAAAATTTTACTTTTATATTTTATTGTTTAACCGGGGTGTTACATCCTCCCCCACTTCAAGGAATTTGGTCCCTAAATTCGTCAATCGCCCGTATCTATTTGCAAAATAACATGGTAATCATGCAGCTAATAGAATGTCAAAGAATTTTAACTATAGTTAAAGATAAGGGAGAACGATACCTTATATAAAATTCTTCATTTGATAGAAATCAGTTACAATTTGCTTGTGGAAGTAGCTTAGGGCAATTAGCCATTACATGATTGTTGACACCCGTTTTTAGCCCGCAAGTTTCGTCATTTCTCTTATTCATCATTTTTGATGTCTCGAATTAGCCACTGTTTTGGAGCCTTTCGTGGATGGATTTCGAACCCATTTCATTTCCTCTGAGCCTCAGAGATCATGATTTCCTAGAGTCCTGAGCTTATCTTATCAACTTCCGGCTTCAAAGTCGACTTACGGCCCATTTAGGCCGGCTTCCTTCAAGCATTCGGCTCTCTCGCACTGCGTAGTCCTAAAAGTGGTTCTTTTTCACCCTCTTCCAGTTCTCTATTCAAAAAGTTGTCTTTATCAAAGTTGTTCGACTATTCAAGATCTACAATTTCTTCTTCTACACCATTGGCCGGTTCTAACCCAATTGTGAGCTTTTTGCATTTTTCCAGTAGGCTGTGCTTTTCACCTACGTCCCAAAATTTTCTCTTTCTGTTCTAGCCCCATTTTCTCCATTTTATGATCATTATTTCATCTTTCTCTCTTAATGAAAGTTGTTCTTATTTCAGTTATATACGATTTATCTTTCTACAACATTCACTAGTTCTGCACCGTTTTAGAGATACGCTTCAATTTCTGAAGTCGAGCACAGTCTACCCAAAATGTTTCTTCATCGGTGTGAAGGTCTATTAGTAGACCGTCAGAGCCATGTGAAGGTCTTTTATTAGACCGCCAGAGCCCATGTGAAGGTCTATCATAAGACCCCCAGAACATAAGTGACGGTCTATTAATCGACCGTTACACCTAAACTTGCCTAAAATCATCCCGTTCGACCCCCGGAGATTGACGGTCCTACCCTAGACCGTTTGTTGCCTCTGGCGATCTTACGATAGACCGCCAGATGACACCGACTCCAATTCGTGCTGGACTCTACTCCGTTTCTGTGCGCCGTGGCCCTCTTGCAGAGCCCATAACGTACTTCTTGAATTCTACTCCGAATTGAGCGCCGTTTGTTTCTATAGTTTCTCCTTTATATTATCTTGAATTTGATCCATAGATCTCAAATTTTCATTGGCTATCTTGCTCAGAAACGCAGATGAAAGTTGGGGGTTTATGCAGCCTAGTTCAACACAAACTCAGCAGATTAAGCTCCGGGGCTCCCTTCTAGAAGCCATATCTTCCAGATCCTTCCACCAAATTGAGTCCCACTTGTTCCTACCTCTTATCCTTTGTATTATCTCGAGATTGATCCATAGAACATGATTTTTGGTGGACTATATCCTCTAAAATCTGGGGTGAACTTTCTGGGTTTTTCTGCAACCTCTGTATAAACTGCCCAGTTCGTAGTTGCAAAGGAGGGCTCTTTTCGGACGTGAGGCGAAGCCATGCTGCAACTCCAACTCACAACTTCGACCCTAGCTTAAAGAGGGAAGTATTGGCTTTCCATTGCATCCTTCTGGGCTTAATTTGGTTGTCTATACTCTTAGTTCTAGTCTCCTCAAAATCATAAATCATCACAGTTTTCTGCATTTTCTGCTACACATGCATTTTTGCACGTTTTGCATCAATGTTTTCTCTCTATTCTCTCAACCAAATTCTGTGATTTCAAATCCTATGCATGCACAACACACACACCTATTATTTCCACCCTTCCACATGGGTTAAAAACCCTCCCCCGATACGTTCTCCCCCTTTTATTCATGCTATTTTATCACTTTGGGATTGATGCTACACTTCATGTTCTAATTGGTTTTTGACTTTGTGTTTTGATCTTTGTTTTGCAAGAGAGCATGATATGGACGTGAGGCCCTCTTCTTCTAGCCGGTTGGAAGATGAGGAGGTTTGATCCCACAAAGTTCCCCACACCCCGTTTCAAGCGCGATCAAGTCTTTAAGTTCCAAGGTACACAGCGCCGTTCCTCTCCTTTCTTCATCCTTTGGCGTTGTTGGAACCTTGGTGGCGATCACGATTAGTATTTCTCATCCTCTCACCCCCCTTGTCTTTGATTCACATGTTTATGCATGTATTAATTGAAAGGGGGCGAGATAGGAATCTAATTAAAACAAATCAACAGTTTTTTGACGATCACAGTGGGACTCCAATGCCCATCACGTTTGCTTTAATGCTCTTTTGTGAGTTGGGTGTGTGCATGTGCATGTTTAGGTGATATTTTATCCATTCTTCTAATGTTTGGGGCGTTTTAAGGGCTATGGTAGGTCATTTGTTAGACCGTTACGAATTCTGGCAGTCTTGCGCAAGTGCTCACAGGGCCATATTCGTCAAAGCATAACTTTTACTCCCGGGGTCAGATTGTGCTGATTCTTGTTCCGTTGGATAGCCTTTTGTATTGTCTTTCCATACATATATCATTTACATCATTTGGTTAACATTTCCATATTCTAATATTATCCAACTTTTTGAGGTTTCTGCATAAGTTCTGCAGGCAGGCTCAGGGACAGGTTCCCAGGTACATCTTTACTCAGTGATTTGACTGCCTTCCCGATGTCTGGTTGCACTGATTATTATTCCATTGGATAGTCCTTTGTATTTTTCTTTCCATCCATAGCTTATTTGCATCATTTGGGTCTCATTTGCTTAGTTGAAAATTGTCATTATTTTAGCATTTTGTGCATAAAATCTGCATGCAGTCTGCGCACAGGTTCACGGAAGTAACTTTCTTGGAGGATTTGATTGACCTCCCTAGGTTTGATTACTCTGTTCATGGGCTCATTGTGCAGATCTTTGTATTGTCTTTCCATCCATATACTACTTGCATCATTTGGGTCACGTTTGCTTAGTGAAAAATTATCATCATTTTAGCATTTTGTCCATAAAATTTGCATGTGGTCTGTGCATAGGTTCACGGGGACAACTTTACTCAGTGATTTGATTCACCTCCCGGGGTTAGATTGATCTGTTCTTGGGCCTGTTGTGTAGATCTTTGTATTATATTTCCATCCATATATTATTTGTCTTATTTGGATCATGTTTGCATAGTTTAATTTAGACTTGATTTTCTAGTTTTATGCTATAATTTACATGCACTCCGGTGCACATAGGGCAATACATTGCATATCATAGTTGCATTTCCTACCTTGGTAAGTGATCCACTCGCCTCCATATTCCTTGGGGTCGACTAGGTGATCTTATCCGGGACCTCCATAAGTCCCTGTGAGCCGTGGATTCCCACACGGACGCTGGGCCGGTTGCACCTTTTCCACCCCTTAAGCTTACATTTGCATAAGTGTGAGTGAGTTAACCTTAGTCAACCTAAAGTTTGAACCTTATTCCCATAGGATTTTTATCTTGAGGGAATTATTCTTAATTTAAAATCATTAAAAGGTCTATTAAAACTTCTAAAATATTTCCCATCATATCAACTTGTTTGATTTGGGTGAAAACTCTCACATTACATTGTTTGTGTTGTTTGGGTTTGTCCAAGCCCATTAGTGGTGTTTTGTGTTGCATCAAAATGTTTTACTATTGTTAGGCCCATTTAGGCTAGCCCATTTTGTATGTCCATTGTCCCGTGGTCCGTTATCCATTCGTCTTTGCGTTAGTGGGTCAGTCCCCTCTTATCCTCAAGCCCATTAAGCCCTTGCTTCCCCACCTATATTCCCCTTGATATCCTTGTATTAAGTCTCAATTTGCCCTCATGGAGCATCATTCCAACCCATTGTATCATTCTTTTTCCCAATCTTCTTCATATTCCCGCGTGGAATCCTCTTCCCACGTGGGCCCATCTTCCCGTGGTCCCTCTGATCCTTCCGAGAAACAGGCTAATCTCATGGCCCATCTTTCAAGCCTTGTTCACCAAATGGACCCAGCCCAAGCCCAACGTCTCATTGCATCTCATCTTAATGGGCCTTCTTCTCATAATGGGCCCTCTTCCCTTCATGGGCCTCTTTCTTCTCCTTCATATGCCGCTGGCCCAATTTCTAATGGGCCTTATTCTCTTAATAGGCCTCATTCTTCCGTCCATGTTGCTGCTAGCCCATTCAGTCCATATGCCAATGTTTCTTCTAGGCCTGCATACCCTTCCACTCCCAGAATGAGCCCTTCTTCTTCTCAACCCGGATCCTCTCATCCGGCCCAATACCATGCTCCTGGCCTTAATTTACAACCTCTTGATCAAGTTGACCCATATTCTTCTCGATCTCTCCCTACCCAGGAGATGATTGCTCAAGCCCAACGCCAGCTTGATGAACTCCAGCGCCGGATCGATCCTAAGTCCTCCTTAAGTATTCCATTCGCATTTCAAGGTATTCGACTTCCGCCATCTTCACAAATTCCCGCATATCACCGTTATGGTGGAGTTGGTGACCCATATGTGCACATTAAGGAGTTTATTTATGAGTCGGCCCAGTTTCGGCATGACCAATACTTGATGGCCTATCTATTTGGTCTGTCATTGGAAGGCTTGACTCGGGATTGGTTCTTTTCAATGCCGCAAGAGCAGGTTGTGAATTTTCAAGCCGTTCAAGAGAAATTTATTCAGCAGTATCAGGACCAGGTTGGGCCCAAGCTCTCTGTCGTGGATCTGGCCCATGAGAAGATGAAGCCCAACGAGGAGTTATGCACCTTTGATGACCACTGGCGCCATCTTGCCGCGCAAGTCCCGAGACACATTCCAGAGGGAGAACAAATCAAGATGCTTATTTCAAATGCCATGCCCGAGTACCGCTTTATCTTAGCCCTCAATGACATCACCTCCTGGCAACAACTTTATAGCCGAGCCCGTTTCGTTCGCCAACAACTTCAAGGTTCCCTTGACCCCGAGTCTCCACTATCCACCTCCACATATCAACCTTCACCCTCCACAAGCCAACCCTATGCTCCCATGAGTCAGCCCGCCATGAGTCAACCTTCCACTTACATCGTACCCGCCATAAGTCGGCCCTACACCACATCCACCTCCGCACATCAAACCTCCGCACATCAAACCTCTCACATATCAACTCTCCACGAGTCAGCCTCCCCCACATCCGTCGCCACCTCTGGTTAAGGGAGTACCACACCCCGAGTAGGTAGATGTTGTCCACTACTTTCCCTGTCACGCCCCGAGCACGGAAGATTACTCGGATGCGTGACGCGTCTATATCAATCGTGTCATTAGAGTAAGTATGTTCGATATACATAATCTACAGAGTACGCAAGACTAGTAATAATTAATAACCTCAATATTCCAAGTGATGAATATTGAATTAACAAAAGGAATTAAAGATAACCCATGACGACTTCAAATTAACATTTGGCTACAACATTAGGCTACATGCCTCATCACAGATTAACCACTAATTGACACAGCTGGGAATACAAGGCAGACTCAATAAAATTCAAAGACATGACTAACTACCGCTCTTCACTCGGTCTCAATCCCGTTCTTGTCGCTATCCGAATCACCAGAAAATGTTAGGAAACAACTGTATGAGCGAATCGCTCAGTAGGAATTACATCTCAAATTCAAGCAATCTTTAAGTGATTTACAATTTTACATGTATTTGGGACTATGCATGATATCCGAGTAATATACGAGTGATAAATCAAGTGTACAGGTAGGTTTATGCATGATGAAAGTGTACGGTAAGTCAAAGCTGTATGAAGAGAGTATAGTAAGAATTCAAGTATTTGACCAAGCATGATATCAAGGAATACGTTTCAAGTATTTGACCAAGCAATTAAGGAATATAATTACCCCTTCCGGGTAAACTGGAACTCATGTACAAGTAAGGACTCATTCATATACGAGCATGTAAGGTAAAACTTTCATTCAAGCTAGTAAACATTCAAGCGAGTAATATCAAGTACGTGTGAGTAGAATTGGCTATTTAATCAAGTATTTTGCCCTTCCTCGGGTCACAAGTCAAGTACGGCCCGTCCGGGCCAAGTCACGTCAAGCAGTAAGTAGAGAGAGAGTAGGGTGGAGTGTCTCAAGTCAAGCAAGTACTTCGATGCAATGCTAAACACCGTGGTCATTAAACTCCCATGGGCACAAGTACCTTCGGGTGCTCCTCCCCGGACCAGACCGGGCCCTATATGCACAGCATTTAATTTATCATTTTTGACATCCACTCTCATTTATAGCTAATATGGAATTTCAAGAATTTAGAGACGTAGTATTACAGACGAGATTAACCACGCATTTGGTTATGGGGAACTCTAGAGGTGGCCCCTACAGGCTCAAGAGGTGGCTCCCGTCGTGTAGCACTTTGCGCCATATGGCTTCAAGAGTTGGCTTCCACTACGTAGCATTTTATCCCGCATGGCACTTAGCTTCCACACTTCCAAATGGTAGTTGAGAGTTTCAAGGTTTGACCAGTTTGACCTTGTATATATAAGGTAGATTTTCACGGAGTGGAGTTCAGAAAATTATGATGCAGGAAAATGTACTAGGCTATATTGGTACGGATTTCGAGACAAATCAGGAATGGAAACAATCATCCTGTCACTGAATTGGCGCCTGGGGGTTAGCCCCTCTTTCAGTCAATTGGCGCCCTAGGGTCGGAGGTCTTTTAATTAATTGGCGCCCTAGGGTTAGCCAATGTTTCAAGAAATTGGCGACTGGGGGACACCCAGTCTTTCAGAAAATTGGCGCCTGGGGTACAGCCCCTATTTAATTAAAATGGCACCCGGGGGTTACCCTGTCTTTCAGTCAATTGGCACCCTAGGGTTAGGAGGTCTTTTAATTAATTGGCGCCCTAGGTGGTGCCATCTCTTAAGTAAATGGCGCCTTAGGTGGTGCCATATCTTAAATGGCGCCTTAGGTGGTGCCATCTGTTAAGTAAATGGCGCCTTAGGTGAATCTCTTAAGTAAATGGTGCCTTAGGTGGTGCCATCTCTTAAATGGCGCCTTAGGTGGTGCCATCTCTTAAGTAAATGGCGCCTTAGGTGGTGCCATCTCTTAAGTAAATGGTGCCTTCGGTGGTGCCATCTCTTTTAAAATTTTCATTTTTTTTAATACTCAGAAAAATGAATTTGGCGCCCCCTGGAAGTCTTCAATTAATTGAAGACTGCCGCGATGCCGTCATTTTAGTAATTGGCGCCCTGGCATAGGGCGCCATTTACAGATTTCTTCATTTCTTTTAATTGGCGCCCTGGTCAGGGGCGCCAATTACCTGAGAGCTATATTTTGTTCCCGTGGGTTCGAACCAGTGGTTTAAGGGGGTTTAATCAGATGATTTACCAGTTAGAATTCAAGACAGGTTGTTTAAACATGCTGTAACCTGGACTTCACTTTAACTGGTTAACAAGGGTACGTTGATATTTTTAATTAGCATGTTTAACAGTTGGCTAACAGAGCTTAAACATGAAGATTTACTTCAATTAGCTAAAGCATGTTGGGTTACAGGTTGCTTTAACATGTCATTGCTTGACTACATTACTAATTACTAACCAAACATGATAGATCATAATAGATCTAGCCTAATTTCATATGGAGATGAGCTAATTTCAAATGTTACAGGTTAAAATTCAAGATGGGTTGTTTAAACGTGCTGTAACATGGACTTCACTTTAACAAGTTAACAAGGGTACGTTGATATTTTTAATTAGCATGTTTAACAGTTGGTTAACAGAGCTTAAACATGGAGATTTACTTCAATTAGCTAAAGCATGTTGGGTTACAGGTTGCTTAAACATGTCATTGCTTGAGTACATTACTAATTACTAACCAAACATGATAGATCATAATAGATCTTGCCTAATTTCATATGTAGATGAGCTAATTTCAAATGTTACAGGTTAAAATTCAAGACGAGTTGTTTAAACATGCTGTAACATGGACTTCACTTTAACAGGTTAACAAGGGTACGTTGATATTTTTAATTAGCATGTTTAACAGTTGGCTAACAGAGCTTAAACATGGAGATTTACTTCAATTAGCTAAAGCATTTTGGGTTACAGGTTGCTTAAACATGTCACTACTAGAGTACATTACCAATTACTAACCAAACATGATAGATCATAATAGATCTAGCCTAATTTCATATGGAGATGAGCTAATTTCAAATGTTACATGCTAATACACCATAATTAGTTACAAGTTTGGTGATAAAGCATGAAAAACCTACTAAGCATGCTATATAATTACTTAGATTAACTACGATTTAGCCAAAAATTGAGAAAACCTACCTCTGTGAAGCGACATGAGTTGTAGCAGGTGGAAGAAGCAATTCCTTCCCTCTTCTGCAACCTCCAGACCTTGTCCCCGTATTCTCACCAAAACCATCCTCTAAGTAGAAAAATAGGGGGTATTTTATAACATTAGGATCGACAGGATGGGAGACAAGATCCGTGAAAATCGAATCTGAGTGGGATGATAGCATGTACAGGCTGTTTGGATAATACGGTAGGTGATCGAAAAAAAAAGGAAATGGCGCCTTATGTGGTGCCATCTCTTAAGTAAATGGCGCCTTAGGTGGTGCCACCTCTTAAATGACGCCTTAGGTGGTGCCATCTCTTAATTAAATGGCGCCTTAGGTGGTGCCATCTCTTAAGTATAGTTAAACGTATCACTAACTTCCTTGATTTTTATCTTTAATATTTGATGGAGTCTGGTCACCAAATTTTATGGAGAAGATCCTTATATTTTTCTCTATTTTTACATATAATATTTTTTAAAAAATTCTTTTTAAATAAAAAGTGACACTATTCACTAATTACTATTCATTACTATTCATTTCTTAAGAAATGACGACTTTCCACATGGTCGTCAGTTCATAACTCTCGGAGCGTTTGTCCATCCCCTCAAAGGATCGAAATTGTACATGTGTCCCTTTTCATCTTGGGTATCTACTTTAATAGCCTCATTTCTTTCAAAAATTGGGAGAAATATTTTATTTACTTTTTATATAATTGAATAATTAAAAATAAATTACAACTTATAACTTAATAATTGGGAAAATAAATTCTATAAAATAGAAATTGAATTATTTGATTATAATTCATGTAAATATGGTTTGGCATATGATATTTGGCATATGATATTTATTAATTTAAAAATGGTTTTAATTATTAGTAAATATTTTAAATGTTTATTTAAATAGTAGCAAATTTTATTATTATTATTATTATTTCTATTTAAAATTAACGGGTGTTACACCCTCCCCTACTTAAAAGAATTTGGTCCCCAAATTCAACTGTATGATGATAATTGTGCTATGTAAGGGTAATGCAGAGCGTATAAGATACTTACAGTCTAAAATAGTTCTGGGTATCTTATTTTCATAGATTCCTCGGTCTCCCAAGTCGCTTCCTATTCCGAGCATTGACTCCATTGAATTTTCACCATAGGGATCGTCTTGCTCCTTAGGACTCGGACTTCTTGATCGAGGATCCGCATCGGCTTTTGCTCATAAGTAAGATTCTTTTGGATTACCAAATCAACATGGTCGATGATGTGAGAAGGGTCGTGCACATATTTCTTCAGCATGGAAATATGAAATACGTTGTGCACCTCTGATAGTTGCGGAGGTAGGGCGATGCGATAAGTCACCTCGCCTACTCTTTCCAGTACTTCGAAAGGACCAATAAACCTCGGTGTGAGCTTGCCCTTAACACCAAATCTTCTAATACCTCGGCCAGGAGATACCTTGAGAAATACATGGTCACCAACTTGGAACTCCAAATCTCTCCTTCTATTATCAGCATAAGATTTTTTCCTGCACTGAGCTACCTTGAGTCTCTCTCTGATAATGTGTATCTTCTCAGTCGAATCTCTAACCATATCTGGGCCTAGAATTTGTCTTTCACCGACTTCTTCCCAGCATATTGGAGAACGACAACTTCTGCCATAAAGTGCCTCGAAAGGTGCCATTTGAATACTAGTTTGATAACTGTTATTATAGGCAAATTCGGCTAGGGATAGGTGGTCGTGCCAGTTTCCGCCGAAATCTATAATACATGCCCTTAACATATCTTCAACTACCTGATTTGTCCTTTCAGTCTGACCATCTGTCTGGGGATAGAAAGCAGTGCTGAAATTAAGTTTCATCCCCAAAGAGTGTTGTAGACCCTTCCAAAAATGAGAGGTGAAGCGTGGGTCTCGGTCATATACGATCGAGACGGGAACTGCATGCAATCTAACTATCTCTTTGATATATAGGGTAGCAAGTACGTCGACTGACCATCGGCTTTTGATAGGTAAGAAATAGGCCGATTTAGTTAGCCGGTCGATAATTACCCAAATTCCATCATATCCACCCCTAGACTTGGGCAAAGCCATGATAAAGTCCATGCCAATGTCTTCCCACTTCCACTTGGGAATATCCAGCGGATGTAGCTTTTCGGCGGGTTTTTGATGTTCCGCCTTCACTTGTTGGCATGTGAGGCAACGAGACACAAAGTCTGTCACCTCTCTTTTCATATTAGGCCACCAGAAAGTTCTTTTCAAGTCTTGGTATATCTTAGTGGCTCCAGGGTGGATCGTGTACCTCGATCGATGAGCTTCTTCAAGAATCTTCTTCTTCAATTCGGGACAGTCGGGCATACATGTCTGTTCATGAAATAGCAATCTGTCATCAGGTGCCAGCTTGAAATCCAGTCTCTCGTCCAGCTTGCTCTTTATCTCCACTAGAGAGGGATCCTCTTCTTATAGCTTCTTGATTTCAGGTAGCAAATCTGGATGTAGGCTCATATGAGATAGAATAATACACATGTTCTTCTCATCTGTGTTGATATCAAGCTCAGAGAATTTCTTCAACAGTTTCCATTCTTGTATCATGCAGTTGGACAATATTGTTCTCAGCTTTCGACTAAGGGCATCAGCTACGGAATTACCCTTACCAGGATGGTACTGTATAGTGAAGTCGAAATCCTTGAGATACTCGTGCCAACGCCTTTGCCGCATGTTCAGCTCCTTTTGGGAGAATAAGTACTTGAGGCTTTTATGATCGGAGTACACAGTGAATTGTTCTCCGTAAAGATAGTGCCTCCAGATCTTCAAGGCGAATACTACCGCGGCCAGTTCTAAGTCATGAACTGGGTAGTTCTCTTCATGTTTCTTCAATTGACGGGAAGAATATGCAATGACTCTTCCATTCTGCATCAATACACATCCGAGGCCAATACCCAAAGCATCGGTATATACTTCATATTTTTCTCCTTCAATTGGTAATGATAAGACTGGAGCAGTGGTCAAGAGATCCTTCAAAGTTTGGAAACTCTTTTCACAGTCTTCCTTCCACTCATAAAGCACTTCCTTGCGGGTTAACCTTGTCAGGGGAACAATAATTTTGGAGAAGTTCTTTATAAAATGCCGGTAGTAACCAGCTAGACCCAAGAAGCTCTGAATCTCAGTTGCATTTGTGGGTCATTCTCAGTTCTTCACAGCTTCGACCTTTGATGGGTCAACAGCAATTCCGTTCTTCGAAATGATATGGCCTAAGAAGGATACTTCCTCGAGCCAGAACTCGCATTTACTGAATTTGGCATATAGCTCGTTTTCCCTTAATATCTGTAATACCTTCTTGAGGTGTTCTTCATGATCTTCTTCGATCTTTGAATAGATCAGAATATCATCAATAAAGACCACAATAAATTGGTCTAAATAGGGCCTGCATATGCTGTTCATTAACTGCATAAAAGCTGCGGGGGCATTTGTTAGTCCGAAAGGCATAACAGTAAATTCGTAATGCCCATACCTGCTTCGGAATGCAGTTTTATGAATGTCTTCTTCTTTGATCTTCAATTGGTGGTAACCAGAACGAAGATCGATCTTGGAGAAATATAAAGCTCCAGATAGTTGATCGAACAGCTCATCAATCCTTGGTAGTGGATAATTATTCTTGATTGTAAGGTGATTTAGCTGCCGATAATCTATGCATAATCTCATCGATCCATCCTTCTTTTTGACGAATAGCACGGGTGCTCCCCATGGGGAAGTACTCGGCCTGATGAAACCCTTATTCAATAACTCCATTAGCTGCTCTTTTAGTTCCTTCAGCTCAGCAGGGGACATTCTGTATGGTGCCCTGGAAATAGGACCAGCACCAGGGACAAGGTCGATTGTGAACGACACTTCCCTTTCCGGGGGTAAGCCGGTTAAATATTCTGGAAAAACATCGAGAAAATCTCGAATTACATGGATGTCTTCAAGTTTAACCTTCTCGACTTCCGTGGCAGTCACGAATGCCATGAAAGCCATGCATCCCTTATTCATAAGTTTACTAGCTCGGAGAGCTGATATAAGAAGTGATTTACTCCGAGGGCTATTGTAAACTAGCTCTGGGAAATCGATGAAAGTTACCTTGCCATGCCGGCAATCTATAGTTGCTTGGTATGTGGATAGCCAGTCGGCACCTAGTATGACGTCATAACCCTTCATATCTAGGCATATCAGGTCAGCAGGTAAATTGCTTCCCTTAATCATCACTTCACAGTTTGGATAGTGATAAGTGATATCAGACTCATCCCCAAGAGGTGTAGATATGACCAAATCTAACAGTTCATGTTTCTTAGAAAATGAAGCAGCAAAGTTCTTGGAAACGAATGAATGAGTTGCTCCGGTATCGAATAAAACCTGAGCAGTTTTTGAACAAATAGTGAGAGTACCTTCCACAATTCCACCTTCAGTGGGTTCTGTCTCTCAGAGAGCTTGCAGACGGCCTTGTTTCTTTACCGGACGCTTCTCGTCTTTGATGTCCTGCTCCTTCATAAGTGGGCAGTCTGGAATCCGATGCTCTCGGCTCCCGCATCGAAGACAAGCTCCTAACTTCCTCTAGCATTCCTCGGTCTTATGGCCAGCATTATCACAATACTTACAAATTTCCTTTGATGGTGTGGTGGTGGAGAATGGCCTGTCATTCTTCTGGAATTTCTTTGCCTTGGAGGGCTCCCCTCCCATGAAGAATCGCTTCTTGTTGAAGGATTGTTTGAATTTTCCCAGGCTTGTGACGGGTTCCTTCTTGTCTCTTCCTCGGATTCTCTCAGATAATTCGGTGGCATCTTCCAACAGTTGAGCATGCCGAACCATCTCCGAATAGACTTGGATGTCCATCGGGGCAAGTTGTGTGATATAATGGGGCCGAAGCCCGTTGAGGAATCTTCTCGCCTTCATCTTTTCTGTACACACCAAGTGGGGTGCATACCTAGATAATCTGGAGAACTGGGCCTCATACTCGGCCACTTTCAAGCCCTGTTGTTTTAGAACGGCGAATTCCGTCGCCTTCTTTTCCTGGATATGATCGGAGAAGTACTTGTTGTTGAAATGCTCCGTGAATTCATCCCATGTGACATGGTATTCTAGCAGTGTTGCTTCTATGGATTCCCACCAGCATCGAGCGTCCCGCTCAAGTTGGAATACAGCCAGTAAAACCTTCTCCTCGTCCGCGCATTGCATTACACAAAAGATTCGCTCCATCTCCTTTAGCCAATTCTCGGCATCCTCAGGGTCAGACGAACTTGTGAACCTTGGTGGGTTCATGTTACGGAAACTTCGGTGGAGATCTCCCGCTCCACGGTTTGATCCGCCTTGGGCCACTTGCTGTAGTGCCTGTGTGAGGCCTTGCACGGTGCGCTGCATCTCACGCCATTGTGCTCTTTCCGCAGCCATGATCCTATAAAAAAGTTAAGTATGATAAAGATCAGGTTTACTTGTAAGGTCAAAAGTCATTATAGAACTTAACCCATGGCTCTATCCATCTCACCGGGTAAGGGATATCTATTCTTGGACTCGGATTTTTTTTTCCTATCCTTGGACTCAAGTTTTTACTTAGATTTCAATTTCTAACCTTTTATTTCTTCTAGTTCCCTAGGTTTAAAAATCTAGGCTCTGATACCACGAAGACTGTCACGCCCCGAGCGCGGAAGATTACTCGGATGCGTGACACGTCTATATCAATCGTGTCATTAGAGTAAATATGTTCGATATACATAATCTACAGAGTATGCAAGACTAGTAATAATTAATAACCTCAATATTCCAAGTGATGAATATTGAATTAACAAAAGGAATTAAAGCTAACCCATGACGACTTCAAATTAACATTTGGCTACAACATTAGGCTACATGCCTCATCACAGATTAACCAATAATTGACACAGCTGGGAATACAAGGCAGACTCAATAAAATTCAAAGACACGACTAACTACCGCTCTTCACTCAGTCTCAATCCCGTTCTTGTCGCTATCCGAATCACCTAAAAATGTTAGGAAACAACTGTATGAGCGAATCGCTCAGTAGGAATTACATCTTAAATTCAAGCAATCTTTAAGTGATTTACAATTTTACATGTATTTGGGACTATGCATGATATCCGAGTAATATACGAGTGATAAATCAAGTGTACAGGTAGGTTTATGCATGATGAAAGTGTACGGTAAGTCAAAGCTGTATGAAGAGAGTATAGTAAGAATTCAAGTATTTGACCAAGCATGATATCAAGGAATACGTTTCAAGTATTTGACCAAGCAATTAAGGAATATAATTACCCCTTCCGGGTAAACTAGAACTCATGTACAAGTAAGGACTCATTCATATACGAGCATGTAAGGTAAAACTTTCATTCAAGCTAGTAAACATTCAAGCGAGTAATATCAAGTACGTGTGAGTAGAATTGGCTATTTAATCAAGTATTTTGCCCTTCCTCGGGTCACAAGTCAAGTACGGCCCGTCCGGGCCAAGTCACGTCAAGCAGTAAGTAGAGAGAGAGTAGGGTGGAGTGTCTCAAGTCAAGCAAGTACTTCGATGCAATGCTAAACACCGTGGTCATTAAACTCCCATGGGCACAAGTACCTTCGGGTGCTCCTCCCCGGACCAGACCGGGCCCTATATGCATAGCATTTAATTTATCATTTTTGACATCCACTCTCATTTATAGCCAATATGGAATTTCAAGAATTTAGAGACGTAGTATTACAGAGGATATTAACCACGCATTTGGTTATGGGGAACTCTAGAGGTGGCCCCTACAGGCTCAAGAGGTGGCTCCCGTCGTGTAGCACTTTGCGCCGTATGGCTTCAAGAGGTGGCTCCCACTACGTAGCACTTTGTCCCGCATGGCACTTGTAGTGCCTCTTAGGCACAAGCACGTGCTATGTTGCTTTGATGATAGCAATGCTATTTGGTTTTGATGATAGCAAGACATCGAGTGCATTTTAGTGCATTTGATATTGTGTTTTGATGATTGCAACAACCAAAGTGTATTTCTGTGCATTCTTATCCTTGAGCATTCTGCATATGATAGCAACATGAATGATGATGTTTAGCATTAATGGCATTTGTTCTTTATACATATGCATTGCATTCTGTCAGATATCATGTCTCTGCATGTATCTACAGTCTAAACTATAGTGGGTCGACCCACCCTTGTTGATGCGTCGACCCATCAGAACATTGGCTGCCGGTTGCATTGTCTACACATCAGACTGCATTGCATTTATTCATGGCTAAGAGTCTATACACTGGACTGTGTCATTGTGCATCATGCAAGTCTATACATTGGACTTTCATTCAAGCCTATACATTGCATTGGCTAAAGTCCGTTTCATTTAGAGTCTAAGGCAATGTCCATACTCTGGACTTGAAGTGTGTACATTGAGCGTCTCACTTAGCGTCTAAGGCAAAGTCTACACATTGGGTTTTCACATGAAGTATGTACAGCCGTTCACTGTTGAAGTCCATACACTGGTCGGTGGAAAGTCTGTACACTGGCTTCCGTCTTCAACGTCTATACAACGCATCAGCATTTAGAAGTCTGTACATTGGCCTTTGCATTATGTTTCAAGTCTGTACAACCTATCTTCAAGTGTTTGGCCAACTCTGTACATCCGTGTTGCCCTTTCATTGTTGAGGCAGAGTCTGTACACTGGCTTAGACCTCTCAAGTCTACACAATGCTTCCTCATTGAAAGTCTATACATCGTGGTCTTGAACTTTCAAGTATGTACAATGCTGCTTTGTCAAAGCCTGTACATCACAGCTATGTTGAAGTCTGTACAGCCAGTTTCTTGATCAAGTCTGTACTAGCATGATGTCTGCACTTTGGTCTTCATCTCCTGAAGTCTAGTCATTGGGAAGTATATACACTGAGCTCACAAGAAGACTTCCAAGTCTATACACTCTCTCAGTGTACATACTTGCCCATTTGCTGTTTCAGAATATATACACTCAGTGTTATATGATTTAAATAACCACTTGTTCTATGATATGATTATAAGATTTTTGTGTGTGCAGGGTTAACGCAGAATGACCACAGCGTCCACGCAGCAAGTATACTAGTAGAAGTATTAGCTGCTGGAACACATCACTGCGTCAATGCCACGGCCTGGTAGCGTCCACGCAGCAAGCAAACAAGCTAAAGTATTAGCTGCTGGAACACCACTGTGTCAACACTATGGGCTAGCAGTGTCGACGCAGCACGCCTATATACTGAAGACATTGATCACTGGACACCAATGCGTCAACGCCTTGATCAAGTGGCGTGGACGCTGTAGTTCAAACAATCAAGAAAGAAGCTTACTGGATTACTCTGATGCGTCAACGCTGCGGGTTGGAAGCGTCAACGCAGCAGACTTGAGCTTTACTGATAAAGTATCTCTGAAGGCTGCGTCAACTCCTTGGAGCAAGTGGGTTGACGCCATCTAACTCCAGTTGCTGAGCGTACTGGTGTTGGGCACATGATCCAAGGATAAGGAGAGTGCCCAGATGAGGACACGTGTACTGACAGCCTGCTGGATGCTGCCACGTGGTCCGAATTCTTAGGGCAGGGAACTGTGGAAGCCACACGCGCCCTGCTGCTGCTGCTGCTGCTGGTATATAATAGAGCCTTCGTCTTCAGATGGAGGTTGATCGTGATCGAAGCCAGGGAGCAGAAGCTGAGAGAAGAATAAGAGAGAAAGAGAGAGAGCTTCCACGATCCAGCAGAAGAAAAGAAGAGAAGAGTAGAGAGTGAAAGAAGTGTGAAGAAGAAGAAGAGAAAGAAGAAGGAGAAAGAGATAGAGAGCTCGAGCAGAGTGTGAAGAAGAAGAAGAGTGAGAGTGACGAAAGAGAGTGAGATCGAGGGAGATCTGTCCTTGATGGACCGTGGATCAAATCCAGGCCATCCAGCTCTTTAAGAGCCACATCGTGCTTCATTGTTTACAGCTTTAGATTGCTGTTTATTTCCATTTTCTATTTTCTATTTTACATCTTCTTCAAGCTGTTAGTCAGCGGATTGCAGAGGTGTTACCTCTGGATGGCTAAGCTGTATTGCCCAGCGGATTGCAGTGGAGGATTCCACTGGACAGCAAGCTGTGTTGCTCAGCGGGGCGAGGAGGATTCCTCAGACAGCAAGCTGTGTTGCTCAGTGGGGCGAGGAGGATTCCTCGGACGGCAAGCTGTGTTGCCCAGCGGATTGTATGGTAAGCTGTGATGCCCAGCGGTTCAAGCTGTGAGTCAGCAGTAAGCCACACTCGGGTTGAGTTTGGGGTGGATGGAGGTCTGGAGGACCGAACCACCTAAAAGCCTTTGTCTACTGTGTGATTGTTTTGTGGTTTGCCTAGCTTCTATATTTCTATCTTCGCACAATAAATGTATGCTTAGGATGGTTCTTCATCTGTTCTGGGTGGCATTCGCATTATGCCCACTATCTGTTTAGTAGAAGTTTTCATTCCGCATTTGATTCTGCTGTAGTAATTTTTTAACGGGTGATTGATCTATTCACCCCCCTCTAGATCACCCTTTATCGTCCCAACAATTGGTATCAGAGCCTAACTCTTTGTGCAGGACTAACATCCTAAAGAGGATCGGCCATGGATGCTAGAGGGCTAACAGCAGAGGGTCAGTCCACTACGAAGCCACCATTCTTCGATGGTTCCAACTTCCCATATTGGAAGAACCGGATGCACGTCTTCCTCAGAGCCAAAGATTACGAGGTATGGAAAATTGTGAGCAAAGGTCCTTATGAGCTACATGAGAATGAGGAATTATGGACAAGAGAAGAAGTCTGGAAATCTACTCTGAATTGGAGTGCTATCAACGCCATTCAGTGTGCACTCCATCCCACTGAATTTGACAGAGTGTCATCCTGCAAGACAGCGAAGGAGATGTGGGATACCCTCGAAGTTATCTATGAGGGAACATCTGAAGTGAGAGAGACGAGGGCAAATATGCTAGTGTCAAAGTATGAAGCATTTCGGATGAAGCCTGGTGAGACAGTGACCGAAATGTATGCTCGTCTGACCATCATCACAAATGGTCTAAGAAATCTGGGAAAGAGTTATACTGATCATGAAGTTGTAAGGAAGATCCTTCGATCGTTGACTCCTATATGGCATACCAAAGCAACTGTGGTTGAGGAGTCAAAAGATCTACAAAAGGTGAAACCCAATGAGCTGATAGGTTCCTTGATGGCGTACGAGATGAATTTACTACAAGCTGAAGAGCTTGAAAACAGGAAGCCTATTGCTCTGAAGGCCAAGCATGGCTGCTCAAAACAGTCCAGCAGCATTGGATCATCCAGTGATCGGAATTCATCTGATCAGATCTTGAAAAGGATGAAATAGCTATGATCACAAAAGAGTTCAGTAGATTTCTTAGAAGAGAAGGGAAGAATCTCTATAGAAAATACCACAGCAGGAAGCAAAACAGGTATAAATTTAACCCTGCTAAAAAATCTGATGTTAATGCTTGTTATCATTGCAGGAAGACAGGTCATATGAAGGCTGATTGTCCAGAGTTACAGAAAATGAAAGGAAGACCAAGGAAGAAGGCGCCAAAGGGAAAGGCCATGGTCAGTACATGGAGTGATGAGGAAGAAGGCACGCTGAGCACTTCCTCAGATAGTGGAAAATCAGAAAAGGACATCTGCTTGATGGCTAGAAATGGAGATGAAGAAGAAGAGTCTGATCAGGTATCATCCCTTTTCGAACATTACACTATTTCTGATTGGGCAGATGCTTATGGAGACCTGTTAGATAAAGCTAATGATATTAAGAAGGAAAACAGACTCTTAAAGAAGAAAATGAACTCTCTGGTTAATGATAAATCTCTCTCTGATATAGTTGCATGCTTACAATCAGAGAATGACAAATTGAAAAATGCATGTTCTGATTTTGATGAACTAAAGCATGTTGTGATTGATTGTAGGAAAGAAAATAATTTGCTGAAAAATGTTGTTGATGAGTTGAAATTGAAAATTCAGAAGTCTGAAAATGAAATAAAGACTTCAAATGAAAAATATGAAGCTGTTTTGTTAGTGAATGCTGAATTAAAGAAAACTATTGAAAATCTGGAAAATGAAATTCTGACAAAATGAAAATCATTGAAAGCATGACCCAAGGAACTGAAAATCTAAATGCCTTGCTAGGGTCAAAAGTTAATTTCAGAAAGGAGGGTCTTGGTTTTAATCCCTCAGCTAAAGAGAGCTTTGAATTGACAACCATTTCATGTGTGGGAGAAAAGAATAGAGGATCACTCATAAAAATGGTCAATGAAAAAATTGCTATCAATAATGTTAAATCAAAAGTGTCCAATGCTAAGGACAAGGGAAAGCAGAAAGTTGTAGAGCCTAGAGCTGCATGCTCTTCTTCCAAGGATAAGTCCAAGGCTAGGGGTCAGCCAGCTAACACATCAAAACCCCAGCCCAAGGCTGCTAAGTCTCCTTCACCATCAACTGCTCAGAAAAAGACCCAATATAAGTCAGTTCAGAAACCTAGAGGGTCAAAGGTGGCAGGGAGACCAAGTGCAGCTAGGAACCCATTTGCTCATCCCTATTTCCCTAGAGCCCAAGTCTATCATAACTTTCATCCTCAACCACTTAATAGGCTTGGGTGGAACCCTGTACACATGAGGTTCGGGTATCAGAATTTCCCCACTTGGTATCAGCCATATAGACCTCAGCCAGCTAGGAGATGGGATAGTCAGTTTAGAACATGGAGTCCTAGTCACCAAAGGTTTTTTGATCAGCCTAGGACCAATTTGGGCCACAACTTCCAGTACATTCATTGGCCAAGGCACTGGCAGAAAAATAAAAACGTTTTTAATAAAATGAATGCCAGGACTACACAACAACCATCAAAGCACCAGAAAAAGAAAACTAAACCTGTTGGTGCTGATAAAAATAAAAATAACAAAAAGAGCTCTCAAGCTGTAGAATCCACCAAACCTTACATCTTTACACAAATGTGGATCCCTAAACAGTTGTTGTCATGTTTTCACTCTCAAGTATCTGGTTCTGTCTTGGGGCCCAAAATATCTTGGGTTCCAAAACCTGCTCCCTAAGTGTGTTTGCAGGTATGTCTGGTAGTCGGGAACAAACTGATGAAACAGAAAAAGCTACTTCAGGCATATGACAAGAGGCAGGGCCAAAATCCTAAGAGCTGAAGGAAATTGGAGGCCTTGTCAAAAATCTGATGCAACACCAAGGGTAAAAATAAATCAATCTGGTAAAGCAGGTAAGTGATTTACCTTCAGAACTGAATTATGAATTTCATGTTGATCTGCTTGTCTGAATTTTGATGATCTCTTCACTGAATTCAATTCTGAATATATTTGATGTTCTTCTCATGCTGTTGTTTGCACTAAAAGAATGAGATGCTAGATGCACTGCATTTTGCACTAGGCTAAACGGTTCTTTAATGTATAGAGTCGATGCATGTGTTTTGTGTCAATGCATTGCATGCTTGTTATTAAATGCATAACTTGCTGATTGTGAATGGTTCAGTTAGTACATACAGTCAATGCATGTGTCTAATGTATGCATACATCATTTGCATAACTGTCAATGAAATTGTTCAATGCATATAGGACAGCTTTGCACTGTATTTCTTTACATGACCACTTTGGTATATAAATGGTAAGTTACTAAAAGGCAGGGAAATCTGCCCGGAGGTTTCTACCATGTGTGAGATGGTCTTTGAGACCAGGTTCTCCGCCAAGTACCATGGGTCCTGTCTTTATGTAGAACAGTGCACTGCATCATATGTTGAAAAATCTGAAAAAGGATGAAAATGCTTATAACTTGGATGCATAAACCTGAATTGATTGCATACTTGTCTCATGTATCCATGGTGCATAGTCTGCATGTAGGACAGTATATTGCATAGCATATCTCTTGCATCATGATGTCAGGGGGAGCTGAGAGTTCTATTCAATTCATTGAATCCTATTCACCTCTCAGTGTTCTCATTCAAATGATTCATATTCTTTGACATCAGTTGCTCATTGAACCATATTGCCAATTACTATCTTTTCCCCATCATTTTCACTAAACAACAGCTTTGCATCTGGTTTAGTACATTGAATGGTGATTATTACAATTGTTCACTTATAAGAATCACACTTACAAATTGAAAGGAACTAAAGGTTTAACCTTTATAAATTGGAGAGTTAAGTGTCTGCACTTCAGAATTTGAGATAAAAGAAAACTTTTATAGCTCTTAATCTTTGTCTCATGGCTAAAATAGAAAAAGTTTTTGTAATGCCTAATGTGTTGATCTGGAAATTTCTAGAAAAGATGAATAAGAGTGTGTACTGTTTTTCAAACAATCACTCTAAAAGAGATAAAGGCAGTAGTAAATAAGATCATAAATGCTATGAGCTGAACATAGTGACAGAGCAATGGCTGATTGCACTGAGAAACTGTGAACTCCCCCAAAGAAGCAGGAGAATTCACATGTCATGAGGTGCTTCAGAATATCTCTGTTCATAGGGTCAAATCTATAGGGGGAGTCCTCACCAAGTAACTGAGGGTACTGGCCTCTAATCAAGGTGTACCCTTAATGTCAAAAGTGAAGACTATCCTTTGTGGGTTCTGATCTGAAATAGGTCTAGTAGTCTATGCCTAGTAACTGGGGGTATCTGCCTCTGATCAAGGTGTACACTAATGTCAACAGCATAAATGCCACTGATCTATTTACTTAGTTCAGGTTCTGAAAAATTCAAAAGTGAAAATCAAACTGCTGTAACCTTTCAAAAAAAAAAATCAAAAGTCAATGAGTGAAATTTTTTTTTATCAATACATGTTCAAGTTGCCTCTCTTGAATTTCCTTGTTTAATCACAAAAGGGTATTATTTCAGACTTATCTATGAATACCATGTGCCCTAGATTCATTGCTATAAATGGAGTTTATAAACTCTTTTTCAAGGGTCAGGTGTTTTACTCCAGATTTATCACTGTTAAACCTGAATTTTTGAAAATTGTATGTTGCTGATTCTTATACTTTAACAGTTGTTTATAATCATGCTTCCTTTCTGAACCTATGATTCAGCTGTTGTCATGTGACCCTCCTACCTTCTCTTCCTTGTTTATCTGTTCATATTCCTTCTCAAAGGGGGAGCTATTATTTAGGGGGAGAAATAATTCAAGGGAGTCTTACATTCAGGGGGAGAATGTTCTAGTGGTATTTGCATGCATAATGCACTGTACACTCTTGTTTTTCATGTTTTTCTCTTTTTGATCATGTCAAAGGGGGAGAAAATCTTGTGTGTGACTCACTGTCACATTGTGTTCTGACTCACTGTCACATTGTGTTGCCATCATCAAAAAGGGGGAGAATGTTGTGCCTCTTAGGCACAAGCATGTGCTATGTTGCTTTGATGATAGCAATGCTATTTGGTTTTGATGGTAGTAAGATAGTAAGTGCATTTGAGTGCATTTGATATTGTGTTTTGATGATTGCAACAACCAAAGTGTATTTCTGTGCATTCTTATCCTTGAGCATTCTGCATATGATAGCAACATGAATGATGATGTTTAGCATTGATGGCATTTGTTCTTTATACATATGCATTGCATTCTGTCAGATATCATGTCTCTGCATGTATCTACAGTCTGAACTGTAGTGGGTCGACCCACCCTTGCTGATGCGTCGACCCATCAGAACATTGGCTGCCGGTTGCATTGTCTACACATCAGACTGCATTGCATTTATTCATGGCTAAGAGTCTATACACTGGACTGTGTCATTGTGCATCATGCAAGTCTATACATTGGACTTTCATTCAAGCCTATACATTGCATTGGCTAAAGTCCGTTTCATTTAGAGTCTAAGGCAATGTCCATACTCTGGACTTGAAGTGTGTACATTGAGCGTCTCACTTAGCGTCTAAGGCAAAGTCTACACATTGGGTTTTCACATGAAGTATGTATAGTCGTTCACTGTTGAAGTCCATACACTGGTCGGTGGAAAGTCTGTACACTGGCTTCCGTCTTCAACGTCTATACAACGCATCAGCATTTAGAAGTCTGTACATTGGCCTTTGCATTATGTTTTAAGTCTGTACAGCCTATCTTCAAGTGTTTGGCCAACTCTGTACATCTGTGTTGCCCTTTCATTGTTGAGGCAGAGTCTGTACACTGGCTTAGACCTCTCAAGTCTACACAATGCTTCCTCATTGAAAGTCTATACATCGTGGCCTTGAACTTTCAAGTATGTACAATGCTGCTTTGTCAAAGCCTGTACATCGCAGCTATGTTGAAGTCTGTACAGCCAGTTTCTTGATCAAGTCTATACTAGCGTGATGTCTGCACTTTGGTCTTCATCTCCTGAAGTCTAGTCATTGGGAAGTATATACACTAAGCTCACAAGAAGACTTCCAAGTCTATACACTCTCTCAGTGTACATACTTGCCCATTTGCTGTTTCAGAATATATACACTCAGTGTTATATGATTGAAATAACCACTTGTTCTATGATATGATTATAAGATTTTTGTGTGTGCAGGGTTAACGCAGAATGACCACAGCGTCCACGCAGCAAGTATACTAGTAGAAGTATTAGCTGCTGGAACACATCACTGCGTCAATGCCACGGCCTGGTAGCGTCCACGCAGCAAGCAAACAAGCTAAAGTATTAGCTGCTGGAACACCACTGCGTCAACGCTATGGGCTAGCAGTGTCGACGCAGTACGCCTATATACTGAAGACATTGATCACTGGACACCAATGCGTCAACGCCTTGATCAAGTGGCGTGGACGTTGTAGTTCAAACAATCAAGAAAGAAGCTTACTGGATTACTCTGATGCGTCAACGCTGCGGGTTGGAAGCGTCAACGCAGCAGACTTGAGCTTTGCTGATAAAGTATCTCTGAAGGCTGCGTCAACTCCTTGGAGCAAGTGGGTTGACGCCATCTAACTCTAGTTGCTGAGCGTACTGGTGCTGGGCACGTGATCCGAGGATAAGGAGAGTTCCTAGATGAGGACACGTGTACTGACAGCCTGCTGGATGCTGCCACGTGGTCCGAATTCTTAGGGCGGGAACTGTGGAAGCCACACGTGCCCTGCTGCTGCTGCTGCTAGTATATAATAGAGCCTTCGTCTTCAGATGGAGGTTGATCGTGATCGAAGCCAGGGAGCAGAAGCTGAGAGAAGAATAAGAGAGAAAGAGAGAGAGCTTCCACGATCCAGCAGAAGAAAAGAAGAGAAGAGTAGAGAGTGAAAGAAGTGTGAAGAAGAAGAAGAGAAAGAAGAAGGAGAAAGAGATAGAGAGCTCGAGCAGAGTGTGAATAAGAAGAAGAGAGAGAGTGAGATCGAGGGAGATCTGTCCTTGATGGACCGTGGATCAAATCCAGGCCATCCAGCTCTTTAAGAGCCACATCGTGCTTCATTGTTTACAGCTTTCAGATTGCTGTTTATTTCCATTTTCTATTTTCTATTTTACATCTTCTTCAAGCTGTTAGTCAGCGGATTGCAGAGGTGTTGCCTCTAGACGGCTAAGCTGTATTGCCCAGCGGATTGCAGTGGAGGATTCCACTGGACAACAAGCTGTGTTGCTCAGCGGGGCGAGGAGGATTCCTCGGACAGCAAGCTGTGTTGCTCTGCGGGGCGAGGAGGATTCCTCAGACGGCAAGCTGTGTTGCCCAGTGGATTGTATGGGAAGCTGTGATGCCCAGCGGTTCAAGCTGTGAGTCAGCAGTAAGCCACACTCGGGTTGAGTTTGGGGTGGATGTAGGTCTGGAGAACCGAACCACCTAAAAGCCTTTGTCTACTGTGTGATTGTTTTGTGGTTTGCCTAGCTTCTATATTTCTATCTTCGCACAGTAGATGCATGCTTAGGACGGTTCTTCATCTGTTCTGGGTGGCATTCGCATTGTGCCCACCATCTGTTTAGTAGAAGTTTTCATTCCGCATTTGATTCTGCTGCAGTAATTTTTTAACGGGTGATTGATCTATTCACCCCCCTCTAGATCACCCTTTAGCGTCCCAACAGCACTTAGCTTCCACACTTCCAAATAGTAGTTGAGAGTTTCAAGGTTTGACCAGTGTGACCTTGTATATATAAGGTAGATTTTCACGAAGTGGAGTTCAGAAAATTATGATGCAGGAAAATGTACTAGGCTATATTGGTACGGATTTCGAGACAAATCAGGAATGGAAACAATTATCCTATCACTGAATTGGCGCCTGGGGGTTAGCCCCTCTTTCAGTCAATTGGCGCCCTAGGGTCAGGAGGTCTTTTAATTAATTGGCGCCCTAGTGTTAGCCAATGTTTCAGGAAATTGGCGACTGGGGGACACCCAGTCTTTCAGTAAATTGGCGCCTGGGGTACAGCCCCTGTTTAATTAAAATGGTGCCCGGGGGTTACCCTGTCTTTCAGTCAATTGGCGCCCTAGGGTCAGGAGGTCTTTTAATTAATTGGCGCCCTAGGTGGTGCCATCTCTTAAGTAAATGGCGCCTTAGGTGGTGCCATCTCTTAAATGGCGCCTTAGGTGGTGCCATCTCTTAAGTAAATGGCGCCTTAGGTGGTGCCATCTCTTAAGTAAATGGCGCCTTAGGTGGTGCCATCTCTTAAATGGCACCTTAGGTGGTGCTATCTCTTAAGTAAATGGCGTCTTAGGTGGTGCCATCTCTTTTAAAATTTTCATTTTTTTTAATACTCAGAAAAATGAAATTGGCGCCCCCCTGGAAGTCTTCAATTAATTGAAGACTGCCGCGATGCCGTCATTTTAGTAATTGGCACCCTGGTCAGGGGCGCCAATTACCTGAGAGCTATATTTTGTTCCCGTGGGTTCGAACCAGTGGTTTAAGGGGGTTTAATCAGATGATTTACCAGTTAGAATTCAAGATGGGTTGTTTAAACATGCTGTAACATGGACTTCACTTTAACAGGTTAACAAGGGTACGTTGATATTTTTAATTAGCATGTTTAACAGTTGGCTAATAGAGCTTAAACATGGAGATTTACTTCAATTAGCTAAAGCATGTTGGGTTACAGGTTGCTTAAACATGTCATTGCTTGAGTACATTACTAATTACTAACCAAACATGATAGATCATAATAGATCTAGCCTAATTTCATATGGAGATGAGCTAATTTCAAATGTTACAGGTTAAAATTCAAGACGGGTTGTTTAAACATGTTGTAACATGGACTTCACTTTAACAGGTTAACAAGGGTACGTTGATATTTTTAATTAGCATGTTTAACAGTTGGCTAACAGAGCTTAAACATGGAGATTTACTTCAATTAGCTAAAGCATGTTGGGTTACAGGTTGCTTAAACATGTCATTACTAGAGTACATTACTAATTACTAACCAAACATGATAGATCATAATAGATCTAGCCTAATTTCATATGGAGATGAGCTAATTTCAAATGTTACATGCTAATACACCATAATTAGTTACAAGTTTGGTGATAAAGCATGAAAAACCTACTAAGCATGCTATATAATTACTTAGATTAACTACGATTTAGCCAAAAATTGAGAAACTACCTCTGTGAAGCGCCATGAGTTGTAGCAGGTGGAAGAAGCAATTCCTTCCCTCTTCTGCAACCTCCAGACCTTGTCCCCGTATTCTCACCAAAACCATCCTCTAAGTAGAGAAATATGGGGTATTTTATAACATTAGGATCGACAGGATGGGAGACAAGATCCGTGAAAATCGAATCTGAGTGGGATGACAGCATGTATAGGCTGTTTGGATAATACGGTAGGTGATCGAAAAAAAAAGGAAATGGCGCCTTAGGTGGTGCCATCTCTTAAGTAATTGGCGCCTTAGGTGGTGCCATCTCTTAAGTAAATGGCGCCTTAGGTGGTGCCATCTCTTAAATGGTGCCTTAGGTGATGCCATCTCTTAAGTAAATGGCGCCTTAGGTGGTGCCATCTCTTAAGTATAGTTAAACGTATCACTAACTTCCTTGATTTTTATCTTTAATATTTGATGGAGTCTGGTCACCAAATTTCATGGAGAAGATCCTTATATTTTTCTCTATTTTTACATATAATATTTTTTAAAAAATTCTTTTTAAATAAAAAGTGACACTATTCACTAATTACTATTCATTACTATTCATTTCTTATGAAATGATGACTTTCCACATGGTCGTCAGTTCATAACTCTCGGAGCGTTTGTCCATCCCCTCAAAGAACCGAAATTGTACATGTGTCCCTTTTCATCTTGGGTATCTACTTTAATAGCCTCATTTCTTTCAAAAATTGGGAGAAATATTTTATTTACTTTTTATATAATTGAATAATTAAAAATAAATTACAACTTATAACTTAATAATTGGGAAAATAAATTCTATAAAATAGAAATTGAATTATTTGATTATAATTCATGTAAATATGGTATGGCATATGATATTTGGCATATGATATTTATTAATTTAAAAAGGGTTTTAATTATTAGTAAATATTTTAAATGATTATTTAAATAGTAGCAAATTTTATTATTATTATTATTATTTCTATTTAAAATTAACGGGTGTTACATTCCCGCTCATGTACCATTGTCTAGTCCCTCCACAAGCCATGCACTACTGCCTACGCAATCTTCACTTCCGTCTCCACAACCTTCTCCACCACCTCATACCCCTCGGCATCCGCCTTGCCCGAAGAGGGCTCCTTGTCTTTTGTTGCCGGAGTGTTTCACCGACATCTTTAGGGCTTTGATGGCCACTTACGCGTTTCCACTCTCTCCGGCTATGCCTTGCCGACCCGCGGTCGGGAATATGCTTCAATATTGTGATTTTCACCGCCAGTAGGGGCATTTGGTTGAGAATTGTCCCGAGTTCCGAGAGTATGTTTATGGCCTGGAAGATAATAAGAGGATTGATTGGGCCGTCATGCGTAAAGTTGTTTTAGATCTCCGTAGCAAGCATCAGCAACAAGAAGCGCCACCTAAGCAGCCGTCTCCATTTCAAGACCAGGGGCACCCCTGTGATTCCTCATCTAGAGCTGCACTTGCTTCGTCACCTACCCCGTTACCTTCGCCATCTCCTATCCAATCTCCGCAACCTCCACAAACCCAAGCCTCTACTCAGGCCAGTGCCTCCCCTTCTTCTCCCGCCGCCACTTCCACTACTTCTATCCCTAACGCCGCTCGATGCGTTGTGTCGACACGTCGACGGTGGGCACCACAACCTCCCTCTTCACTCTCTCCACCTCCATGTCCATTACCCTCATCACCTTCATCACCATTCTCACCATCTCCATTGCCATCACTATCATCTCCGTCTCCACCACCAATGCTTCCATCACCTCCACCATCTCCACCGCCTTTGCCATCTCCGTCACCATCGTGGCTCGAGCCTGAGCAGGCTATACCTCCACCCTCACTTCCGGCTTCACCTTTGCCCGCACCTGAGCTTGCCATCATCTCAACCCCTTTGACTCCACCTAAACACATAACCACTCCCGTTGAAACCTCCACGCCATCCAAACCAATTCCTATCCCATTCCTCCATCCACTTACTCCCCACTGTTGACACCCGTTTTATGACCGATAAGTCTGGTCATCTCCTTGTTCATTCTATATGATGCTCCGAGTTGTTCACTCTTCATTGAGCTTTCTTGATCAGTTAGAGGTCTATTTCATGGGTCTTCTCCTCTTGGTTGAGTTTGGTTCCTGGTGGCATTTTCGATGGATGAAGCTTAGCAAACTCTTATTTCTTTTTGATCCTTATTGTTTCTAACGGTCCATACTAGGGGTGTTACATCCTTCTGACACATCAGCCCTGGACCGTTACATCTTGAAGAATCCTGAGACTTAAGGCCTTTGTTTCAATCCTTATCTTTGGCCTATCCATTGATTCTAACGGTCTGTCGTCCAGCCGTTACGTTCCTCTAACGCGTCCTCCCGTGGCCGTTACATTCATTCAAGAGTCCTATTGTTTGAGCTTTCCTCCGTTGATCTTATCTCTTTTGAGATAAGGTTGAATGTGACGGTCTCTCCATGGGGCGTTACATTCATGTGGCGGTCTGTCGAGCAGCCGTTACATCCAACAGAGAGTCCTGGCTGGTCTGGTCTTTTCTCTGCTACTCCGTGGTCGAGATAAGAGTTTGATCTTGTGATTTCTCTTTCAAATCTGATCCTCAGAACCTTCTGTTTGTTTCTATGGACTCTTGGGAGTATTATCTTCAAGAGTTTGCTAAGAGTTATCCTCTTTTCTTGCTGGATTATCCTCTGCTCGACCAGAGATTTTGAGGGTCTATAAATAGCATCCTTAACTTCATGGCCAAGAGGGGGGGAAAATCTGGTTTTTGCGTCGAAATGCTGCCGCTTTCTGGAGCCATCTTCATCCAAGAGGAGTCTTCTTCCACGTCCATCTGCCTCACAGTCCAGGGAGTACTCCGGTTTTGGGTTTCAAAGTTCATAATTTGCATATTTGTGTTCTCCTCTTCTTCCTCTCATCACAGCATTGCCCCACTCCTTTCTCTCACGTTCTCCATTGTTTTCATCATCTAAACATCCTTCCCACGTTTTAAAACGCCCAGAGGGGTTAAAAAACCAAAACTTCCCCGATATTTCCCTTTGCTTTTGCATGATCTTAAGTTCTTTAAGAATTGATGCTATATTATTTGAAGGGCTAATTTGGGATTGTTTTCTTGTGTTTCACGTTCTTTGGAAGGTTCACAGAGTTCATTAGACGAGGCCCAAGCTTTCTGGCCGGCTGGAAGGTTTGGAGTTCAAAGAACTCACAGGTTGTTGCTGCAGGTTCTCTGACGGTCTTGTGTAGGCGCGTCAGGCTTCTCTAACGGTTCATCGAGCGACGGTCACACTTCTGTGAGGCACAGGGTCTAGACCGTTACATTTAAGGCAGATCTGTAGATTTTACTGGTTTCTCTCTCCCGTGGGCGGGTGCATCATCCTCCTATTTCTAAGGTATTGACCAGGTCTTTGGCTTGTTTTATTACCTTGGTGGCGATCACGTTCTTTCCTTAGTATTGGGCATTGATTTCTCTCTTATATCTCTTATTTCCTTTGCTTATTCCACCCACGTGGTGTGTTTCTATTTACTCCTTGCTCCACGCTCCGGCGTGTAATTTTCTTTGCCTTCTTTAGTATAGTTCGATTGAGATAGCATTGCCCATGCTAGAGCTTGTTCTGATTGCCTAGTTTCATGGTTCACATGTCCTTGGGTTGATTGAGATCATTGATTTTTGCTTATCATCTTTATCACTACAAACCACAAATAAGAGAAGGAAGCAAAACAAATCAACAGATAATTTTTTGGCGATCACGGTGGTAGAACTTGTGCTAATCGTGTTTTGAACTCTGTTTTATACCTGCCATCATTTCCTTGTGTGGTTTTCCCCGGATTTCCCTTCTATTTCCCTGCTATTTCTGGTTCCCTAGCTCCTCTGACGGTCTATAGTCTCTACGTTACATTGCTTATGACGGTCTGGTCTTCGACCGTTACATACTTCTGACGCGGGTCTCCTAGACCGTTATATACTCCAGACAGGTACGCATCCCGAGGTGCATTTGCTTTCCGCAGTTTCTACTATGATATTCTTGCTTGGGTGTTATCTGACTTCCTCCTTGGTTGGTTTACATGCTTACATCATTGAGTGCATAACTGTTTGCTAGATTCTAGGTTAGAATTTGCATGCACTCCGGTGCACATAGGTTCATGCATATTATCATACATTAGATTGCATTTTCCTACCTTGGTGTGCGGACCTCTCGTCTCCATATTCCTTGGGGCCTACTAGGAAATCACACCAGAGACCTCCATAAGTCCCCGCGAGCCGTGGATTCCCACACGGACGCGGGCCGGTTGTACCTTTCCTACCCCGTGTCTAGGATCACATAAGTGAAGGAGTGATCACATTTAGAGTCAAACCAAGCCTTACACCCTCTCCTATCAGAAACCTATTGTTGAGAGCACATCCTAATCAATCTACTAAAGTTCCAAAAGAGAAATCATAAAAATCTTGTCACATCATCTTAAACAACTTGGTTGATTTTGAGTGTCTTCATCTCTTGTCACTTACATCATTGTTAGAAATCATCGAAGTTTGGTTGCTCATTGTGTGATTGTTTGTGTTGTTTGCATCTTGTCAAGGTTGTCCGTTGCATGTGGAGTTATTTTCGTCCGTTGGAAGCACCTCCTAGGGTCAATTCCTTCTCCAAGTTCTACTAAAACCCGCTTTTCGAATCCACCATGGCTTCTTTCAATCCTCCCCGTTCCCAAGAGGATTCCCTTCCTCAAGGACTTCTTGAAAACCCTGCTATGGTTACCTCATTCCCTTCTGGAGAGGGGAGAGCCCCTCTTCCGTCCCCTACCCCCATGGAAGCCGGTCAAGCCACCTCTTCTTTCTCTTCTCCTTCTGCGGGCTCCATTCTCCAAATGATGGCCCAATTGGATCCGACCCAACTCCAAGCTGTCTATCAGGCCATGCAAGGATCCAATATCTCCCCTCCCACGATTATGTAGGGTCAATCCAATCCCTCCATCGACCAACCTAGAGTTGGTGGGCCTTCCATCCAGCCCACTCTGATTGATCTTACTCCGGTCCAACCCCGGACCATCACCTTTGCTGGTATGGAGACGGGCCAATCTTCTACTTCGGCCCAGCAATCTTTTGACAAGGGGAAGTCTGCCATCCCTTCTTTCATTCAGTTGGATCATCATATGTCTAGCCCAATGGTTCCACAAGTCCTTATGGGCCCTTCAGATTTCTCGCGCCGTCAGCCAGGGGTTGTCCAAGCCCACTCTAATCTGGGTGAGTCTCCGGCCCAATATCCTTCTTATGGGCCCCCTGCCTTGGCCGTTTATCCTTCTGCTCCTTCTTGTGTGCTCCCACCTCCTGCTACAGTCCACCCTTCCGCTCCTCAATTTCAACCATCATCTCTCACTACCCCTGCTCCCTCAAGAGAGCATGAATTTCTTGATAAATGGGCCACCATGCAACAAGAACTCGATTTCCTCCTGAAGCGGGTTGGCCCACAATCCTTGGCATATGTTCCAGTTCCTAGCTTTCAGAACATTCGGTTCCCTCCACAATCAGAGCTCCCCAATTACAGGAAATATGATGGGAACAGCAATCCCTTCATTCATGTGTGGGACTTCTTATACGAGTCGGCTCAATTTCAGTACGATGATCACCTCATGGCGTATCTGTTTCGCCGATCGTTAGATGGTGTTGCACTGGAATGGTTTTATTCTTTGCCATTGGAAGACGCCGAGAGCTTCAAGACAGTGAAGGATAAGTTTATTAAGAGGTTCCAAGACAGAGTTGGCCCGGAATATTCATTCACAGATCTGGTGGCTGAAAAGATGAAACCAGAAGAGGAATTTGCTACCTATGCCGACCGATGGAGGCAGATGGCCGCTAGAGTGCCCGGCCACATTCCGGAGGAAGAAAAGGTCAAATTGTTAATTTCAAATGCTACTCCGACCTTTCGCAATATTCTAGCCATGAACGACATAGCCAACATGCATTAACTTTACAGCCGAGCGCGCTTTATTCAGATGCTGTTCAAGGATTCCCCCATACACTCATTATTTGAAAACCAAAAGCCCAAGTATCACAAGAAACCTCAAGGGCCTGTCACCGAGGGGATCCAAACGAACGAGCAAGTTCAAGCCGTTGCTTTCCCTTTTCAAGCCGCACCCTTCCGCTTCCCTCAAAATCCCCGCACTCCACAGAATCCCGCTCCCCAAAACTTTCAAGTCACTCCACAAAACCCTCCGCCCACCTTCACCACTCCACAAAATACCTTCGCCGCACCGCAACAACCACTACCACCTCCGAATACCACAGTGTCCCTCCACCCAACGGCTACAAGAACAACAATAACAAGCGCCCGGCTCCCAAGAGGGCACAATATCCACCCTTGCCAGAAACCCTCACAGATATCTTCTCGGCTCTCATGTCGATTAATGCTATACAACTTCCTTCGGAATGGCCCAACTGGAACCCGGCCGTTGATCAAACGAAGTATTGCATGTTCCACAGGCAGCCGGGCCACACAATCGAAGGATGCTTTCAGTTCAGGGACCTGGTATATGACCTTCATGAAGGACAGAGAATTGATTGGGCCGAGATGCACAGGGCCATTGTTAAAATCAAAGAGAAGAGAAGGCAGCCGCCGAGGCAGCAAGTGTAGCAGTAACAAGCACCACAGCCACATTAGCAGCCGCCACAGCAACAACTACAACAGCCAGTTCAGGATCTGGGAATCCACTAGGACCCGATGCCGAACCATCCTCCCGCTCCACAGCTTCAGCCACCGGCACCAGCCTAGGTGAACGTAGTCCAACCCCCGACTCCTAATGTCGGGTGGTCTTTTGATGATGATGGCACTACGCCGCAGATAATGGCCCTCCGCCATAATCACCGCAACCCCATCACTTCTTCCATCGTCTTACCTACACACCCAATACCTTCCCCGCTTGTTCTCCCATTCACATCCGCTCCAGTGAACCCACCGCCACCGGTAATTCCATCACCCTCGCAACTGGTTACCCCCACTACCCTCATTACTCCGTCACCCAGCCATCCACCTATCACTACACCTCCGCTAGCCTTTCTTATGCCCGTACCAACATCCATCATCACCTCTCCGTCTTCCACCAATCCCTCATCCATCATCCGTTCACCACTTATAACCTCCACCAACATCACATCCCACCAAATCCTTCCTCCTACACCACCTATTCCGCTCATCCACCCCACCGGGCCAATTATATCATCCCTTGATGCCATGCCGGCACAAAACCTCACCCTACGGAGCGGGCGGTTGTTCCATCGAAACTATCATACTACTTCCAATCCCTAGTCTTCTCAGCCGGCGGCCGAGCAGGAAGAGGCCGAACCTCTGCCGGGTACCCAATACGACCTACTACATCATCTGGATAGGGTGCCCGCCAAGATATCGGTCCTGGAGCTTATCAAAAGGTCCACCCTTCACCAAGATGCTCTCAGAAATTTCTTACAGAAGGTGATGGTTAGTGAAGACATGGCAGTTGACAGCTTACCTACGGCACTGGCAACAATTTCCAAAGGGCCAGCAATCACATTCTTTGAAACCGAGCTAGCACCTCCAGAAGCTCGGCAAATGCCGCTCTGCATTACAATCATTCTGAATAAAGTCAGTATTGAAGCAGCACTGGTTGACACAGGGGCATCAATTAACGTGTGCCCACTCAGTACCCTTCGAGCTTGCAACATATCTGAAGAACTACTACGACCTACCCCCACCACCATAGCAGCATATGATAATTCAAGAAGAGCATGTCATGGGGTAGTCACTATTCAAGCAGAACTTGGGCCTCTTACCATGCCCGTGGAATTTTATGTGCTGACATTGACCCTATGTTCAAGGCTATCTTGGGTCGTCCATGGATTGACACACTCAGTGCTGTACCCTCCACTGCGCATCAATGCATCAAATTTCCTTTTCAAGGGATGGTCGTCAAAGTTAAAAGTTTATCCACGGTCCAATCAGTGAAGGCTATTTCAGACAAAATTCTTCCCACACTATGGCCAAGCAGCCAGCCTGTTATCTTAGTGCTGGATCTAGAGTTTCCCAGGGCTTATGCACCCCGTAAACCTGTCACTGCAGCGGTTAATATCAAGGTGAAGCCCCAGATCTGAGACTCCAAGGGCTGGAACATTATATTAAAACTGGGTTATCAACCGGGGAAAGGCCTCGGTGCTCAATTGCAAGGAAGAACAAAGCCTATACCCAAGGGAAGAAAAATGGGCAGGAGAGGTCTCGGCTACAGAGAGACCGCATTGTCTATGATGGGTGCTTCTGGGCCGCTCACTTGGGACTACCGTCAACATTTTGTTAGAGGGCCTCTCCAGCCCGGTACATTAGCTTCGCAGCCAGCTCCACCAAGGAATGATATAGTCTGTCTGATTGCCAGTCCACCCCCAGTGCTAAGAGGGCTAGTTGATGATGTGATTGACTATGGTCAAGCCCTTCAGGGGCTATTTCATGAAGAAGACTGCTAGAAGAGTCAAGAGGGTCGGCTCGTCCAATGGAGGCCGAAGAAGCAGCCAATTGATGATCCGCGGGAGAAGGGGAGCTCGCCGATTGTCTTTTCTTGGTCTCCCTCTCGCTTTCAATCTCTGCTCCAGCAAGGGGAATTCTTACCCCGTCTTCCTCCTATCACGGTAAATCCATCCTTCATTGATCCACCTGAAATTCTATTCGTTCCTTGTGCTTGCGGACATTGCCCGCCCATTGATCTATCCACTCTATTCACTCCTCCTCCCCCCAACGCCCAACTCCACGAGATGTAGTTTTCTTCCTCCGATCCATTCTTTGATTGCATCTTCCCAGAGCTATTTCCCATGCAACTTCCGCCTCCTCCATCCTGTTGTGTAGTCTCTACTGATCTCCAAAAAAAAATGTCGAATTTGAAACAGAGATTTCAGTGGAAGATTATGCTACCTTGTCTCCATCCTCCTCCCAGGGGCACGAGTCCCCTGCTCCTCCCCTTCCACTAGGTTTTCTTTCTCCTAGGTTAGGATTAGGGTCCATCGAGTCTAGGAAAGTAGAGTCAGTTAGGTCTAGAGAAGTAGGGTCTTGTTCTAGCTCGTCCAACCCTTCCTCCTCTGAGCCGCGCCCACTTGCGCGTCCTCCCAAATCCGTTCCTGATAGGTTCCTGTGAGATCTAGCTCAGCGTTGTCATGCTCTTTTGAAGTGTCCAGAATTTGTTGCTATGGCAATTATGATTGAGGATGAAGAGGAAATAGAAGGGGTGTGGAGCGATGACGGATTAGGTGTCTATGAAATCTTAGATGAGAAAGATCCAATCGATGAGGACAGCAACGTAGATGACACTGCCGATCAGTACGCGTAAGGACTAAAGAGATTTGACGAGCCGTCGTCGACAGTGGATGAACCTACGAAGGAAATAAGTCTGGGAACTGAAGAAGACCCAAGGCCCATCATTATTGCTGCTAATCTCCCTCCGCAAGTAGAAGAAGATTTAATTAAGGTTCTGAGGGAGTATAGCGATTCTTTCGCCTAGTCTTATGAGGACATGCCAGGTCTTGACCCCTCTTTAGTAGAACATCGACTTGTGCTTAAACCAGGGGCAACACCTGTGAAACAACGGTCAAGAAGATTTCACCCCCACATGGCCTTAAGGATTAAGGAAAAAGTCGACAAGTTATACAAGGACAGATTCATTAAAGTTGTTCTATATCCTCAGTGGGTGGCAAACATAGTCCCTGTTATCAAGAAGGATAGAAAGGTGCGTATCTGCATCGATTTAGGGATCTCAATAAAGCATGTCCCAATGATGATTTCCCACTGCCTCACATAGACGTCCTGGTCGATAGCACCACCGGGTACGAATCTTTATCTTTCATGGATGGTTACTCAGGCTATAATCAGATCCGTCTCGCTCCGGAAGATCAAGAGAAAACCTCCTTCACCACGCCCTAGGGTACGTATTGTTATGTGGTTATGCCGTTCGGTCTGAAGAACGCGGGTGCCACCTATCAAAGGGCGATGATGGCCATCTCCACGACATGATGCATATCTATATGGAAGCCTACGTGGATGACATTCTGGTGAAGTCAAAAACTAAAGAAGAACACCCCTCTATCTTGGTTAAGGTGCTGCAAAGAGCCAGGGAGTACAAGCTTAAAATGAATCCGAAGAAGTGTGTATTCGGAGTCTCTTCAGGGAAGCTATTAAGTTTCATAGTGAGCAAACGGGGGATCCAGATTGATCCTAACAAAGCGCAGGCCGTCATGGACATGCCTCCACCGAAGAACATCACGGAACTTCGAGGATTGATTGGTCGATTGCAATTCATCAGAAGATTCATATCCCAACATTCTCAAAGGTGCCATCCGTTTTATGAATTGCTTAAGGCGGGGGTTAAGTTTGAATGGAATAAAGACTGTCAGAAGGCCTATGAAGACCTAAAAGAATATCTGTCCAATCCCCCGATTTTGCAACCTCCTGTCCCTGAGAAACCCCTGATCATATACATCTCAGTCATTGAGGACTCCTAGGGGCCGTCTAAGCGCAAGTAGACGATGAAGGGAAAGAGCGGGCTGCTTATTACCTCTCTCGGTTGTTTAACCAGCTGAGTCCAGATACACCGCTATGGAGAAGACTTGTGCCGCCTTAGTGTGGGTAGCTCAGAAGCTTAAACATTACTTCCTTGCCCACCCAGTTAGGTTGATCTCTAGAATGGACCCGATCGCTATCTCTTAGAAAAGCCTGTCCTTTCTAGTAGGTTAGCTCGCTGGCAGAGCTTCCTCTCCCAATTCGATATTACTTTTGTCGTTCAGAAGGCGGTCAAAGGGTACGCCATCACTGAGCATCTTGCCCATCTTCCATCCCTCACACTGATTCTATTCATGATGATTTCCTTGATGAGCATCTCTCTGTTATCTCTCATCATCCCTTTTGGTCTCTGCACTTCGATGGTGCACTCAATTCTCACGGCCGAGGGATCGGCGCCGTTCTGCTCACTCCAGAGGGAGTGACTATTCCCTTTGCTAATCAGCTTCGATTTCCTGCTACCAACAACATCGCCGAGTATGAGGCTCTCCTGGCTGGATTGAAGCGCACCTATCTCCTAGGCGCGCGATACTTGAATATCATAGGAGACTCTCAGCTCGTCCTGCGGCAAGTTCTGTCTACTTACCGCACTCGTGACCCCAAGCTCAAGCTTATCATGATTTGGTCACGCTCTTGGCTAGGCAATTCTGTAAGCTGATCTATATCCATACTCCTAGGTCTCAGAACATTCTAGCTGATGCTCTAGCATCTCTTGCTTCCTCTCTATCTTTCCTTCTCAGTCGGAGCACTGAGACTATCATCGTTCAGAGATTGGACGCACCCTCTCTTCAGGATCCTTAGTTCATCAACCTTAGGAAAGCTGTAGAGGTGAGGGCTGAGAAGGAAGATATCAAGGAAGTATCTCTGATGGAGTTAGAAGAGATCCTGGAGGAAGAAGAATTGCCTTGGTATCACGAGATTGAGTTGTTTTGCAAAGAAGGATCGTTCCCACAAGGGCAAACGCCGAGCAGCGTAAGTCAATAAGAAGAGCCGCCTCAAGGTATACCATTATTGCAGGAGAATTATACAGGCACGCTACCAATGGAATGCTCATGAAATGCTTAGATGATGATGAAGCTTGGAAGGTGGCTGAAGCAGCCCATTCTAGTGAGTGTGGAGGTCATGTCAATGGCCAGGCTTTAGCAAAGAAGATCATTAGGCAGGGCTACTATTGGCCCACTCTAGAGGAAGATTGCTCCCTCTACGTCCGGAGGTGTCTTAAATGCCAACTCCACGCTGATAAAATCCATGCTCCAGCTTCGTATCTCCATCCTCTTTCCGCTCCTTGGCCATTCTCTATGTGGGCTTTCGATGTTGTCGGCCCGCTCGGTGATCCTATTTCTCAGATCAAGCAGAAATCATTTATCCTTACCGCCACTGAGTACTTCACTAAATGGGCCGAAGCAGAAGCGTACGCAGAGATCAAAGCTTCAATGGTGTGCCGCTTTATCATGAAGAATATCATCTCGCGGTTCGGAGTGCCAAGCAGCATCATCACCGACAACGGACCCCAGTTTGTCTCTCAAGAGCTCAAGGACCTATGTAAGAAGTTCAATATTGCATTGCATCATTCATCTCCATATTATCCTCAGGGCAATGGTCAAGCCGAGGCCACTAACAAAACCCTTCTTAAAATCATCAAGAAAACATGCGAATCTCATAAGTTTTTCGATTGGCCAGAAAGATTAGTGGAAGCTCTGTGGGCTTACCGCACCTCCATCCGTACTCCCACGGGACAAACTCCCTATGCTCTTACCTATGGGATGGAGGCGGTGCTCCCATATGAGATCTTGATCCCTTCCCTTAGAGTGCAGCTCGATAAGGAGCTTAATCTCGATGAACGTCGGGAGGCATTGCTTGTTCAGCTGGAACTCTTAGATGAGAAGAGGATGAATGCGGCCGATCACGTATCCATTTATCAAAAGAGAGTTTCACGTTATTTTCAAAAGAAGGTAATTGAACATAAATTTCTAAAAGGTGATATGGTCTTGAAACGTAAATTCATTCGGTCTGCAGGTCCTAGGTCTAAATTACAACCTAACTGGGAAGGGCCGTTTGTTGTAAAAGAGGCTTATCCAGGAAATGCTTATCGCTTGGTGAACGCAGAAGGTGAGGAGCTCTCTCACGCTTGGAATGGGTTGTATCTTAAGCATTTCTTTCCTTAGAGTCTAATCAGTGCCACCCCGGCAGCGAGGTGTTCCCTCCCTTTTACGATAAAGAGTCCTGAGTACGGCAATCACACACTACACGACATCCCTGGTCTGGTTTCCCGCTTTGTAAACACCGTTTCTCCTCGGCCATGCTTTGGGGGGAAAATCGAGGTCCCTGTCCGTTTCTTTCTTCGGCTGAACCCAGGGGCAAGATGTGAATAAGGAGGCGATGACCAATCTAGACACCCTGACGAGAGGAAGTCTCAAATAGGGGTAGTCCGTTATGACCTAACGCCACGAGCAAAAGAAAAAAGAAAAAGAAAGCAAAGGAGCAATCTTTGTGACAAAAGCAAAAGCATTATCTCAAAAGTCTACCCCACCAAAATTCCAAAGCTCCAGAAAAAAAGAGAAAGAAAGCTAGGCATGGCAAGAGTGGCAGTACAGTTCCCCGCGGGATAAATGAGCCGGTCGCACGCATGCCTAGAATGGACTAAGGTTCGATGACGGACACAAAGCCCTGGCACAATAGACCAAATCTCTGATGGGTTGTCTGGAGAGGAACCCAAGTCCTAAAAGCTTCTAGATCTAGCCTAAGCTTACCCCTGTGTTCCATTTTCTTTTTTAGGATCAAGACTAGTACCCTGGGTATGGCCCTGGTAGAAGCACCGTCATGTGAGTTGGGCCTCGGTCAGGGATTGTCACTTTGTTGCACGGCAACCTCAGGAACTCTCGTTACAATAAGAAGGACCCACGCTGTCAGGAGAAGGCACTGGTTTTCAAAATCCAAAAACATCAAATATTTCAAAATCCAAAAACATCAAATATTTCAAAATCCAAAAAACATCAAATATTTCAAAATCCAAAAAACATCAAATATTTCAAAATCTAAAAAAACATCAAATATTCCAAAATCCAAAAAACATCAAATACTTTCAAAACCCAAAAAACATCAAATATTTCAAAATCTAAAAACATCAAATATTTTCAAAATCCAAAAACATCAAATATTTCAAAATCCAAAAAACATCAAATATTTTCAAAATTCAAAAAAAAACGTCAAATATTTTCAAAACCCAAAAACATCATATATTTCAAAATCCAAAAAAAATCATATATTTCAAAATCCAACAAAAACGATATGTGTCAAAACCCAAAAACATCAAATATTTCCAAAATCTCACAAAAATTCAGATATTTTCCAGAACGCCAAAACACCATCACACGCATTACATGCATCGTATCATTTCTAGTATGTCTTTCCGCCTATTTAATAAGGCTCCACCCCTTGACCAAATATCAAGAAACTGTCATTCTCTAACTTGCTCCAAGGCAAGGGGGTGAGTCTAAGAACAGATCTAACTTGTCTCTTGTCTAAGTGTGTGCTGAACGCAGGTTTAAGTTTGAAGACTGAAATCTCAGAACTGTGCAGGTTCAAGACTGTGACGCGCCAGGTGTAGGCCGTCACACTAATGTAACGGTCTTTCCTGGACCGTTACATTCCTTCAGGCTTTCGCTTTGATTCTCTCAGCAGCTCTCTCCCTAACGGTCTGGGCCACGACCGTTACATCCTCCTAACGGTCTATTGTTGGACCGTTACATCCCCCAGAGAACTTAATTCTCAGGTCTGTCACCCTGACGGCCTATCTCCCTACCGTTACATCCTTCTCGCGGCCCTTCTCAGGACCGTTACACTCTCCAGAGGCTGTGTTTTCTAGATCACTTTAACCAGTCAAACCACAACTCGTGCGCATAACAACTAAGGCATTCCTATCTCACTCAAATAAACTTAATGCAACATAAGATTAATAAGGTTTCAATTCTGATTGTCAATTACACCAACATCTTCCATCATGAACAAAATCAAGCTACATTCAATTTCTTATCCGTAAAAGGGCGGATCTTCCTCAAGTCCTTCACGTAGCCACGACGTGCTTCGTCGTTCTCTTCCACTTCTGCTTGCCACGGACACACCTTGCTGATCTCCCACATGGTCAGTGTGTTCCGAACTGCTCTCTCATCTTCCTCGGTCCCCATCTTCGTAGGTAGAAGGGGAGGGTAGTGTGATAGTGCAGGACCTTCAATCCGAGGTAGTCTGATCTGAAGATGGCACCGATGCGGGTTGTAGATCGCCATGGTTGTATTTCCCACTAGCTGGAGGTCCAGGCCTTGACGCCGCGGTATTCTAAGAAGAGTGCTCCGAAGGATCCTTGGTCGCATGATGAATTTCTCCGTTGGCAAGGTGTTGAAGAAAAGGCGCCATTCATCCCGTGTTTTCTTGTCCGCCGTCTTGCATTCAACCTGTGAAGAAAATCCAGAAGCGCCTCCAATAAAGAACAAAGGGTGGCTCCCGAAGATCCGACTGGCAGAAGGTGCATCCTCCTTGGGTTGGAATTTGATTCTCACTCCTATCCAACACTCAAGGAGTATCATGGAACCAAATAGAGGTCCTCCTAAGCAAGCAGAGCTTAGTCCTTCATAGAGATATGAGAGATCGCTTGAGAGATGGACATTCCCTGCCACAACCCGCTGATAATGCTAAGATTTTGGGTGTCTAAGAGGTGGTCGGTAGTGGCGAAAAGGAAGACTCCGCATAAGCAAACCGACACCGCCTTGGCTATGGCTTCATATCTCTCCCACTTATTTTACAATGAGAGACTATCCACTGTGCCATGGGTATCAAGTGAATGTGGTGCGGGCTGATCATGGTCCTCACGTCCTTTGGATTATGGATGAAATCACTCAAGATCAAGGACGGGTCAATAGGCTCCACCGTGTAGCAAACTAGGTCTTCATCCCCCGCCTTAGTCTTATGAAGGGCTAGGTAGGTTTATACCTCCTCTAATAGGACTGTAGCTTCAAAAGAAGGGAAGATGAATGTATGTGTTTGTGGATGCCATAATTCTATAAGGGCTGAAATGCTTGGCCAATCTAATGACAATTTCTGAAAGTTCTTGGCTAAAACCAACAAGGGTTGGAGGTGCCATGCCCTAAGGATTGCTACAACTTCTAGAGGGAGTTCTTTTATCATGGGAGCCACCCACTTCAGATTGGAATAACATCTTGGACCAGGAAGAGGCTAAGAAGAAGAAGAAGGTCATGAGAAAACATGAAGTGCAGAATTGATGAACTTAGCTAAGGTAAAGAGAGCTTACCACTCTTTGAGCATTAGAACCCAGATGTTTGGGAATCGAGGTTAGCCTTTGTAGTTCTCCATGCTCTTTTGTCGCAGCCTTAGGTCCGGTGTAGACCTTCTCCTCCATGGTCATCACCTTGAAGCTTCTCTTCATCATGTTTCCTGCCCTTGGGAGAAGTTCTTCAGCCTTCTAGCAGAGAATTCAACAAAGATACGATTTTGGCTAAGTTTCCAAGTTTTAAAGGCTTACTTTTGGCTTTAAAGTGATAAGGTTTGGATTAGAAGGCTTTATCTTAAGTCTGGGAGAAGTCTAGAGTGGATTGAGGGTTTCTTATCTCGGATTTCACCTCTCACGGCACAATCCGTCTCGGAGTACACTTCATTCTCTGACGGTCTATCGTAGGGCCATCACTTACCTCTGACGTGCCAGCCCTGGGCCGTCACATTTCCTGTGGGTTTCTTTTAGCCCAATCTTGTTCTGTCAAGCCTGACGGTCTAGCATCAGACCGTTACTTATTATGGCGCGTTCCCTCTGAGTCGTTACATTCTCTGCCGCTCAGTTTTGGCTTCTTCTTATTCAATCCTTCCTAACGGTCTTGCTCATGGCCATTACTCACATCTGACTCGCCGCCCCTGAACCGTCACATTTCCTGCTAGTTGCCTGATATCCCACTGCTCTGCCATCTTTAACGGTCTAGCATTTGACCGTTACTTATCTCTGACGCACCAGCTATGGACAGTCACCCTTCCTGCTGTTCAGTTCTGCAAATTTGGGCTCTGTCCTCTCTGACGGCCTCCATCTAATGCGTTACTTGATCTTGACGGTCTGAACCTAGACCGTCACTTTGTCAGCTGCTGTAGTTGTGTTATTCTTTTGCCTCTGTTTAGACCTGGCGGTCTTACACACTTTCCATTCCATTCATCTTGTCCAGCCTTTCATCTACACATTTCATCCACACATGTCCACATGCATCTCCTACATTTCCAATAACACATTCTCACATGCATTTTTTGGCATTTTCCATTCATTTCTGCATTTACCACATACACACATCCATTCACTCACGTAAAAAGAAGAACAAACAAAAGACCAAAAAGAAATTTTCATTTCATTCATTTTCATTTTCATTTTCATTCCATTTTTCATATAAAGTCATGTACAAGTAATAAATAGAAAATCAAAAAAACAAAGCTCACTCAGCCAGTTTTTCTACCGGGCCGTCGTCATCTCCACCCTCCGGTTTCCTCGCCGGTGGCGCTATGGAGGCACTCTCCTCCTGCTGACCCCTCTTCGCCCTCTCATTCCTTCGTTGGCCGGAGGAGCTGACAAGGTACTCAGCCGCTGATCCAGTGCAGGCAGCACTCCTCGGAGCTCCGCTCTGAGAGATGCTCCGGTCTCGGCCCATCATCCGTATGGTCCTCTCCAAGGTCCGGACCTCGACCTTCATGTCGTGGGCCTCGAGTCGCGCAGCCCGTGCCTCGGATTGGTATCTCTCAAAGTCTGCCGTCTGTGTGGCCGTCCGCTCAAGCTCTCCTCTCAATCGGGCCACCTCTGTTCGTAAGACCTCTGCCTTAGCCTGGTTCCTCTCCGCCTCAGTCCGAGCTAGTTTCACCTCGGCCGTTGCCGCAGCTAGCTCTCTCGCCTGCATTTTGCATTTTCAGTATATTAAGCATGTGCATGAATCATAAGCATTTTAGCATCCTACCCACTCCGCGAGGGTGGCCTCCGCCTCCTCGGCCCGGGCAACCGCTCGGGTGAACTCGGCGTCACGCTCGGCCCTGCCTCCCGCAGGTTACGATGACGACGATGGAGCGTACTGTCCCGCTCTTTGGGCTCCCTCAGCCCGCTGCATTTAGAAATCATTGATCAGTCCATCATTTGCATAATCATAAACATAATCATTTTAAGTCCGGGAATTTTACTAGAAGCTCCAAGGCGGCGCGGTACTCGTCCCGCTGCTGGACGGTGGCGTTGAGTAGCCCCTCGAGCTCGGCTATCCTTCCCTCGGGGTCTAGCTGCATTTAGAAAGCATATGAGTCAGTGCATATAGAATAAAATTTCCATATAAAAGCATTTAGATTTAAGGGTTTAGAAGTTGCATACCGGTCCTCGGGTACCTCGGTACAGTCAGTCCCCGTACAGTTGAGCAAAGGCTTTCAAGTACGCCTCGTCGCTCTCGTCCCGCTCCTTCACCGCTCTGCCCCGACGGTTCTAATCGTGGACATACTTCACCTTTCGGGCGCACCAATCCACGTCACCGCTAATACCCTTTGCTGACTTGCCCGGGCGTTCATCACCACTGCATGGAAAGGTCACCTCAGGCTGGTGTAGTCCCCGAGTCCGCAGGATCAGTCGGCAGTGGAGTGGCTCGATGACATGGATGCAGTGCAACCATATGTCTCGTCCCTAGTACGAGAGGGCTGCCTCCACCCATGGCTGTCCCTCGTAGCTCTCGCCTCGGTATGGGGTCCATCTCACCTAGAAAGCATATAGTCCATGTCAGCATATTTATCAGCATATAGAAATATTCGGAACATTCATAGAAGCATTTAAAGCATTTAGGAAGCATTTTTGAGTTCGGGCTTACCGACGTGTGTGGGAAGGAATCCATGTCATCCTGGATCGCTCGGGTCAATTAAATAATGGACCCCGGGTCCCTTGCAACCACCCATCGTCTGGCGATCGGGATCCGCCCGGGGTGGAGTAGTGTGCCTCTGCCGATGCCCGGGAGGTACATGTAGCTCCAGATCTGCATTTAGAAGTCTAATATCAGTCGGTTGCATAATCATTTGCATAAGCATAATCATAAGCATAAGAGAAAGCATTTAAGTTCACCTGTAGGAAAAGCGAGAAGCCGCCCAGCATCGTCTGCCGATCCGTGGTGCTGAGGGACTCGAACAGGAAGGCTAGCTCTGTCGCTCCCCATGCATATTTCCCGACTCTGCCTAAATCTCTGATCATCGACAGCAGCCTGCAACTGATGACGTCCGCTCGAGTCGCGAACAGGAGCTTCCCGAATAAAAGCATCAGGAATCGTCTCAGGACGCGATCTCCTTCCGGTCCCGCTTCTGCCGTCACATGTGGGCGCACCTGCTCTATCACCCAGTCAATGTGCTCCTCCGGTAGCTCGCCCATAGCTATGGCTGCTCCTCTCAGCCCTAAGCTCTCCTGCAGTCGTGATCTCGAGAGCTGGGATGATGTCTGGCCCGGCCTGATCAGATCTAGCCCCAGCAGCTCCTAGGCCATCTTTCGGTAATCCCTGTAAGTCCACCCCGTCACTGCGGCTCCATGGACTCTCAGCCCGGCAATCCTCGCCATGTCTTCCAGTGTGGGTATCATATGACCCCACGGGAAGATGAACGCCCTGCTGATCGGATCCCATCTCTCGTGCAATGCGTACAGCAGCGGTGTGTCCATCCTGGTCACCTCAATGCTGAGCACCTCGGCAAACCCCATCGATGCCAATCTCTCTCTCTGATAATCAGGCAGTGCTTGGTACACCGCCCAGATCTGGAGCCATGAGATCCTCGTCCGTCTCTTTCCCTGCATTCATTTTAGAGCATAAGTTAGTCAATTGCATCATAAAATCATTGCATAGCATTCATAAAATGAAAACAAAATAAAAATTGAATAATTGAAAACCTAAAAATAGTTCTGGGTCACTGGTGACTGTGACGGCCCTGGGGTGGGGCGTTACATGGCTCTAACGCACCACGGGTGATGCGTTAGGCTTGTGACGGTCTCTGGAAGGACCGTCACATTCCCTACTAGAGGGCATTCTCCCCTATGCATTCTGTTGGCTTCTCACCTTGGCCAAAAGGCCTACAAATGATCCTAGTGGGTTCGTAGGCCCATCTTCTACCCCCCATTCACACATGCATACACATAAAAAACTATAAAAATTAAAAACTGAAAGATTAGGGTGGGCGGCCTACCTCTCGGTCTTGGCCCCTCTTCCTCTTCTTCTCTTGTTCCTTGGGCTCTCCCTCATCCATGGGGATTTCCCCTTGGTCCTCTTCGGCCGTGGGAACCTCTCCTTCCTCCATTGTTGGCCCCCTCGCCCTAGTTTCTTCTTCCACGGGCCTTGGCACCTCCTCTCGTTCTATTCGGCGGTGGAAGCGTCGGATGGCCTTCTTCTTCCCTTCTCCCTCTTCTTCAGCGGCGGTGGAGGCTCGTCGCCGGCCATTTCGTGGGTGGTCGTCAGTGCCCTTGGTGGATCTCGGTTGGGCTTTTTGGGGGCGTTTGGTTGAATGAGTGTTGAATGAGGTTTGAGACTGTTCGGTTTTGTTTTTTTTGAACGCTCAGGAAATGTGACGGTCTATGGCCAGACCGTTACATCCTCTGACGCGTAGTGTTTAGACCGTCAGGTCATTTTTGAATTTTCATTGAAGAATGTGAACCACCATTCTCTAACGGTCCTCACCTAGACCATTACTTGGTGTGACGCTCCCTCAGTAGGCCGTTACAGCTTGCACGTTTCTTGATGAATAAAATGGTCTATTTGATGCTTGAATGATTACATTTTCTTCCATGGTGCACATTATTGATGCTTCTCATGCGTATGAGTGGTTATGCCTTGTTTCATGCCCATATTTATTATCATTGGCTAACCTCTCTTCTCATGGATGAAGTTATGAAAAACATCATGCCGTTCGTCAGGCAGGTAAGTTAGGTATTGTATCCCGATCTCGTCCCTCTAATGCATTATTATATGTTATCTACAATATATTATCTCGAGAACCAGCTAGTCATTCATGTGTTCTCGGATCTGATATTCCCCTTAAACAAACATGATGATGATCTAAGTACACGTGTTTAATCGTTGGATAGGCCGTTAGGTTTGAAAAATTTGGGGACGATAGTTCTGTCTTGCACGCCGTGGTTGCAGATACTGTCCTGACCTTAATTTCTCCAGTCTAGCAATATTATTCTCGAGTATCTTGTTATTTTATCTTTCTTTGCATTCGTTTTAATGATTTCCTTTTGTTTTAGCCTAGCATGCATCATACACATTCTTTGAGCGTTCATGAGCCTCGACTGTTCAAGGTGTCTCAATGTTGGTGAATAGTTGTGTTCTTGATCTTGAATAAGGAGAATCATTCCACTCTGAATTAGAAGGTTTCCTTCGCTCTGTTTGCTTGATTTGGTTAGCTGAAGATTCATGTCTGGAGTTTAGTCAGTTATCTCTTTCCTTTCCGTTGCCTCCGGCGGATAGCCGTGTTTTCCTTTCCTTAGTTAATTCCTCCAGACATGCGTCCTTTGGTTGGCTATTTCCTTGTGATTGGTTCGAAGTTTTCCAGAGAATTCCTAATCGCTTGTTGGTAGAACGGGTGTCGTTTGCCTTAACGCCCGCGTTTCAGTCCACTACGCTTCATTTCCGCTTCATCTCCATGTCCCATTTCACTTTCGCTTCACCTCCGCTCGCTCCCCTACAAAGAGGACGTTAAGGAGGGGCATCTGTTGACACCCGTTTTATGACCGATAAGTCGGGTCATCTCCTTGTTCATTCTATATGATGCTCTGAGTTTTTCACTCTTCATTGAGCTTTCTTGATCAGTTAGAGGTCTATTTCATGGGTCTTCTCCTCTTGGTTGAGTTTGGTTCCTGGTGGCATTTTCGATGGATGAAGCTTAGCAAACTCTTATTTTTTTTTGATCCTTATTGTTTCTAACGGTCCATACCAGGGGCGTTACATCCTTCGGACGCATCAGCCCTGGACCGTTACATCTTGAAGAATCCTGAGACTTAAAGCCTTTGTTTCAATCCTTATCTTTGGCCTATCCATTGATTCTAACGGTCTGTCGTGCAGCCGTTACGTTCCTCTAACGCGTCCTCCCGTGGCCGTTACATTCATTCAAGAGTCCTATTGTTTGAGCTTTCCTCCGTTGATCTTATCTCTTTTGAGATAAGGTTGAATGTGACGGTCTCTCCATGGGGTGTTACATTCATGTGGCAGTCTATCGAGTAGCCGTTACATCCAACAGAGAGTCCTGGCTGGTCTGGTCTTTTCTCTGCTACTCTGTGGTTGAGATAAGAGTTTGATCTTGTGATTTCTCTTTCAAATCTGATCCTCAGAACCTTCTGTTTGTTTCTATGGACTCTTGGGAGTATTATCTTCAAGAGTTTGCTAAGAGTTATCCTCTTTTCTTGCTGGATTATCATCTGCTCGACCAGAGATTTGAGGGTCTATAAATAGCATCCTTAACTTCATGGCCAAGAGGGGGGAAAATCTGGTTTTTGCGTCGAAGTGCTGCCGCTTTCTGGAGCCATCTTCATCCAAGAGGAGTCTTCTTCCACATCCATCTACCTCACAGTCCAGGGAGTACTCCGGTTTTGGGTTTCAAAGTTCATAATTTGCATTATTGTATTCTCCTCTTCTTCCTCTCATGACTGCATTGTCCCACTCCTTTCTCTCACGTTCTCCATTGTTTTCATCATCTAAACATCCTTCCCACATTTTAAAACGCCCAGAGGGGTTAAAAAACCAAAACTTCCCCGGTATTCCCCTTTCCTTTGGCATGATCTTAAGTTCTTTAAGAATTGATGCTATATTGTTTGAAGGGCTAATTTGGGATTGTTTTCTTGTGTTTCACGTTCTTTGGCAGGTTCACAGAGTTCATTAGACGAGGCCCAAGCTTTCTGGCCGGCTGGAAGGTTTGGAGTTCAAAGAACTCACAGGTTGTTGCTGCAGGTTCTCTGACGGTCTTGTGCAGGCGTGTCAGGCTTCTCTAACGGTTCATCGAGCGACCGTCACACTTTTGTGACGCACAGGGTCTGGACCGTTACATTTAAGGCAGATCTGCATATTTTACTGGTTTCTCTCTCCCATGGGTGGGTGCATCATCCTCTATTTCTAAGGTATTGACCAGGTCTTTGGCTTGTTGTATTACCTTGGTGGCGATCACGTTCTTTCCTTAGTGTTGGGCATTGATTTCTCTCTTATATCTCTTATTTGCTTTGCTTGTTCCACCCACGTTGTGTGTTTCTATTTACTCCTTGCTCCACGCTCCGGCGTGTGTTTTTCTTTACCTTCTTTAGTATAGTTCGATTGAGATAGCATTGCCCATGCTAGAGCTTATTCTGATTGCCTAGGTTCATGGTTCACATGTCCTTGGGTTGATTGAGATCATTGATTTTTGCTTATCATCTTTATCACCACAAACCACAAATAAGAGAAGGAAGCAAAACAAATCAACACCCACGGAGCGGGTGCGCGTTACCCATGGTGCCCCTTGGGTCTAATCCCCAGGGAGACAATAAGCCAAGTCAAGATGATTCAGTGCCGGCCATGCATTTCAAGATTCAAGATTTTACATGTCGGATGTCGATCCGCGTCTTGGTCCCTGGTTATTTTGGGGATGATGCGCCTCTACTTTCAAAGATGACAGTTGCTAAGAAGAGTTCCCTTGAGTTGATGCCAGTTTCTTCTCGAGCAAGGCTGGTGGCAATCTCTTGGCTCGCCGGAGAGTTCACCGTTGGTGCTATTATTTCACCTCCCTCTATTGCCATTCAGATGACAGGCCAAGAAGGGTTCTCTACCAGTGTTGTGCTAACGCATACGGCCGCCAAGTAGATTATGGATTCTATGTTCAAGGGGCAATTGGCCGTATCTTCTGCACCTTCCAAGGATATTCTGCACTGGTTATGGAATCTTCCTCGGTTTATTAGCAAGCCGGCCACGTCAACGCCGTGTATTACTCTCCCTCAGCTTCACCCATCTCTTCTTTCAAGGGAGTTGTGCTTCAAGGCTGAGTTCCGAGTGGAGTTGCTGAATCTCATGCTTCTAGGGCCGAGAGATAAAACCCCGTGGGTTTGTGATATTCATCACTCTGAAGGGTTACTTGTCCAAGAATGTCCACCTACTGTTGTTAGCACTGGGTGTCTAGGGGCAACTTATAATGCCCCAGAAATTTTTATAAATTATTTCTGGAATATTTAAGTATTTTCTGGAAATCGTAAAGACCCAAAATGCATTAATAAATAAAAATTAGTTAAATAAATCATTATTAATGATCAATTGTGGTAAACAATTAACCTAGTCTATTTAAATAAGGTCCAAAAGGTTTAAGGACCAAGCCCATTAAGTTTGGCCCATATTCTAGAAGGTTATTTAAGTTATCCATTAAATATAGGGATAATTACACTTTAAGAGGAATAATTTAGTGAATAATTAACCAAAGAGTTTGAATTAAGATGAATGTCCACGCCCAGTTGATGTAACGGTCTATCGGGCGATCGCTACAATCACGTAACGCACTAGTCCGGGTCCGTTACACTCAGAGGATTCCGTGAGAAGAAGAACCCGCAAAAAGTTTGGATCTGTGGGATCCTATCTACAAGAGACCTAATTAAAAGAATGTGTAAGGTTACTAAGGACTCTTAGGGATCAGGTTCTGGCCAACTAAGGACTCTAGAATCGATCTAATCCTCAAACCCTAGCCAAAACCCTATAAATAGAACCCAGTTCTGAACTAAGCGACCCTTACTTTTGGCTCGTGAGGAAACAAGGTAAGGAGATAGAATCTCAGGTATGTCCTTTGGAACTTTTTGTTTCTAATACTAAGGTATAACCACTCTCAAAATTTCATGTTAGGAGGTCGAGTATCCAAGGAGTTAGGATCTTCCAAAGTTACTGGTTTCATCACGCCAACCTAGGAAACTATGCGACATGGTACTGAAGATCAGAAAATTAGAGAGCCTAAACGAGGTAATTGGAGTTAGATGTTTTAGAACTTTTTGTTCCTCTTAGTTTCATCTTTCTAACCTCCAAATTTCACATCTTTAGGTCAAGAGATTGGAGAGTTAGGGCAATGTGAAGTTGCTGAAAAATCACAGGAAGAGAAGAACTAGGGCGACCCTTGAAGACTCAAATTAGAAGTTTAAAGCCCAGTTAAGAGGTAGGTTATCTCATGAACGGAAAAAACACATTGTTAGGGATAAAAGCCCTCTAGTTTATTTGGATTTCATGCGTTATACTTCATGAATTTCATGTTTTAGGATTAGTCTATACATTCATGCATGCCTTCGACCCTAATTGAAGATAAAAAGCTATCTCTCATTAATTCATTACTACCTATGCATCTAGATAGCCTTTTTCTCATTTTGACATGATTAAAGTAGTTAGCATGCCATGAATTAATCATAAATTTCTATAGTTTCTATTTCCTATCAGCAGAGGACCTAACGGTCTATCGTAAGACTGCCATGGACGTGTAACGGACCTACCTTGATCCGTCACACCTATGTAACGATTGTAGGCTTCTGAGAACTCTGACGGACCTACAGTGGACCGTTACCATATTGTGACACAACATTGTGTTCTGTCAACTTAAGGCAGAATTAAGATTGGCTCAAATAGCTTATATATATGCCTAGTTAAATAGATCTTAACCTGTTTTCATGATTTTTAAGTTCAGGTGTTGATTCATGTTAGAAATTGCATGATTTATGGTACTTTAAAGTTATTTTCAAGTAGATGATAATTTCAAGCCCAAAGCACTATAGTTTTGTATTTAAACTTTGATTTAGAAAAGATATTGACGAGATTTATCATGATTTTATATCGTTACACATTCCTTCTGTCTATAGAGTCAATTCTCTAAGTACATGGCATATATTCCGGTATATGGCCATTAGTTCACACTTTGCACTATATAAACATATTCTTGAACATGAGGACCTCTCTATTGGATATTCCTTCCAATGGACTAGGAAATCTTGTTTCAAGGCCTCCGTAATTCTCTGCTGTAGATATATATTTCCCTCCTCTCTCCCTTTCACTAATGGTCAAAAGTGCGTCAAGAGCATGAGACAAGTGAGAGAGGGAAGAGAAAATAGGGAATGAAGCAAAGTACCGTGATCGCCACCAAGATGCCGTACGCGACAGGCACGCCGTACCTTGGAAAAATGGGGAGACACTCGCCTTAGTGCAGCGCTGAGGAATGAACGGCTCCTTTAGAACCGCCCTATGATGAGCGGCCTTACGATAAACCGCCCTAGGACGCTGTGAGGGATGCGGGAGGAACTACTGCAGTGAGATGGACGGCGCCAGACGGACCGCGCTCCAGTGAAGGACGGTCATGTATGCACCGCGCGTACTGATGAACGGCCGGAGGATAGCCGCTCAAGACCTTCACTCAGCAAGTTGAAAAGGGGCTCGACCTCCACCCTCTCCGGCCGGCCAGAGGGGATGGGCCTCGTGCTGATTAGATGCTGACCTGTGAAATAACGTGGAGACACAGAAGAAACACCCAGATTAGCCCTAAACAATGTAGTATGTATTCAAACGAGAATAATTAAGCATGAATCAAATGAAAAGGGGAATACCTGGGGGGTTTTAAACACCTAGGGTGACAAAAAACGGGATGGTTGTGTGCATGATAATGAGAAGGAGGGGGGTACGCGGATGGGAACAATGCATGCAATGGAAGAAAACGACAAAAGCCACGGAACGAAAGACTACGAAGACTGGGCTACTCCCTTGACCGGAGGCTCGTGCGGACGTAGAGAGCCTCCCTCCTTGGTGATAGGTAGCTCAAAAATGCGGCAGGGCTTCGCCGTCGACCAAAATCTCCCCCCCTTTTCGACGTCCGGCCCTTAGGGTCTATTTATAGAGCCTAGAAAGCCAGCCTCGAAGTCGGGGTTTTTTAGATATTCTCGGGTCGAACTCACAAAAGATAATTCGTAGATAATATCATAATCTTCCATCCAGACGAAACGGCATCGAAAATGGTTGATTATCCGCAGAGAAATCGTCAAAATAAGTTGAGGATAAAACCATGAGATAAATGGGATAAAATCAGTTTGAAAATCAGCGGCCGACGGCTTGAACGGTCTTACGATAGACCGCACACTGGATGGGCGGTCTTATTAGGACCGTCCATCCTGTCGGCGGAAACTCGAATAATCAGAAAATTATCCCAACTATCTCTCGAACTGGCCAAAATGTTCGCCGTTGGACTCTGAACATATGAACGGTTGTATGGAGACCGTTTTAGTTTAGGGCGGCACCAACACGACCGTTTAAGCCTGTCGGTGATAATTCGAATCATTTGGATAATCCTCTGAGAAAACGGGCGTGCGTAGGACTCTGAGATACAGGCGGTTGGAACAGGCCCGTCCATGATATTGAACTGTTCTAATCACACCGCACAAAAGCCTGTCGATGGATATTCAGGAAATTCTCAGAAATTAGCCAAAATATATGAACGGTCCATATTCAACCGCCCACCTTATGAACGGCTAATGTGAAACCGTTCATGACTTTAGGCACTTGATTCTTGTAAAATACGTTCAATCGAACAAAGCCAAGGACCATTAAGCCCTGAATCACCACGAATTGCACCAAGGAGGGAGACGACCCATAAAATGAGCCCACGACATGCCACAAAAATGGCCCGATGAATGGTGAACAACTCGAGTCATCAACTAATGGGAGTAAGGGAAACGAGTCAGCTTATCGGCATAAAACGGGTGTCAACAGATGCCCCTCCTTAACGTCCTCTTTGCAGGGGAGCGAGCGAGGTGAAGCGGAGGTGACACGGAACATGGAGACGAAGCGAAAATGCAGCGGAGTGGACCGGAAAAAGCGGGCGTTAAGGTAAAATGACACCCGTTTCTACTAACAAGTGAATGAGAAACTTTCGGAAAGCCTTGAACCGAGCGTTAGGAGTAATTGACCAAAAGGCGACGCCAATCTGGAGGGACTAAACTAAACGAAATCAACTGACAAGACCAACCTCATGGGGGACACAATCCCGCGGTCCAACGAGGGGGCCACAAAAGAAGAAAGAAAAAAAAATGCTAAAGCTCCAGACGGGGATCTTTCAGTCAACCGACCCCAACGAACCGACCAAAGAAAACCTTCGAATTCGGAATGGAATTAGTTCATCTTACTCGAGCATTGAGACACACAGCTGACCATTATTTGACGGGACATTTCTTAAGCAGACTATGAGGCATGAAAGCTCAAAAGGGTGCGCATGATGCATGCTGGGCTAAAAGTAAAAGAAATCGTTAAAACGAATGCGAAGAAAGATCAAAATATAAAATATTCGAGAGTAGTATTATTAAGCTGGGAACATCAGAGTCAAGATACCGTCCGCAACCACAGCGTGCGGATAGAACCGTCCTCCTCGTGGCATCCCAACTTAACGGCCTATCCGAAGGTTAGGTACATGAGCCAGGATCATCCTTGTTTTTGTTGAAGGGGAACATCAGATCCTGGGACACATAAGAAACCTGCCGGCTCTCGAACTAATATAATATAATACCATATAATAATGCAATAAGTGTTTTAGGGATAGAAGGCCATACCTGACTTGCCTGTGCAGGCGAAACGGCGAGACAAGCTGAAATGATGCTGCCAAAGTGGTTAAGAGATGCATTTCCAAAGAAAATATTCAATATTCATGATCTAAATACATCAACCAGATATACGGCCGTATCTCAACCGTGCAATATTCCAAACGGCCCTACATTAGCCGTTCTAGCCCGGCCTTCAAACAAACCTCGTAAGGCCGGTTGCCAGTGATGAACGGCTGTTACGGCACCGTTTTAACAGGAACGGCTCTGTAGTAACCGTGGATGACCAGAATTCCAACCGACTTAAAATTAACGATCAAGAGGGACATACGGTTATATACGAACCGTTCACATAATGAACGGTCTAAGGATAGACCGTTCTTCTCTGCGGCTTCGAAAAAAAAAGGAACCCCCTCGTCTCCCTCCACCGTAACCGGCGGTGGAAGGACGAGGGAGCACAAGCGCCCTCATTCACCCTCTCTCACTCTCTCTTCTCAACCTCCCTCCCTCTCTCAATCTCCCCCCAGCCCACCAGATGACCAGGACGAAGCACCAGGCGGCCAGGCCGTCGGCCGCCGGTGAGGGCTCGCCGCCGGTGGAACCAACGCCACCACTGTCGGAGGAAGGAGAAGCGCCCGGGGTAACCATGGAAGAGCTCGCCATCGTCGCTGCTGACGAAGAGGCCCCTGCTGGCGAGGAGGAGGCCGCCGGAGGACCACCACCCACGGGGGCGGCCAAACAGCCACGTGATCCCGAGGTAGGTTCTCCCCACCTTTCCTCCCATTTCTTTTACTTTCGTTCCATGCATGCTAGTTCAGGGGCTTAGAGGGGTCTAGGGGGGTCGGGTTAGAAACCACGGAGGTCTCCCAGCCGGCTGGGGGGCCTCCACTGTCGTCGGGGACGACGGAGGTAAAACGGTTTAACAGAAACCGTCCCGCAAAACAATGCGGTCCCCAAAGGACCGCCTCAAACAAACACGGTGTAGGGAGCGCCGTTCACACTCACACAGCCAACGGGGCATTAAAACCTCAATACGGTGAGGGTATCACCGTCCAGAATGTAGGCGGATCCTGTGGGTCCGTCCAATCATTTAGCCAAGCAAAACAATACGGTCCATATAGGACCGTCATGCAAATAATACGGCCAAAGATGGGCTGTTATTCCTTAGGAAGACGGGCAACTAGACGGTTCAGTGTAATCCGTCCATGATGAAAACGGCTAGGGATAGCCCGTTCAAACGGGGGGCCTGAAAAACAGAACGGTTTGAGAGAGGCCGCTCATATATAGAGCGGTTCGTGAGTAACCGTTCTTCAAATCAATAATTGGACTCTGAGCATTTCATTTATATGGAACCAAAATGTGAAACTAAATGACTAATGTAAATGAGATGGATGAATGCAGGGGAAACGTAGGACCCGTACCTCCTGGCTGCAGGTTCGGGCAGTGTACCTCGCACTGCCGAACTTCCAGAGGGAGCGGTTGACTGCCATGGGGTTCGCCCCCTTCCTGAGTATCGAGGTGTGTCGCTTTGACGCAGCTCTGCTCTATGCCCTGCACGACCGCTGGGATCCAGTGAGTCGGACGTTCTTATTCCCATGGGGGCACATGGTCCCTACGTTGGAGGACGTGGCCAGGCTTACTGGCCTACGCGTGCACGGGTCGCCGGTCAGCGGGACTACTTTTCCTGACTACCGGGGGATGGCTCGGGAGCTGCTCGGCCTACAGCTGCGGTGCCCCGAGAGGCAGTCGACCCTCCTTCCCCGGGCTGCTCTCCAGGACAGCCTGGGTCTTCGGCGAGCTGGTGTTGCAGTGGGCGAGCGACCAGAGGAGCACTTGGAGCGACTTGTCGGGTTGGCGAGGCCGAGGGTTGCAGCGGCACCGGGACCAGAGGCAGACAGAGTACTACGACGGTTTCTGATGCTGATGTTCGGGCGGCTTCTCTTCTCCACTTGGGCGGATGTGATGAGCTGTCGCTTCCTCCCCTTCCTCCAGGAGCTCGAGCATGTAGGTGACTATACTTGGGGGGCGGCGGTCCTCGCCTTCCTCTTTGACACCCTTAGTTCGACGGCGCGTCGGACGATGCTTGGGGGCTTCTCCCCCTTACTCTAGGTGCGACTCTCTTCTCTAGTCTTAATTATGCAACTCTATATGCTTACTGAATGCTGACACGACCTTGTGATACAGGTGTGGGCCTACGTGCGCCTACGTGGGTTGGGGAGAGGCGAGGAGACCCGTCCTGGGCTCCTGCCGATGGCGCGGAGGTGGACAGCACCCCGGGAGATGATGGCCTTGAGGAGGCAGGTCCGAGAGCTGCAGGACGACCTGGACACTCTACCGTACACCTCGGTACGTTTCTAGACTCAGACTCTTTAAATACATGCTATCCTGATGATGCTGATGTAGTTTCCTATTCTTTGCAGGTACGGTGGACTCCTTACACGGAGGAGAGCCCAGAGGGCCAGCCGTGGGTGACCGAGGCCTTGGCCTTCTCTGGCCGGGACGTGTGGCTTCACTGCATGAATGTGGTGGAGCCGCTGCACTTTAGGTTGGTGATGAGGACCATCGGGGTCTATCAGCCAGCCGTTGAGTTCCCTGCGCCTAGAAGGTCGGGGAACGAGTGTCGAGGACGACCCGGGGACTCCAAGAGGCGTATGACTGGACAGCGAGGAACGCCGAGCAGGTTGCTGACTGGGCTGCACGAGGGCGAGTGGTGACCGCCCGGGCAGAGAGCGACAGTGCGTACTACACTGCGTACGCACGGCACTACCGGGACCAGGTGTTCCGAGGCGCCCACCGACCGGTACGACTTCTAAATTTAAACTTTGTCTATCATGCTTATGATTCTTATATGATGCACTAACAAAGACTTCTACATGTAGGTTGACCCTGCTGGACGGGTGGCAGAGTTGCAGGGACTCCTGCACTCCACCATCCGGGAGAGAGACGAGGCCCGACAGGCCCTGGCCCTACTGGTGAGTTTTCTAAACCTCAGACTTTTTCAAATTATGCAGTTCTATATGATTATGCTTATGACTGACCTGGAGTATTTGGATGCAGCGCGCCGAGGGTGCTCAGAGGGCGGGACCAGACGCTCCTTCTTCCTCCTCCGTCAGACCCCAGCAGATCGAGCCGATCGGGATGCGGACTTCACTCAGATGGTAGAGTGGGCCAAGGCGGCCGAGGTGGCACTCGTGGAGAGAGTACGTGACTCTAAACTTCCTCTTTGCTTATTTATGCCTATGAAATGTATGAAATGTGACCAACTGATATGTGAATGCAGACATCCGAGCTGACTCGCCTTCAGGCGGAGCTGGAGCGGAGCCGGGTGGCGGCTCTGGAGGAGGCAGCCCGGGTGGCGGAGCTGGAGCGGAGCCGGGTGGCGGCTCTGGAGGAGGTAGCCCGGATGCGAGAAGAGGCTGCGCGGAGCCGACCGGTGGACACAGTGGAGATGGCACTCCTCCGTGCCGAGCTAGAGCGACTACGGGCCGGTGCTACCGAGGCGGACCGTTACCGGGCAGAGGCCGAGCGTTACAGGAGTGAGGCAGAGCAGGCCCGTCTACAGGTTGCCCGGCTGGAGGGCAAGGTGGAGGGTATGAAGGAGGCGAGTCGGGAGCGCAGCAGGGCGACTGCGAGCGGCAGCCACGGCACCCACGGCTCCGTGAGGAGTTACTTCACTGGTTCCTCCGGCCATCGGAGGAACGAGGAGGAGGAGCGGCGCCGGCGACGGCGTGATGAGGCGACCGCAGCGATGCCTCCCCCAAAGAGGCATGAGGGCGGTGGAGACAGCGACGGGGGCCAGGGAGAGGGAGCTGCTTGACTGATTGTACTGGGCCCATCCTTTGTATATGATATGATATGATAGTGATATGCATGTCTTCTATTTTCGTTTGTTTTGTGGATGAATGTTTGCATGAGTGGGCGAAATGAGTTTTGAGGAGCGCGCTAAGCCCGAGAGAGATGAGCGACGCCCATGCCGACTTGAGTGAGTTGAGAGACGCACACGCCGACTTGAGTGAGATGAGAGATGCCTACGCCGACTTGAGTGAGTGAGAGACGCCTACGCCGACTTGAGTGAGATGAGAGACGCACACGCCGACCTGAGTGAGATGAGAGACGCCTACGCCGACTTGAGTGAGATGAGAGACGCCTACGCCGACTTGAGTGAGATGAGAGACGCCTACGCCGACTTGAGTGAGATGAGAGCGCTGAATGATTGAGACATGAGTGAGCAGGTTAATTGGGGGGGCAGAGAAAATGAACGGTGCTCCCATAACCGTCCGTAGATAAGAGCGGTTCTATAGGGGCCGCTTATACTGGTTTGAACGGTTGAATGTAAACCGTAGGAATGGGGGAACGGTGGATTGAGGGCCGCACAAGTGAGTGGGCTCGGGCTTCCTTAGAGAGAAGAACGGTTGATGATGGGCCGTATATGTTATGGACGGTCTATCGTAAGACCGTCCAATCCAACATCCCGCTTGCCCGAAAGGGGACTCCTGGAGAGTCCCCAGCCCGAGGGCAAGGCACTTTGAACTTATCACAACCCTATCTAAACCCGTCCTAGGCTTATCTGGGCCTAATCCTAAGAGGCTTAGGCTCCCTAATAAACCCTAAAAGTAGTAGGGAGGCCTGAACCCTCAACTCATTCATCCTCCTTCTCCCAAAGCCTAAAAAAATCTTTGATTCTCGACACCTCAACATGAAGAGGGCCTTTGATGGAAGTCCTGCGGAGGGTGCGTCGTTCGAAGGACCGCGGCCAGCTAGAAAGGAGCGGGAAGCGATTCAACGACTAAGCTTGATTCCTCGACTTCTCAGTACCACCCCTATGAGAGAGGTAAGTTCGATCAGAATATGTTCATATTTCCATCCCTCAATTTCCTCTTTATATCTCTTCACACCCTTTACCCTCTCTTTCTTTTCAGCTTCTTCCCGGCCCGAGACGCTTTTCTAATTTAAAGCGGGTGGCTCCCATGGTCCGTGCATTGCCCCTCGGGGTGACTCATCTTCTCAAATCCTGGCACCTACACTCCCTCCTAGTACTAGGTCAGAATTACCCCAAACTTTCTTTAGACTGGCATAGTATCTCTGCTCTGATGGAGATTTGGCACCCTCAGACTCACACTTTTCTCTTCCCATCTTTCGAGGCCACTATCTTGCTAGAGGAGGTAGAGACCTACTTCGGGCTCCCTAGGTCCAAGGTGGGGGAGGAAGATTTGATATGCCATACCGTTGCCCCTATAGACCCAAAACTCATCCTAGGGGGGTCCATACCTGATAGCGGGGATGTTCGTACCTTTATAGGCCCTCGCCACATCCACCTCCTTCCTCTGAGCCAGTGGGTAGTGGAGCATTGCCGGAATAAGTGCGGGTGGGTTGAAGCCATAGCCAAAGCCGCGTCCATCTGCCTATGCGGGGCCATCCTTTTCCCTTCAGCCGACCATGTCCTAGAGACTCCTTTACTCAGCACCATCAGTGGCCTTTGGCAGGGGTTTTCCATCTCTCAGGCTGTCTTAACCTACCTGTACGAGGGTCTTACTTCAGCAGCCTTAGGAGGTCCTCTCTTTGGTTCAATGATCCTATTGGAGTGCTGGATGGGAGTTAGGATGAAGTTTACCCTGAAGGAGGACATTACTTCAGTTAGCAGGATCTTTGGGAGCCATCCCCTTTACTTCATAGGGGGCGCCTTCAGGTTTTCTCCACAGGTTGAGTGCAGGACGGCTGAGCTGAAGACCAGGGACGAGTGGCGCCCGTACATCAACAGGCTACCCCTGGATAGGTTCGTGATGCGCCCGGACTTCCTCCATGATACCACCATCAGGCTACCGAGGAGAGCTGGCTTGGACCTGAGGCTTGTGAGCGACACTACCTTAGTGATGTACAGCCCACACAGATGCTACCTGCAGATTGGACTACCCCGGACGGTGCTACCTACGCTACCCCACCTTCCCATGCTACAGACACGGAGGATCGGGACAGAGGAGGACGAGCAGGCCGTCAGGAGTGCACTGATCATGTGGGAGGTGAGCAGGGTACGCACCCTACCGGCAGAGGTCGAGGAGGCTCCAGAGACTAGACAGGCTTATCTTAGGGAGCTGAGAGAGATACGTCCTCGCGGGGATGCCCAGCGGCGGACTGAGTGATTTTTGTTTTTATGATGATATGGGATAGGATTTTACATTCGGACAGCTTGATATATGATATGAATAAGACTTGGTGAGATTGAGTTTGAGCTTTGTAATACGATTATGATGTGATGTGATTGCATAGGCCAATGCGAGGATTGAATACTCATGCGGTCCCGAGTCAACTGCCCTTTCAACCTGCCCCTACACACGTGCAAACATGAAACAAATTAAATCTATTTTAGGCTCAGCCCCTTGCCTACAGCAAGTTAGGAGATAACCCTTTCTGGACTTTTGGTCAAGGGGGGTTGAGCCTTATTAAATAGGTAAATGTCAAAGTGCGAGAAATGCAGATGAATGCAAGAGGGAAACATGTAAGTTTTTGATTTCATTCTTGGAATATTTGATTTTTGTTGGATTTTGAAATATTTGACTTTTTTTTTGGGTTTTGAAATATTTGATTTTTTTTTTGAAATATTCGATTTTTTTTTTGGGTTTTGAAATATTTGATTTTTTTGGGTCTTGAAATATTCGATTTTTTTGGGTTTTGAAATATTTGATTTTTTTTTTGGGTCTGGAAATATTTGATTTTGTTTTTGGGTTTGAAAATATTCGATTTTTTTTTGGGGTTTTGAAATATTCGATTTTTTTGGGTTTTTGAAATATTTGATTTTTTTGGGTTTTGAAGCCAGCTCGGGTCTCAATAACAGGGACCTTCTCGTCTTGCTACGGAATTCTAAGGCTCAGCACGTGCGGGAAGGGGGGACCGCGCGTGATCGGAGTCAACTCTGCTCGACGGTGCTTCTGCTGAGGCCATACCTGGGGTGGGATTCATTCCTTGGGAAAGTAAAAAAAGATTGAGTAGAGAAGCCGACGATAGGTGTAGAGGTTTTTAGGGCTTGAGTTCTTTCCCAGGACCCCCCTTTTTCAAGGAATCTGGTCTGTTGCGCCGGGGCTCTGTATCCGTTATCGAACCTTCACCCGCTCTAGGCACGCATGCGACCGGGCTCATAACGTCCCGCGGGAAACTGTACTGCCACTCTTGCCATGCCTAGTTGCATCCTTTGGGGATTCAGAGAGCTTCGAGCTTTGTGCTTTCGGCTTTATCTTTTGATTTTTCCCCTGTTCTTTCTTTTTTTTTCTTTTTGCTTTCCTTCTCTTCATTCTTTTTCTTTTGCGGAGTGAGGTCTTAACGGATTGCCCCTATTTGAGACCTTTCTTTAACAGGGAATCTGGGTCAGTTCTCGCCCCCTTATTCACCACTTGGCCCTATTTTCAACCGAGAGAGAGGAAATGCCAGGATTTCCACCTTCCCCAGGCATGGCCAAAGGAGAAACGGTGTCGGGTAGCATGAGAGAATACCGCACCACGGGGTCGTGTAGTGTGTGAGATGCTGGTCCTGGGTCCTCCTTTCGCAATTTGATGGGGTATGCCCTGCCACCGAGCCGTTCACTAGTTTTATTTTTATGGATGAAAACGCTTTAAATACAGCCCATTCCACGGGTTTGGCAATTCCTCCCCCTCCGAGTTAATTAGACGATACGCATTGCCTGGATAAGCTTCTTTGATTACGAAGGGCCCTTCCCAGTTGGGTTGCAACTTAGACCTGGGACCTGCAGACCTGATGAATTTGCGTTTTAAAACCATATTACCCACTTGAAATTTCCTCTCAATGACCTTCTTTTGAAAATATCGCGAGACACGCTTTTGATATACTGAAACATGATTGGCCGCGTTCAACCTCTTCTCGTCTAAAAGTTCCAGTTGGACTAGCAACGCCTCTCGACGTTCGTCGAGATTAAGTTCCTTATCCAGCTGCACCCTTAGGGAAGGGATTAGAATCTCATACGGGAGCATCGCTTCCATTCCATAAGTGAGGGCGAAGGGAGTCTGCCCTGTGGGAGTGCAGACGGAGGTGCGGTAGGCCCATAGAGCTTCTATCAATTTGTCGGCCCAATCAGCAAATTTATGTGATTCGCATGTTTTCTTGATAATTTTGAGAAGAGTCTTGTTCGTGGCCTCAGCCTGGCCATTACCTTGGGGGTAGTATGGTGATGAATGATGCAAAACTATATTGAATTTCTTACAGAGGTCCTGGAGTTCCTGTGAAATGAATTGAGGCCCGTTGTTGGTGACGATGCTGCTTGGCACTCCGAACCACGAGATAATATTCTTCATGATGAAGCGGCATACTGTGGTGGCTTTGATTTCTGCATAAGCTTCAGCTTCGGCCCACTTGGTGAAGTATTCTATAGCCGTCAGAATGAAGGATTTCTGTTTAACAGCAGAGTTCGGATCGCCGAGGGGTCCGATGATGTCAAAGGCCCACATAGAAAATGGCCAGGGGGCCATAATAGGATGAAGAGAAGAGGCCGGAGCGTGAATTTTGTCGGCATGGATTTGGCACTGAAGACACCTACGGACATAGGTAGAGCAATCTTCTTCTAGGGTTGGCCAGTAATAGCCCTGCCTAAGAATCTTCTTTGCCAAGGCCTGTCCGTTCACATGCCCTCCGCACTCGCTGGAGTGGGCTGCTTCCACGACCCTCCAAGCTTCCTCGTCATCTAGGCACCTCATTAGAACTCCATTCAGGGCCCGCCTGTACAATGCACCGGCGATGATCGTGTATCTGGCGGCGACTCTCCTAATGGCTTTTCGCTGCTCAGCGTTGGCCGTTTTCGGAAATATACCATCCTTGCAGTATTGCTCGATCTCATAAAACCACGGCAATTCTTCCTCTTCAATGATCTCCTCGAGCTCAGTTAATGAAACCTCTTTTATTTCCTCCCTTTCCATTTTCTTCTCTACGGACATCCTAAGATTGTTGAACCAGGGATCCTATAGGGAAGGAACATCTAGCCTTTGGACCACAATGGTCTCAGTGGCGCGACTTAGGGGGAGTGATAGAGAAGAGGCGAGCGACGCAAGGGCGTCGGCCAAGATATTTTGAGAGCGAGGAGTGTGAATATAGATGAGTTTCCTGAATTGCCTGGCCAAGAGCGTGACCAGATCCTGGTAGGGTTTGAGCTTAGGATCGCGGGTGCGGTAGGTTGACAAAACTTGACGCAGCACCAGCTGGGAGTCTCCTATGATGTTTAGGTATCGCGCCCCAAGATGTAAGCGTGCTTCAGACCGGCAAGGAGAGCCTCATACTCGGCTATATTGTTGGTGGCGGGAAATGAGAGTTGATATGCCACGGGGATGGTTACCCCTTCTGGAGTAAGGAGAATGGCGCCGACTCCACTGCCCTGGGAATTAAGAGCACCATCGAAGTGAAGGGACCAGAAAGGAAGATGAGTGATCACCGCCAGGTGTTCATCGGGGAATTCATCCTGAATGAAATCAGTGCGAGGGATAGGAGAATGAGCCAGGTGCTCGGCAATAGCATATCCCTTGATTGCTTTCTGTGCGATGAAGGTGATGTTGAACTGCGAGAGAAAACTTTGCCAGTGAGCTAGTCGATTAGAAAGGACCGGCTTTTCCAACAGATAACGAATGGGGTCCATTCTAGAGATGAGCCTAACCTCGTGGGCGAGAAAGTAGTGTTTAAGCTTATGCGCTACCCACACTAGTGCTGCACAGGTCTTCTCCATATTAGTGTACTTGGATTCAACAGGATTAAATAGCCTTGAGAGATAGTACGCCGCCCTTTCTCTTCCTTCATCATCTACCTGTGCCAAAACAGCTCCTAGGGAATCCTCAATTACAGAAATGTACAGGATCAGGGGTTTCCCGGGGACAGGTGGTTGTAGAACCGAGGGATTAGAGAGGTACACCTTGAGTTCCTCATAGGCCTTTTGACATTGTTCATTCCACTCGAATTTCACGCCGGCTTTTAACAATTCGTAAAACGGGCGACATCTTTGCGAATGCTGAGATATGAATCTCCTGATAAATTGCAAACGCCCGATCAAACCTCGAAGCTCAGTGACGTTCTTCGGCGGTGGCATTTCCATGACGGCCTTTGCCTTGTTTGGATCGATCTGAATCCCCCGTTTACTAACTATAAACCCGAGCAATTTCCCTAATGCAACTCCGAACACACACTTCTTTGGATTCATCTTTAACTTGTATTCCCTAGCCCTTTGCAATACCTTGGCTAGAATGGCGGGGTGCTCTTCTTGTGACCTCGATTTGACTAAAATATCATCCACATAAGCCTCTAAATAAACGTGCATCATATCGTGGAAGATAGCCATCATCGCTCTTTGGTAGGTGGCACCTACATTTTTCAACCCAAATGGCATAACGACGTAGCAGTATGTGCCCCAAGGGGTGGTGAACGAGGTCTTTTCTTGATCCTCCGGAGCCAAAAGGATTTGGTTATACCCCGAGTATCCGTCCATGAAGGAGAGGGCTTCGTACCCAGCTGTATTATCGACCAAGACGTCGATGTGAGGAAGTGGAAAATCATCTTTTGGACATGCCTTGTTTAAGTCCCTGAAGTCAATACAGATCCAGATTTTACCATCCTTCTTCATCACCGGGACTATATTTGCCACCCATTGCGGGTATAGCACCACTCTAATGAACCTGGCCTTATGCAATTTATCGACTTCTTCCTTGATCCTCAAGGCCATCTGCGGGTGAAATCTCCTTGCCTTCTGTTTAACGGGCATTGCCCCTGGTTTGAGAATCAGCCTGTGTTCGACCAATGCGGGGTCAAGGCCTGGCATGTCCTCGTAGGACCAGGCGAAAGAATCGCTGTACTCCCTCAGGACTTTGACAAGTTCCTCTTCGACTGGAGGAGGGAGATTGGCGGAAATAAGTATGGGCCTGGTGTCCTCTACTGTTCCGAGGTTAATTTCTTTAGTGGATTCGTCCACTGCTACGGAAGGCTCGTCGAACTTCTTCAAGCCTTGGGCATATAGGTCGGCAGTGTCATCCATTTCGTCTTCCTCATCATCAGCTGGGTCTTTCTCATTCACAATTTCATATACTCCTAGTCCATCCTTGCTCCATACCTCATCAATTCCCTCATCATCTTCCAGGATAATTGCGGTCTCCACAAATTCTGGACACTTCAACAGAGCATGACATCTCCTAGCCAAATCTTGTAGAAACCTATCGGGGATGGTTTTGGGAGGGCGCATTACGGCGGGTGCCGCAGACGTGGATGAGCTGACAAAACACGAACTAGACTCTACCCTCACTGACTCGATCGACCTAGAAGACTCTGTACACTATACATCTAATCTAGGGGAGAAGAAATCTAACGGAAAAGAAACAGGGGTCTCACGCCCCTGGGAATCTGAGTAGAACATAGCGTAATCTTCCATGGAGACCTCCGTTTTGAAGTTGGCGTTTTTTTTTGGAGGCCGGAGGTGATCACACAACAGGAGGAAGAAGGTGGAGGAGGAGGAAGTTGCATGGGAAACAATTCTGGGAAGATGCAGTCAAAGAAAGGGTCCGAAGACTTAAACCACATTTCATGGAGCTGGGCTCCTGGAGGAGGAGGAGTGAATAAGGTTGATAGATCAATGGGCGGGCAGCGCCCGCAAGCACATGGAACGAATAGAATTTCAGGTCTCTCCGCAAAGTACGGGTCAACCAGGAGTGGAGGGGAACGGGGAACAGAATCCAACCGTTGCAACCAGGAAGCGAGACGGGATGGGGACATAGAATAAGTAGTGATGGAGCTCCCCGTCTTCCGGGGCCCCTGGCGGGCCAACGGCATCGGAGGGCGCTTTACCAGCTGCGTCTCCTTCTTCTTTGAGTCACCCTATTCTTCAGAAAACATCCTTTTAAAGCAATTAGCAAAGTCTTCCAAGTCACCGGCTAGCCCTTGCGGTGGTGGTGGCGGATCGGCAACAGCACAAGCTTCGTCTATCTTTTCTTCAAGGCTGGGTGGTGAGGTCTTCAAGGTGCCGGGCTGCAACGGACCCTTCACAAAATATTTCCGGTAATCCCAGGTCAACGGCCCAGAGTCCCCAAGCATCGACATGGAGGATTCATGGTAGCCGAGGCCCCAGCGGCCCATCTTCCTTCCCTTGGGAACGGGGATAGTTCTGCCCTGCAGTTGTGCGCCGAGTCCTCGGCCTGGCTGATAGCCCAATTTTAGAATTAGGTGCCACCCTTTGGAGTCTCTCATCTTGGGCTTAACCTTCACATTGATTGGTGTAGCGGTGGGTTTGCGTGACGCATACGCCCACGAATAGTTTAAGTCCATGACAGATAGAACAGGTCTGTTACTTGGCCACAGTGTGGGCAGAATCTTGGCTGCTATGGCGTCAACGTTTTGAACTGTGGAAACACTTTTCACCTTGACCACTCGTCCTTGGAATGGGAACTTCAGACACTGGTGGGCGGTCGAAGGGACGACGTTCAAACTATTCAACCATGGACGACCCAGAATGGCTTTGAACATTGGGTCTATGTCCAACACATAAAATTCTACATCCATCACTAAGGGCCCTAGCTCGGCCTGCACAGTTACCACTCCGTGACAAGCACGTCTGGAGTTATCATATGCGGCTATCATGGTTGGTGTCGGCTTGAGCATGTCCTCTGATATATTACAAGCACGAAGGGTACTCAATGGGCAGACATTTATCGATGCCCCTGTGTCAACAAGGGCGGATTCCACGGCTGTTTTGTTTAAAGAGATGGTAATACATAACGGCATCTGCCGTGCCTCAGGAGGAGCTAGCTCTGACTCAGCAAATGCAATAGAGGGCCCCTTGGTGATCGTGGCCAAGACCGCGGGCAGGCTATCCACTGCCACATCTTCGCTCACCATAACTTTTTGTAGGAAGATCTTCAGGGCATCTTGGTGGAGCGGCGACCTCTTGATCAATTCTAACACTGAGATTTTAGCCGGCAGCCGGTCTAAGTGCTGTAATAAGTCATATCTTGTGCCCGGCACCGGGTCTATCTCTTCTGGTTCAACTGTAGGGGAGGAAATTGCAGGGTTTGGTGTAGATGCCCCTGGGGAAGGAAAAATTCTCTGGAAAGGACGCCCGCTCCGAAGGGCGCATTGCGATGCTTGCACGGCCTGGACTGGACCCCCGCTTGGCCTGGTGGGGCAGGTGAATGGCGTGGAGATGGGGGTGAGGATGACTGAAGTGGGTTTAATGGGCCCTGGTGGAGGGGAAATGGGCGAAAGGTTAATCTTAGGGGGAATAGTGGAAGGCATGGCGGGTGGTGGTGAAAGGACGGATGGAGTAGAGGGGAATGTAGAGGGCCTAAGAGGCGACGCGGGGGAAGTGACGCGCGGTGTAGCGGCGGATCTAAGGATGGAGGGGATGGCAGGTGTGGGAGAGTAGTGGTGGTGTAAGGCTAAGAGGTGGGCGGGGGTCTCATCATCAAACGTCCACCCAGCATTGGGGGCTGGGCGCTGGACCACATTTACTTGTGCTGGAGCCGGTGCCGGCGGTTGTTGTTGCTGCGGAGGAGCGGGCTGATGCATTGGCATGGGATTTTGATGGATCCCAAGGTCTTGCTGCTGCGGTTGAGGTTGCGGTTGCTGTTGGGGCTGTTGCTACTGCTATTGCTGCTGGGGCGCTGCCTGTTGCGGCCTGGCCTATCTCTGCCTCTGTTTGATATCCTCAATTAGCTGGCGCATCTGGGCCCAATCAATCCTCTGGCCCTCATGCAAATCATACACCAGGTCTCTGAATTGGTAACATCGCTCTATTGTGTGCCCCGGTTGCCGATGGAATATACAATATCGGGATTGGTCGGCAGCCGGATTCCAGTTCGGGCGTTCAGGAGGCAGCTGGAGGTCACCAGTGTACATTAGAGCAGAGAAAATATCTGGCAAGGTCTCCGGAAGAGGGGGGTAATGAGCTCTCTTTGGAGTCGGTCGAGCAGAGCCATAGGTGGGGGGTGGAGGAACATTATTGTACTGCGGGGGCCGCTGAGGCTGTTGAGGTGGCGGAGGTGCCTGTTGAGGGTATTGCGGGACTTGGAAGGCAGGCTGGGGAACTTGCGGAGCAGTGAACTGGGGGTTGCGCTGAGGCGGTGGGAAGCGGGGTGGAGCGGCGTGTTGGGGGAACTGGACGGCCTGGACTTGCTCATTAATTTGTACCCCCTTAGTGATGGGGCCCTGGGTTTTCTTGGTGGCTTTGGGTTTCTGGGCCTCGAATAAAGAATGGATGGGGGAGTCCTTAAATTGGGTTTGGATAAACCTAGCTCTGCTATATAGCTGGTGCATGTTTGAAATGTCATTCATTGCCAGAATGTTTCTGAAAGTTGGCGTAGCATTGGAAATTAACAACTTTACTTTTTCCTCTTCTGGAATCTGCCCGGGTACCCGTGAGGCCATCTGTCTCCAGCGGTCTGCATAGGTTGCGAAGTCTTCTTCCGGCTTCATCTTCTCCGCCACCAGGTCAGTAAAAGAGTACTCGGGCCCGACCCGATCTTGAAACCTCTGTATAAACCTCTCCTTGACGGTCTTGAAATTCTCAGCTTCCTCCATAGGTAAGGTGTAGAACCACTCCAATGCGATCCCCTCCAGAGACCGGCGGAACAAATAAGCCATCAAACGATCGTCTTGCTGGAATTGCGCGGACTCGTATAAGAACTCCCGGACATGGATGAACGGGTTGCCGTTCCCATCGTATTTGCGGTACACGGGGAGCTCCGACTGGGAAGGAAAACGTAGGTCCCTGAAGTTAGGGATAGGGACATCGGCAAGAGATTGCGGGCCGACCCGCTTGTGGAGGAGATCAATTTGTTGCTGCATAGCAGCCCACTTGTGAAGAATTTCCCGTTCCCGGGAAGGAGGGGAAGGAGCAAGAGGAGCAGCACCTGGATAGGCGACCAAAGGATAAACTGACGAAGGAGGTGGCCCGTAAGAGGGATAATGGGCTGAGGAAGGGCCCATATCCGTACGAGCCACCTGGGCCGCCCCTGATTGTGACCTAGCGAAGTCCGCCGGGGCCATGAGGGCCTGAGGCGATGGAGAAATTGTAGGGTACAGCTCAAGATAAGGAACAGAGGGGATCGGGGATTTCCCTTTATCATGTTGCTGATGGACCGATGTGGATGCCTGGCCCATTTCTATATTGGGATAGCGAAGGTTCTGAGGGCGAACCGGAGTAAGGTCAATGGGAGCCACATAGGTGGTCCCGACCACAGGAGATGAAGTGCCGACATTGGCCGTGGCATGAGCCGGAACTGAGGCCGGGGCATCGCCCCCTTGCAAAGCTTGTCTGATGAGATGGAGTTGGGTGGGGTCTAACTGGGCCATCATATCGAGGATCATACTGGCTGAATTCTAATTAGGCGGGTTTGAAAAAGAGGGTGGGGGACCCTCGCCAAGAGAGGTCGGGAGTGAAGGGGCCGTCCCCTCTCCCCCTTGCAAGTGGGTGACCCTAGGTGGGTCCTCAAGGAGACCACGAGGAAGGGAATCCTCGTGGGCCTGAGAGAAGTCATACGATGACATGGCAGAAGAAGAATCGAACAAGGGGTTGGAATAGGAATGGAAATAAGAGTCCACCCTAGGAGATGATCGTGGGGGCAGAAGGCAGTCCCACATACACCAGGACACTCGCTACTAGAACGAGCAACACTAAATCAATCAAATCTACCAAGCAAGTAGTAAGCATGCAATGGAGCGAGATGAGAGCAGAATCACTCAGTAATGCAATCAAGTTCTTGAAATGATGCTCGTCAGTTCCTTATATTTTTGGGTTTGAACCTTAGTGGATTAATGAAAATATCGATTCTCTCGACCACTAGGTGCCTGATTGGGATGAGAAACGAGGAACTGTGTGACTCTATCGGGACCTCTCACTCGCGAATGCAACCCTAGACTGGGGTGGATACGGTACAACCTGCCCGACGTCCGTGTGGGAATCCACGGCTCACGGGGGCTTACGGAGGTCCTCAGCAAGGTCCCTAGTCGGCTCCAAGGAATATGGAGACGAGAGGAAACCCTACCTCGATAGGAATGCAACTAATATGGGAAGATGCCGATGCTCCTATGCGCACCGGAGTGCATGCACAAACTAGCCTAGCAGCTATCAATCAATGAGCGAGTATACACACGAGTAATAAAAGCATGGTGATGCAATGATAATAAGAGAGCAGGGGGGAGCCAAATGAACAGCACCAGGAGCAATATATATATATATCAGCCGAAAGAACTAAGCAAGATGAAATAAATGCACAGGGACAGGAGATGTGCGGCCCTCCTCTAACCGCGCTAAGTACTCAGGCGGTCAATATCCAGCCGTAATGTATGAGCAGAAAGCAAGGGACATACCAGACAGACGGCCGATAGTCACCCGCACACTGGATGGGCGGTCTTATTAGGACCGTCCATCCTGTCGGTGGAAACTCGAATAATCAGAAAATTATCCCAACTATCTCTCGAACTGGCCAAAATGTTCGCCGTTGGACTCTGAACATATGAATGGTTGTATGGAGACCGTTTTAGTTTAGGGCGGCACCAACACGACCGTTTAAGCCTGTCGGTGATAATTCGAATCATTTGGATAATCCTCTGAGAAAACGGGCGTGCGTAGGACTCTGAGATACAGGCGGTTGGAACAGGCCCGTCCATGATATTGAACGGTTCTAATCACACCGCACAAAAGCCTGTCGATGGATATTCAGGAAATTCTCAGAAATTAGCCAAAATATATGAACGGTCCATATTCAACCGCCCACCTTATGAACGGCTGATGTGAAACCGTTCATGACTTTAGGCACTTGATTCTTGTAAAATACGTTCAATCGAACAAAGCCAAGGCCCATTAAGCCCCGAATCACCACGAATTGCACCAAGGAGGGAGACGACCCATAAAATGAGCCCACGACATGCCACAAAAATGGCCCGATGAATGGTGAACAACTCGAGTCATCAACTAATGGGAGTAAGGGAAACGAGTCAGCTTATCGGCATAAAACGGGTGTCAACATCTGCGAGCCTGAGATTCCCACTAGGACGCCGAGTTGGTTGTACCGTGAAAGCCCAATTGTTAGAAAGCACTATCGATGTTTTCAGAATCTGGATATGTAACGGATCTATATTCGACCGTCAGGAACATATAACGGTCCAATATATAACCATCACGTTGTTTGAGTCCATATCTATTTTCTTCTGAATTCAACCTTTTCTAACGACCCAACACTCGACCGTTATGTTCATGTAACGGCCCAGTATTAGACCGTAATAGTTCTAAATTTTTTAACCCGAGGTTTGACCGAAGGGTTGATATTCTAAGTTCTTGGATGGAGTATTGATGGTCTAGGACTCGGCATATTGTCTAAAGATACTTAATTTAAATTATGAATGATAATAAATGTACCGTTATGCTGTCGATTTATTTCCATGATCATAACATTGACTTAAATCATTCTTGATCTCTCATGCCCTAAGTTGAAGCGTTCATTCATTGAATTATTGTTATCATGAACTTATTGAAATTGTACATTCTTGGCCATATTATTTACATGCGTGGAAGTAGCTTGATTTATACTTGAAGATGCGATCGAGCACTGATTGTGTTCAAGGGCTCTATGCTAGTCCCCTCTGCTGATTGTCAGAAACATACTGTAAACCATGGGGTATGATGCTACTGGCTGCACATTACGCTGGGAGTACTTTCTCTATAAATAAGTGAAACATCCACGGCTCGTGAAGTGAAAATCCACGATACACGTACATGACTTTCTTTCTTGAAACATGATATTCCACAGAAATTCACCAAATACTTGCTCATAAGCAAAAGATGTTTGGATGATGACTACGTGGTATTGCTAGTACATTCTCGTTACATTCTTGTTCATGAAAGGCCATGCTACATTCTTGTTACATTCTTGCTAGTTCATACTTGCTCTCATTCTATCTTAAATTATCATCTTTGTTACTCTGGTTATTCGCTTGATTTATCGCATTTCACATGATTGTACCTTATCTTCTAGAGCTAAAATGTTAATTACTTTAATAGTGCCTTCATGTTGATGCAAATATACCTACTGGGCAAGTGTGCTCACTACCTATTTCCAATCTTTTCAGGAGATGGAAGTGAGTCGGGTTAGGATTCAGAATATTCAAGTAGCGGATCTGAGAGTGAATGAAGAATGAGTGAAGACTTAGGGATTCTACATTG